>JZKD02S0467356.1:59229-94245 GCA_000966675.3 Picea glauca
TCAAATTAACTAAGGAAATGTGTCCCAAGACACAGGAGGAGATAGAATACATGTCCAGGGTCCCATATTCATCAACAGTTGGCAGCTTGATGTATGCAATGGTTTGCATAAGACTAGATATTGCACATGCAGTGGGAGTTGTGAGAAGGTATGTGAACAATCCAGGTAAAGAACATTCGGAGGTAGTAAAGTGGATTCTCAGGTATTTGAGAGGTACTACTACACATGCATTATGTTTTGGAGGTTCAAACACATTTCTATAGGGATATGTTGATTCAGATATGGCAGGTGATAAAGACAATAGGAGGAGCACCACAGGGTATGCTTTTACTATAGGTGGAACAACAGTAAGTTGGATTTCAAAATTGCAAGGTTGTTTCACTTTCAACAACAGAGGCAGAGTATGTTGTTGCTACAGAGGCTAGTAAAGAGATGATTTTGTTACAAAGGTTTATGGAGGAATTGGGAAAGAAGAAAGAGAACAATAGGTTGTACTATGACAGTCAGAGTGCCATTCACCTTGCAAATAACTCAGCCTTCCATTCGAAGACTAAGCATATAAATTTGAGGTACCACTTCATACGATCTGCCTTGGAAGATGGCTAATTGAAGCTGGAAAAGATACACACTAGCCAGAATCCTGCAGACATGTTAACAAAGGGAGTAACCAGGGAGAAACTGAGTTCTTTCTCAGTTTTAGTTGGTATTCAAGAATGAATATGAAGATGAGAAATTTGCCAGGTCCAAGAAGGTTTAGAGTCCAACATATATAGCAGCGGTGGAGTTGTTGAGATCAGTCTCCAAGTGGGAGATTGTTGGTTGTGGAGCCTAATTATCTTCCTGATTTAGAGGTCTTTTACTTTCAGCCGTGTTTATACCCCATGAAGTATTTACACCCCAGAAGCATGTACACTCTTCCACGCAGGGGAGTGCAGAGGGGGGGTACCCTCTCTGTTGGGTTTGGGGGGGCTATCCCCTTGGCTAGGGGGTTTGGGGGCAAGCGGGCCCCTAGCGGGGGTTTGGGGGCAAAGCCCTCAAAGAAAAAATTTCCTTGTAAAAGTATATTCTAATTTCATTGTAAATCTGGACCGTTCATTATAAGGTCGCAGATCTAACGATAGATATTATGTTAGGGTTTTTTTCCCTAGAAGGCAACCCCTTTTTATGAGGGAAATGTTTTGCGGCTATGTATGTTGGCGAGTATTGTATTCTAAAATAGGAGACTGTGAGAGAAAGAAGAGGAAGTTACAACGGGTTTTGCTGTAGGTTGTATCCCTTCACTTTGATGGATAATAATAAAGAAAGGAGCTGGCAATTTCTCTAGTGGACGTAGCCCACACTGGGTGAACCACATAAATCTATGTCTCTCTTATATTGTGTATCTTCTATGTTTTGTTTCCGCATTCGTTTTATTTTATTGCTCCACAGTCTTGTTTTTCTAACAGTAATTTCAGGAGTTCGGATGTCAGGAGAATTGGGATGTGTTGATGCAAGAAATTCTGAAACCCGTAATCATGAGATACCAATGAGACGAAGTAGTGAGTTGGGTTGATGTCACTTGGATGGATGTGGACCCATGGGATATGTGCCACGTGCTAGTGGGACCTGAAGGAAAAGTAGACGCAGTGGAGATGAAGGGCTTACCTGAGGTAACGTGGACCTTCTTAAGCACATCACGTGTCACCACCCTGGTTGGTGAAAGTTGTGTTGTGGGCCCGGGGGTGAGAAAGGTTGGAAGTTCAGAAGTCGGGAGTTGGAGAGGGAAGCGAGTATGAGATCCTCTAGGATCGAAACCCTGAAACTCAAAACCCCAAAGTTTTGTTTAGATAACCTTGATATCTAGCACTTGGTCACGAACCATGGTTGCGTGGGTTGGGAAATGAATAAAAAAGGGCGAAGGCCTGAGTGCACTACAGAGTCTAGTAGAGCTCGGAAAATTAATGGAAGCTGAATGTTTTCTTGAATCAAGTTGTTTATGAATGTTGTGGGAATTGTTAAGGGATAATGACCTAAAAAATTCCAATTGTCTGCATGTTGGGATGAAAAAGTTCAACAAGCACCAGAACCAAATAGAATTCCCATTGAGTGCAAAAGAAACGGAAAGGGTATGAACTTCTTCCAGTTCCGAGGATGAAGAAAAAGGAATGAATGTTCATCTGGGAATTGAAGGATTGAAATACAATGAGAATGGATAAGAGATATATAAGGAAGGAAACATGAGGAATATCATTGAAGGATTGAAAAAATATGCCTTAACTCGTCGAGAAGATAGCAGAAAACTCAGAAAAGATCAATAAAAACAAGGTGAATTTAGCATAAAGTTGTTAAAGAGTTTGGAGAGAATAGAAAATTAGTTGGATAAGGAGAGTGACTCAAGCAGAATAGGGAGTCACAGAATTCTAAGGGAATAAGGTCAAGGAGTGTGGGTAGACACCATCATCACTCTCAAGGTCACTCCAAGAGAAGTACACATAGTAATTCAATCCCATCTCCTACCAAAAAGCACAAGAGATTTGGAGTGGATGAATTGAAGAGAGAGATGAACAAGATTAAGCCTCCTATGTTTGATGGAGAACATCATAAAGAGGAATATGTCGAAACATAGTTTCTTGGTATGAGGAAATAGTTCCAACTACAGGATTATTCCTCTCATTCAGAAGGAAGAATTTCAATGTATCAACTGAAAGGAAAAGCGTCCATGTGGTGGGATCAACTTGTGCAGGGGAAACATATTATAGAGAAAGATGTAACTTGGAAAGAATTCAAGAGGTATTTCAAGAACAAGTATTTGACTAATATATATTATGAAAAATATGAAAGAGTTATTTGAACTCAAGCTAGGCAACATGACCATTGATGAGTATGAATGTAGGTTTTTGGAATTGTTGAAGTATGTTCCATTCATCAAAGAGGATATTGTCAAGATTCAAAGGTATTTGAGTGGACTACTCCCTTCCATTGGGGACAATATTTAGTATGATGATCCTAAGAACATGGAATAAATGATAAGAAGATCAAAATACTTATATGAACAACAAAGAGAAAATCCTACCTTTCGAAGGCTTGGGATGACTAGAGGAAGTTCAAGAAAGAACAGAGGTAGAAGGGAAACAAACCTCCCTTTTTCAGAAACATTCCTCAAGGACAACCATCATTTAGAGAGTCGAGAATGGCTGACATAGGGGAAAAAAGGCCAAGATAGACGCCCATTCAGTGTTGGGGCTGTCAGGGAAACCATAAGTACAGATATTGTCCCCACAAAAATGGAAAAGTGAGAGATGTCCATAATGTTCAACAAGATGAAAAAGTGGAGGACATGGGCAGTAGAATTCCAAGGATATATGTAGCCCTAGACAACAAGCATGGTCAGTTTCAATCGCACGTGATTGAATTATAAGGTATGATTAACACCCAACCAGTTACTATTTTAATTGATTCAGGGGATATCCATAGTTATGTAGATCCTAGAATGATGGAAACTTTGCAATTGTCAAGAAGAAAACATGAAAATTCTTGGTTAGTAAAACTGGCTACAACAACCAAGAGAAAATTCATTGAGTTGGTTAAGTCTTGTCCTACGAACATGAATGGACTGAGCACAAAGGATAAATTGAATGTTTTTCCTTTAGGTTCTTATGACTATCTAATTGGGATGGACTAGTTGGACCAACACTATGCCATATTGGACTATTGTAACAAGAAATTCACTTGCATGGATGAGGAAGGAAATCGGAAAATAGTCCAAGGAATTCTCATAGCTGTTGCTATCAGAAAAAACTCAACGATGCAACTAAAGAAGTGCTACAGAAAAGGCTGTCAATTATTTGCAGCCCAGGTGGAGGAAGCACCTAAGGATGAGATGTCAAGTAGTGGACATCATGTGGTACTAAAGGAATTTGAAGATGTATTTCAGGAGGTACCTAGACTACCTCCAAAAAGATATATTGAATTCTCTATAAATTTGATGCCTGGCATAGCTCCAATGTCGAAAGCTCCTTACAGAATGAGTATGCTAGAGCTGAAAGAACTACAGTTGAAGATTCAAGAGATTTTGAAGAAGGGGTATATATGCCCAAGTGTGTCACCTTGGGGAGCCCTGGTCTTGTTCGTGAAGAAGAAGGATAGAATTTTGAGATTGTGTATCGATTTGAGACAATTGAGCAAGGTAACTATAAAGAACAAATATCCTCTGTCGAGGATTGACAACCTCTTTGATCAGTTGAAGGATCTGAAGATATTTTCAAAGATAGATCTTAGGTCGAGATATCACCAGGTAAGGATAAAGGATGAAGACATCGGCAAGACCACCTTCATAACAAGGTACGGTCATTACGAGTTCATAGTGGTGCCATTTGGGTTGTCAAATGCACCTGTTGTTTTTATGTGCCTGACGAATGGCATATTCAGGGACTATCTAGACACGTTTGTCATAGTCTTCCTGGATGACATCCTGATGTATTCCAAGTTGGATTAAGAGAATGAGAAACATATGAGGATGGTGTTGCAGGTGCTAAGAGAGCACCAGCTATATGCCAAGTTGAGAAAGTGCTCATTTTATCAAAAGCAGATCCATTACTTGGGGCATACTAATAGCTGTAGATCCTGAGAATATTGAGGCCATCAGTGAATGGTAAGCACCAAAGAAAGTGAAAGAAATCAAATCCTTTATGGGTCTAGCTAGTTATTACATAAGGTTTATCGTAGGGTTCTCAAGGATAGTTCACCCTATCACTTCCTTGAAAAGGAAGGAGAATAAGTTTCAGTGGATAAAGGATTGTGAGAAAAGATTCTAGCAATTAAAGAAACTGTTAACCAGTGCTCCAATATTAAGGATTCCATATCCAAACGAATATTTTGTGGTATACACTAATGCATGCAAGGAAGGACTGGAAGGAATTCTCAGTCAGAAAGGATTCATAATTTTTTATGAATCTAGAAAGTTAAAAGAGCATTAAAGGAACTACGCCACTCATGATTTTGAGTTGGTAGCCATCATACATGCTCTAAATAAGTGGAGGCATTACCTCATGGGAGGGATATTTAAACTGAGAATAGACCATAATGGTATGAAGTATTTTTTCGATCAACCAACCGTGAATGCTAGGCAGAGTAGGTGGTTGGAGTTTCTCTGTGAGTATGATTTTGATATTAATCATATCAAAGGGAAGGAGAATAAAGTGGTTGATGCACTCAGCAGGAGAGTACACAGATTACATGCTACAACCATTAGCATGTACCAAACTGATATAAAGGGAAGAATTTTGGAAGATGGAAATGCAGATTTGCAGTACATGGAGCTGCTAGCAAAGCTACAACAAGGTGAGATGCCACAGAAAGTGGAAAATTATAAATTGGAAACTGACGGAACACTTTTGTACAAAAACATAATTTATGTACCTAATGTCTAGGACTTGAAATGTATGATTTTTCATGAAATGTATAATGTTCCTTACACAGGGCACCCTGGATATCAGAAAACTGTAGCAGCAATCAAGAGCCATTACTTTTGGCCAGGCATGAAGAAAGAGATTGTTGAATACATCAATATATGGATGGAGTGCCAGAAGGTGAAAGATCAACATAGGCACCCAGCAGGGTTGCTGCAACCTTTACCCATTCCTGAGTGGAAGCGGTAAGTAGTGACAATGGACTTCATCATAGGATTGCCCAGAATAGGAAAGAAACATGATTCAATTATGGTGGTGGTGGAAAATATTATGAAATTCGTCCATTTCATTACATTAAAGAACACTCATAAGGCGACATATGTTTCTGACATCTTTGTGAAGGAAATAGCACGATTGCACGAAATCCCTAAGACAATTGTGTCTGACAGAGACCTCAAATTTACCTCAAATTTCTCGAAGGGGTTGTTCAAAGGATTCGGAAAGAACCTGAACTTTAGCACAACTTATCATCCTGATTCTAATGGACAGACAGAGAGGGTGAACAGAGTAATATAATACACACTAAGGATGTATGTGATGGACAAACCATCAAAATGGGAGGACTACCTACACTTGCTAAAATTCGCCTACAATAATGGGTATGAAGCATCTAGCCAATTTGAAAAACTTTACGGAAGAAAGTGAAATACTCCAATAAGTTGGGATAATTCAACTGACAGGTTAGTAGTTGGGCCAGAGTTTCTCAAGGAAATGGAAGAACAAATGCTAAAAATTAAGAAGAATTTAAAGGCTGCCCAAGATAGGCAGAAAAGTTATGATGATAAGAATAGAACCCACAAAGAGTATAAAGTGGGTAATCATGTTTTCCTGAAATTGAAAGCTAATAGAAGTTCCCTGAAGCTGGGAAACAGTGCCAAGTTGGAAGCCAAATTTTGTGGGCCATTTGAAATCCTTGAAAGGATTGGGCCAGTTGCATATATGCTTTCATTACCTGAATCCATGACTGTACATAATGTGTTTCATGTTTCATTGCTTAAGAAATATATACCTGATGCTAATCTTGTAATCGATTGGAATGTTATTTAGGTGGAACAAGAAGTTGCCCTACAAGTGCATCCCATGCCCATATTAGATCGGAAAAACAAACAGCTCTGGAATCGATCCACAGGGATTGTAAAGGTCCAGTGGACATGGTATGGTCCTAAGGATGCGACATGGGAGCATGAAGATGCTATGAGGGTATAATACCCACATTTTTTTGAAGATTTTGGAAATCTTTTTGATGTTGTGTAAAAGTTGCACTAGGACAGTGCATAAATAAGGGGAGGGGATTGTAATATCCCTCGGCAGTGCCCCAGTTATATTATGAATTATAATCACATTTATGAACTGTAAACATGTTTTGTAGGCTAGTGAGCCAAGTATTGATAAGATGGTAGGCTTATGTGTTTATTAGGATGGAGAGCCTAATTGTTAAGCCCATGAGCCTGTTTTTGTATATGTAATATGTAGAGAATTAATAAATATTAAACATCGATGCGTGTAGACCGTCCACGAAGAAAGAGTGATGGGGGACTAAGATTCCATAGAGTGGGTAAGGGAAAGTGGGTTGAAAAGTTGGAAAGAGGGGCTAAGATTGGGGGATTAAGTCCTTGGGAATAATAATTTAATTATTATTCCAAATAGCTATGTGACAAATATGTTTTTATCCTAAGTCCTAGGAGAGGGAAAAAGGGAACACATGCATCTCTAGGAAGGCAAGTATCGACCTAGGCGCATGCAATTAAACACTGAAGAGTCATATGAGTTTGGGGTTCTTCCTCCATTTTGTCATCCACTGTCTGAACCGAGGTATCTCTACGTCTAATTTTTGTAACCCTCACACAACTCTGAAACCTGAATCCTGTGACGTTTTCATGAGAAACAGATACACCTCTGTCTAAATTGTCGATTATGTATCAGAGCTCGGCGTGGATTTCTTGTCACACATCCTGAAACTGGTGTTACCTGAACCGTGTTGTGTCTTAGTGGCAAGTTCTCATTTTCTGGTTCCACATCCCATTTTTTTTTCCTATTTCTACTGTCACCGGTGAGTTAGCCAAAAAAATTTGTTGCTGTTGTTATCTGGAACTTGTGGTAATTGAGTTGAAAACTGGTTGAAGAATTGGGTTATCAGGTCCATGGTAGAAGAGGCTGGTTGTCACACCTGTTGACGTAGACCTATCGGCCCTCAGGCCGAGATCCGCTCACAGGATAGTTCTTTAACCCCTTCGACCTGGATCGGCTCTTTTGGATTCCTTGCTAGAATCTCCTTTTGTTTGATCCATAGGTCCTTTTTTCGCAGCTCACAATCTCGCGAGTTTGCAAGTTGTGACTCCCGACTCTTCCTCTCTAATCTCACGATACTCGAAATCATGAAATGGGTATAGCCCTTTCTTTCGTTAGTGCCCTCCTTGTGAGACCACCGGCTAGGCTAAGCGCTAGCACTTCTCGCCTCTCGCGCCTTTGCGAGTTCAAAGGTCCAACCTTGGAACCTTTCTTTCTCGAACCCCTGAGAGGCAATGTTGACTTTTCTCCTCTCGTTCTCTCTACTCGTGACTTCGCAAGTCGAAGGGTCGAACTTTCATTCCCTTATCTCCCGAATCCCCTAGGCACGAGAGGTCAATGGAGCGTTGACTCCTTCCGATGTGTGACGTGTATCTGCCGGTCTATTTCTCGAGCCCACCATGTGGTTCTGCCACATGTTTCCTCCATGCCTCGGCTCTCAGCACTTTGCGACCTTTGAAATCAAAAGTAACTCCTCTCAACCTATGAACCCCCGAACATGCAAAATGCAATGGAGTTCCTGATCCAACATTCCTCCCGTGATCTGGATCTCACAACTATCCTTTGTCCTCGCGATTTCACCACTCATGACTTGGAGCACTCAACCCCTGGGCTCTCATCCTGCGAACCTCCGAGTTTGCGAGATCCCTAGATCTCTACCACCTATCCTCCTCCTAACAGACAACTACGATTTTCTCGCAGTTTCACGACTTTGGAACTTTCGGGACAAGAGTCTTGACCTCTTACCCTCGGATATGCCGAAATGGTGAAATTCTGCCACGTCGCCTATGCGGGTCCCACGATGGAACTTCCTGACTTTTTCGAGTTCTCAAACTTCGCGACTTTGCAAATCCTAATGCTGAACTTCCGACTCTCCAACCCACAAAACCCCGAATTGGTCAATGAAGGTCTAACCTCCATGTCGGCGAGTATGCCACCTGTCCACTCTCAGATGGATGATCTTGATTATCTTCATAGTTTCGCCACTCGTGAATTTGAAGGGTTTCTCTTTTTAACCTCTGATGTCTGAATCCTCGATACGAGTGATCTTGTGACACGTGTCTTTCCAATCGGACGACTCAAATTCTCTCTCTTTTTTGGGACTTCGCACCTCGTGACCTCACAAGTCTTGATGCAAAGGTTTCGACCCTTCAATCCAAGAAACCTTGAGATGCAAATACGAGGGTGATCTGATGGCCCCTGTTGGCTTAGATCCTATGGCTCTATTCTCCCCTGAGCTTAACCTAAAAAAAAAAAAACACACTCCCCGCAAACCTCCTTACTCCTCTACAAGATCTGACGATTCTTGGGACTTCGTGAATTCCCCTTGGAGAATTCCGACCATCCAAAGCTTCCTTGACAACTCCTGTGAAATGAACAAAGTGTTCTCTTATGGAACTTATCCTCCTACAACACACTTTCATTGTGCCTCCTTCTGACAATTCAAGGCACTACCTCTTTTGAGCTTTTACCACAACCTAGAGTCTTCAAAAAGACTCCTACACACACTCCTTGCGGCAATTCATCAAATACTTCTAAGTATTCGAATTCTTCGACTCTGTGCACTCTCTGCGACAACAATCTTTCAATAGTTTCACTCAGGTTGTAACTTTCAGACTTCGCTCGGCCTACGCACTCCTTGCATGGCTCCTGTGATCAACTTTCAATTCTGCAAGAATGAGAACAAGGTTATCTCTCCTGAGATTGTAGAGACGAACTCTGACTTCTGTCAACGCACACCTTGCGGACAATTTCACTGCACTCCTTTCAGGAAAACTCTTGCTGAGACAAAGAAACAATTGAAACTCATTCTTCAATCTCCCTCTCTTCAAATTTCAGACATTAAATATAAAATCATACATTCACGCATCAAATCAAATGCATAACAAAGAGTAAATGAGAATATATCAATCGACATACACAACACAGAAATCAAATGGACACCATGAGTTTGAACTAAAAATCTTTGTATTAATCCAGAACCTTTGTACATGGGTTTTTACTTTACACAGCTCTCCTCTTTTTATCTCCTATGCTCTCTTCTCATGCTGCTAATAATAATATTACAACTATACAATGAGGGTGTCTATATCCTATTTCCCTCCTCGCTTTAAACTGTCTAATCTAGGAATTCAAATCTACCTACTTATATTAACTAACATAAATGCCTCTTAGTCCTTCAGACGAGAGCGAGATTCTCAAGGTCTGATTACAATCTATGATTACACCCTTTCTTAATTGTTTCATTTATGTTTGGCATATTGAACTTCAAAATATTTTAAACAATTCAACATGTGCCCAAAATGCATTGGTGTGTTCCCCACGCTCACTTGATGTTGGCAATGCTCCTGCATCATACTCCCTCGCTTGAAAATTTTCATGGGTTCCTGTCCATGAGCTCTCACACAGTCTGTCCATTCTTTTGGATATCTTCCTCATTCTCCTAGCTAGCATCTTCAACTGGATGTCCTTTCCACTTGACTAAGTATTCAAAATATTCCTTTCTTCTGGTCTTCTTGCTGACTCTTTTTTCCAGTATGCTTTCCATTTTTGGCTTCTCTGCAACTGGCATCTGTTTAGTCCACTGAACCTCTGTTTGTTCATCACTTTTTCTTGCTTCCTCATATTTGTATGGGTACAAATCTAAGTCATTGAATATCGGAGAAATTCCGATCTCATCGGGTAATTCAATATCATAAGCATTTGCCCCAAACTTCTTCAAGACCTTACATGGTCTGATCTTCTTCATCTTTAGTTTGTTATATGTCCCCTTCGGGAACCTTTCCTTTCTCAAATGTTCCAGAATCAAATCACCAACCTCAAATTGAAGTTGTATCCTGTGTTGATATGCTCTATGCTTATACTCTTGGCTCAAGTTTTGCAATCACTCCTTCACCTGGCTGTGAATTTCCTTCATTGCTTCTATGAAATCCTCTACACTAGCACTCCTAGTTGCATTATGTTCTGAATCTATCAATTCAAAAACTCCTCTTGGTTGAATCCCATAAACAATATGGAATGGACTCTGCCCTGTGCTTCTATTGATTGAATCATTGTAAGCAAATTTTGCCTGTGGCAGAATATTGTCCCACTGACTGTGGTGTTCTATCACCAAGCTCCTCAACAAGTCTCCCAAACTTTTGTTCACAAATTCTGTCTATCCATCCGTCTGAGGATGATAAGTTGAATTGAATGACAAGTTTGTTCCTATATTTTTCCATAAGGTCCTCCAAAAGTGTCCCACGAACTTGGTGTCTCGATCCGAAACTATGCTCCTTGGTAAGCCGTGAAGTCGAATGACTTCTTTGAAAAACAAATTCGCAATGTGAGTTGTGTCACTAGTTTTCTGACACGGTATGAAGTGTGCCATCTTAGAAAATCTGTATACCACTACAAAGATTGATTCAAACCCTCTTTGTGTTCTCGGCAGCCCCAATATGAAGTCCATGCTTACTGCATGCCACGACCTATTAGGTATGGGTAACGGTTGATAAAATCCTGCATTCTGCCTCTTTCCTTTTGAATGCTGACAAATTCTGCATCTGCCCACGAATCTTTTGACGTCTTCTCTCATTCTTGGTCAATAATATGACTCGTTTAATTTTGAGAACGTCTTGTCATGACCGAAATGTCCGGCCAATCCTCCACTGTGTTTCTCCTTTAGGAAATTCTCCCTCATGGAGCATTTTGGAATACAAAGTTGATTACTCTTAAACAATAATCCTTCCTAGATCATGTATTCTAGCCACTGACTCCTGTCCCTGAGAATTGGATTCTCAGCTGCTTCATACGCCTCCTTAAAATCTGGATCATCTTTGTACATGTCCCTGAGATCATCAAAACCCAGTGTTTTGACTCTGAACTACTGCAACAACAAACATTTCTTGCTCAAAGCATCAACAACTTTGTTAGCAGTTCCAGAAATATGCTTAGTTACAAAAGTAAAGTTCTGCATGTATTCAACCCATTTAACATGTCTTTGATTCAACTTCTCCTGTTGAGTCACAAATTGTAAAGCATGATTGTCACTGTATAAGACAAACTCCTTGGGGATCAAATAGTGTCTCCATTTCTTTAATGCCTGAGTAATAGCATAGAACTCCTTGTCATACGTGGAGTGTTTCATTTTCGCTTCATTTAGCTTCTCGCTGAAGTATGCTATCGGCATGTCTTCTTGGCTCAAGACTGCCCCTATTGCAAATCCACTTGCATCACATTTTACTTGAAATGTCTTTTTAAAATCCGGCAACACCAAAATTGGTTGTTCCGTGATTTTCTTCTTCAACAAATTGAATCTTTTCTCAGCCTCTTCTGTCCAGTGAAAAGACTTATGTCTCTTCTTCATTGTGTCCATCATCAGTTCACTAATTCCACTGAAATTCTTGATGAACTTCTGGTAGAAACTAGCCAATCCATGAAAACTTCTCACCTCAAATATACTCTTTGGTGATGGCCAATTTTTAATTACCTCCACCTTATCTGGATCCATCCTCAACTTATCTGCTGAAATAAAAAATCCCAAATAGATGAGCTATGTCTTCATGAATGAAGATTTCTTCATATTTATCAGCAGCTTCTATTGTTGTAGCCTCTTCATCACTATAGACAAATGTTTTAGATGCTTTGCCTCTGTTTTACTGAAAATTAGTATGTCATCCAGATATACAATGACAAATTTTTCGATGAACTCTTTCAAGACTTTGTTCATCAACCTCATGAAAGTACTTGACGCGTTCGTTAAGCTAAATGGCATGACAATACATTCATACAACCCTTCATTAGTCTTGAAGGTTGTCTTCCTTTCATCACCTTCTCTCATATGAATCTGGTGAAATCCACTTTTCAAATCAATCTTCGAAAAAAATTTGGCTCCACTCAAGCAATCCATCAGATCATCCATTCTTGGCAATGGAAATCTGTACCTGATGGTTATCTTGTTGATCACTCTCGAGTCAGTACACATCCTCCAGCCTCCGTCTTTCTTTGGACTGAGTATTGTCGGAACAACACACAGACTCAAGCTTTCTCTAACCAATCCTTTGTCCATTAAATCCTGGACCTGTCTTTTGACTTATTCATTCTCCTGCGGCGTCAATCTATACGTTTCTTTGTTTGGTAAACTAGCTCTAGGTATGAGATCAATATGATGACTCACACTTCTGATCGGTGGCAACGAACGAGGTAGTTCATCCACTACTATGTCAGCAAACTCTTCCAACAGTTTCTGAACCTCTTCCGATAAATCATCTACCCTTGTACTGGTTAAAACAATTTTAGGCTTCCTGACCACAATGAATTGTGGTTCCTCCTTCTTCTTAACCTCTATAAGAAGTTCCTTCCCACTCATGAGAAGTACAGTGTTTCTTACTTCAGCTTTCACCTCTTTGTCCTTAATCGGAAACAACATGTGATTTCTTGACGCAGACCTATCGGCCCTCGGGCCGAGATCCACTCTCAGGATCGTTCTATAACCCCTTAGAGTCGAATCGGCTCTTTCGGATTCCCTGCTGGAATCTCCTTTCGTTCGATCCACAAGTCCTTTTTTTGCATCTCACACTCTCGCGAGTTCGCGAATCATGACTCCCGACTCTTCCTCTCAAATATCGCGATACCCAAGATCATGAAATGGGTATAGCCCTTTGTTCCATCAGAGCCCTCCTTGCATGACCAATGACTAGGCTAAGTGCTAGTAGTTCTCACCTCTCGCGCCTTCACGAGTTCAAAGGTCCAACCTTGGCACCTTTCTTTCTTGAACCCCCGAGAGGCGATATTGAATTTTTCTCCTCTTGTTCTCGCTACTCGCGACTTCATGAGTCGAAGGCTCTAACTTTCATTCCCTTATCTTCCGAGTCCCCGAGATGTGAGAGGTCAATGGGGTGTTGACTCCTCCAAATGTGTGACGTGTGTCTGTCGGTCTACTTCTTGGGCCCACCTTGCAGTTCTGCCACATGTTTCCTCCATGCCTCGGCTCCTGGCACTTTGCGACTTTTGCAATTGAGAGTAAATCCTCTCGACCTCCAAACCCCCAAATGTGAAAAATGCAATGGGGTTCCTGATCCAATGGTCCTCCTGTGACCTGGATCCAATGGCTATCCTCGCTCTTCGCAATTTTGCCTCTCGCGACTTGGAGCACCCAAGTTTTTGGCTCTCACCTGGAGAACCTTCGAGTTCGCGAGATCCCTAGATCTCTGCCACCTGTCCACATCCTAACAGACGGTTATGATTTTCTCACGGTTTTGTGAATTCAAAAATTTTGGGACAAGAGTCTCGACCTCTTACCCTCCGATACGCCAAAATGGAGAAATTTGACACGTCGTCTACACGGGTCCCACGATGAAATTTCTTGCCTTTTTGGAATTTTGGACTTCATGAATCTAAATCTTATGCTCTTGGTTCTCTAACTCATGAAACCCTGATATGTTCAACAAATCTCTGACCTCTGTGTTGGCGAGCATGCCACCTGTCCACTCTCAGATGGACGGTCCTGATCCTCTTCTCGTTTTCACAACTTGCGAAGTTTAAGAACTTTCCCTTCTGACCTCCGATGTCTGAATCCTTGATACGGGTGATCTCGCGACACATGTCCTTTCAATCGAGCATCTCAGATTCTCTCTCTTTTTCGGGACTTCACCTTTCAAGATTTCACGAGTCTTGATGTAAAGGTTTCGACTCTTCACCCCATGAAACCCCGAGATGTGAATACGTGAGTGATTTGATGGCCCTTGTTGGCGCAGATCCTACAGCTCTATTCTCCCCTGAGCTTAAACAAAAACACACTCACCATAAACCTCCTTGCTCCTCTACAAGATCTGATGGTTCTCTGACCCTCGTGAATTCTCCATGGAGAATTCCGACTGTCAAATTCCTCCTTGACGATTCCTGCGAAATGAACAATGTGTTCCTTCGCGAAACTTATGCACCAACAAACAATGTCGATGTGCCTCAATTCCAACACTTCAAGGCACTAACTCTTCTGATCTTTACCACAAACTTTGAGTCTTCAAAAGGGCTCCTGCACGCACTCCTTGTGGCAATTCTTCAAACACTTCCAAGTATTTGAACCTCTTCAACTCTGCGCACTCCTTGCGACAACAGTCTTTCGACAGTTTTCACTCAGGTTGTAACTCTGAGACTTCCCTCGGCATGTGCAATCCTTGCACGGCTCTTGTGCTCAACCTGCACTTCTACGAGAATGAGAACAAGGTTACCTCTCCTGAGATGGCAGAGATGAACTCTGACTTCTGTCAACACACAACTTGTGGACAATTTCAATGCACTCCTTGCAGGAAAACTCTTGCTCAGACAGAGAAACAATTGAAACTCATTCCTTAATCTCCCTCTCTTCAGATTTCAAACATTAAATATGAAATCAAACATTCACTCATCAAAGCAAATGCATGACAGAGAGTAAACAATCATGAGAATAACATTCAATCATGCATACATGAAAAGTATTTGAGCATCATGATTCAGAATCAAGCTTCATATATTAATCTCAGAACTTCTGTACATGGGTTATTTTACATATTTTTCTTCTTCTACTCTCCTATTCTCTCTTCTCATAATAATATTACAACTATACAATGAGGGTGTCTATATCCCGATTTCCCTCCTCACTCTAAACTGTCTAATCTAGGAATTCAAGTCTACCTACTTACATTCATTAACATAAATGCCTCTTAGTCCTTCAGATGAGAGCTGGACACTCAAGGTCTGATTACAATCAAGAAGTACACCCTTCCTTAATTGTTTCATTTACATTTGGTGCATCGAACCTAAAAAACATTCAAACAATTCATCATGTGCCAAAATGCGTTGGCATTTTCCCCATGCTCACTTGACGTTGGTGATGCTCCTGCATCATACTCCCTCGCTTGAAAATTTTCATGGGCTCCTATCCATGAGCTCTCACATGGTCTGTCCATGCTTCTAGATCTCTGCTTCATTCTCCCAGCTGGAATCTTCAACTAGATGTCCCTTCCACTTGACCAAGTATTCGAAATATTCCTTTCTCCTAGTCCTCTTGCTAACTCTTTTGTCTAGTATGCTTTCCATCTGTGGTTTCTATGCAACTGGCGTCTGTTTTGTCCACTGAACCTCTAGTTGTTTACTACCTGCTTCTGCTTCCTCATCTTTGTAAGGGTACAGATATGAGACATTGAATATCAGAGAAATTCTGATCCCATTGGGTAATTCAATCTCATAAGCATTTGCCCCAAATTTCTTCAAGACCTTTCATGGTCCGATCTTCTTCATATTTAGTTTGTTATATGCCACCTTCAGGAATATTTCCTTTCTCAGATGTGCCAGAATCAAATCACCAACCTTAAATTGAATTTTTCTCCTGTGTTGATCTGCTCTGCACTTATACTCTTGGCTTGAGTTCTACAATCGCTCCTTAACCTGGCTGTGAAGTTCCTTCATTTATTCGGAAAAATATTCTCCACTAGCACTCCTAGTTGCATTATGTTCTGAATCTCTCAATTCCAAAAATCCTCTTGGATGCATCCCATAAACAATCTAGAATGGACTCTACCCTGTTCTTCTGTTGATTGAATCATTATAAGCAAATTTTTCCTGTGGCAAAATATTGTCCCACTGACTGTGGTGCTCTGTCACCAAGCTCGTCAACAAGTCTCCCAAAATTTTGTTCACAAATTCTGTCTGTCCATCCATCTGAGGATGATAAGCTGAACTGAATGACAAGTTCATTCCTATCTTTTTCCATAAGTTTCTCTAGAAGTGTCCCACAAACTTGGTGTCTCGATCCAAAACTATGCTCCTTGGTAAGTCGTGAAGTCGAATAACTTCTTTGAAAAACAGATTCAAAATGTGAGTTGCGTCACTGGTTTTCTGACATGGTATGAAGTGTGCCATCTTAGAAAATATTTCTACCACTACAAATATCGATTCAAACCCTATTTGTGTCCTTGGCAGCCCCAATATGAAGTCCATGCTTATTGCATCCCACGACATGTCAGGTATGGGTAACGGTTGATAAAAGCATGCATTATGCCTCTTCCCTTTTGAATGCTGACAAATTCTGCATTTGTCCACAAATCTTTTGACATCTACTCTCATTCTTGGCCAAAAATATGACTCGTTTATTTTTTAGAACGTCTTGTCATGACTGAAATTCCTGGCCAATCCTCCACTGTGTTTCTCCTTCAGCAGATTCTCCCTCATGGAGAATTTTGGAATACAAAGTTGATTACCCTTAAACAGTAATCCTTCCTATATCATGTATTTTTTCCACTAGATTATGTCCCCGAGAATTGGATTCTCAGCTGCTTCATACGCCTCTTTAAAATCTGGATCATCTCTGTACATGTCCCTGAGATCATCAAAACCCAGTTTTTTGACTCTGAACTCCTGCAACAACAAACATTTCCTGCTCAAAGAATCAACAACTTTGTTAGCAGTTCCAAAAATATGCTTGATTACAAAAGGAAAGTTATGCATGTATTCCACCCATTTAACATGTATTTGATTCAATTTCTCCTTTTGAGTCATAAATTGCAAAGCATGATTGTCACTGTATAAGACAAACTCCTTAGGAATCAAGTAATGTCTCCACTTCTTAAATTCCTGAATAATAGCATAGAACTCCTTGTCATACGTGGAGTATTTCACTTTCGCTTCATTCAACTTCTCGCTGAAGTATGCTATCAGCCTGTCTTCTTGGCTCAATACTGCCCCTATTGCAAATCCACTTGCATCACATTTTACCTAAAATGTCTTTTTAAAATTTGGCAACACCAGAATTCATTGTTCTGTGATTTTCTTCTTGAACAAATTGAAGCTTTTCTCGGCCTCTTCTATCCACTGGAAATATTTGTGTCTCTTCTTCACTGTGTCCATCATTGGTGCACTAATTCCACTGAAATTCTTGATGAACTTCCAGTAGAAAATAGTCAATCCATGAAAACTTCTCACCTCAAATATACTCTTTGGTGATGGCCAATTCTTAATTACCTCCACCTTATCTGGATCCATCCTCAACTTATCTACAGAAATAACAAACCCCAAATAAATGAGCTCTGTCTTCATGAATGAGGATTTCTTCATATTTATCAGCAACTTCTCTTGCTGTAGCCTCTTCATCACTATAGCCAAATGTTCCAGATGATCTACCTTTGTTTTACTGAAAAACAATATTTCATCCAGATACACTATACAAATTTTTCGACGAAATCCTTCAGGACTTCGTTCATCAATCTCATGAAGGTACTTGGCATGTTTGTTAAGCCAAATGGCATAACAATCCATTCATACAATCCTTCATTAGTCTTGAAGGTTGTCTTCCATTCATCACCTTCTCTCATATGAATCTGATGATATCCACTTTTCAAATCAATATTCAAAAAAAATTTGGCTCCACTCAAGAAATCCATAAAATCATCCATCCTTGGAAATGGAAATCTATACCTGATGGTAATCTTGTTAATTTACCTTGAATCTTTACACATCCTCGAGCCTCCATATTTCTTCAGACTGAGCACTATTGGAACAACACACGGACTCAATATTTCTCTAACTAACCCCTTGTCCATTAAATCATGGACCTATCTTTTGACTTCTTCATTCTCCTGCAGCGTCAATCTATACGCTGCCTTGTTTGGTAAACTAGCTCTAGGTATGATATCAATACGATGACTCACACTTCTGATCAGTGGCAACAAATGAGATAGTTCGTCCACTACTATGTCAACAAACTCTTCCAACAGTTTCTGAACCTCTTCCGGTAAATCATCTACCCTTATACTGGTTAAGACAATTTTAGGCTTCCTGACCACAATGAATTACGGTTCCTCCTTCTTCTTGACCTCTGTAAGAAGTTCCTTCCCACTCATGAGAATTACAGTGTTGCTTACTTCAGGTTTCACCTCCTTGTCTTTGATTGGAAGCAACATGTGAGTTCTCCCATTCTTCTCTAGGGTGTATGATTTCTTTCTCCCATCATGAATCACATTTTTGTCATATTTCCATGGTCTACCCAACAATAGATGACAAACATCCATGGGAATAACATCACAGAGTATTTCATCTTTATACCCTCTTATCTTAAACTCAACTAAACATTGTTTAGTGACACTTACCTGATGTCCTTTTTGTAACCATGAAACTCTATATGGGCTTGGATGTTCAATAGTCTCCAGCTCCAGCTTTTCTACCATCTCTGTAGAAATGAGATTGTCTATGATACCACTGTCCACAATGACCTTGCATACCCTATCCATCCAAAAAAGACTGTTCCTTTGCACCGAACTCTCCACCTCCTTCTCTGGCGTTAAGAGAACCTTTCGCATCATCAATGATCTTCCACCTTCAACATCTTCTGCCTCAACATTCCACCTCTGTGCTTTGGTGATGTGAGTCTCACCTCCTTCTTTCCTTTTCTCTGGACATTCATAAGATTTGTGTCCATTCTTTCAACATGTGAAGCATTTCACCACTCCAACTCTTCCTCTTCCTCTACCTCTAGTACGAGGAAAAATGTTTCCATCAGCATACTGACCTCTCTATTTGGTATGTTTCACTCTCTGTGAGCTTCCACGTCTCTCAGTCTGAGTCTAAGGTTTCTTCTGGTATTCCTTGGGTTTCTGATTTCTATCGTGGGCAACTAATTTTCCTCTGGGTTGACTTCTTCCTCGGCCTCTTTGACCTTGTTTTCGTCTCAACTTCTCTTTAGCCTTCAAAGCCATCTGATAAGCATCTTCCACCATTCGGATGGTCATCATGCTCATCTCATTCTGAATGTTGTATCTCAGACCATTCATATATCTGGAAACCTTTTCATCATCGCTTTCATGATGACCTACCCTGATGTTTAGCCTGTAGAATTCTTCAGTATATTCCTTCACTGTCATCAGTTTCTGTATCATATTCTGCATTCTCAGAAATAGAGTAATTTGGTAATCCCTGGGAATGAATTTTGCCTTCATCTTTGCAATCATCCTATCCCAACTCTTGATCTTCTTCTTGCCTTTGCAGCATCTGTCAGCTTGTAGCTCATCCCACCACAATGTTGCATGTCCCTTCAGTCTTGTGACAACATGTTTGACCTTTTGGTCTTCCTCGACATCTTCATAGTTAAAATATGTTTCTAGAGATCTAATCCAATCTAGAAGCTCTTCAACATATAGGTTTCCTTCATATACTGGAGTATCCATTTTTGCCTTAGCACCCATGCTTGCAACATCCCTAATCAGGCATTCATTTGTTGCATCTTCTGCTGTGACTTCCTCTCTTTCATGTCCAGCTTCATTCTCACTTTTGGAATCACTGACATCTCCAACAGTAGTTGTGTGCCTCTGTGTTGTCTCCATGTCCATGAGTCTGGTGCGTATGTCACGCATCTCTCTTTCCATGGTTGGATTTGGTACCTACCTACCCCTTCCTCTTGGCATTTCCATTTCCTCTGGTGGATCGGGTGTTTGCCTATCCCTCCTTCTCGGCGGCATGGCTAAGATTTTTTCTTTCTCACTTTCCCTATCTGAAATATACAAACAGAGTCAAGCTCTGATACCACACTGACGCAAACCTATCAGCCCTCGGGCGAGATCCTCTCTCAGGATCGTTCTTTAACCCCTTAGAGCCGGATCAACTCTTTCGGATTCTCTGCTGGAATCTCCTTTTGTTCGATCCATGGGTCCTTTTTTTGCATCTTGCACTCTCGTGAGTTCATGAGTCGTGACTCCCGGCTCTTCCTTTGCAATCTCATGATACCCGAGATCGTGAAATGGGTATAGCCCTTTCTTCCATCAGTTCCCTCCTTGTGCGACCACCGACTGGGAAAAGCGCTAGCACTTCTCGCCTCTCGTGCCTTCGCGAGTTCATAGGTCCAACCTTGGCACCTTTCTTTACTGAACCCCCAAGAGGCGATATTGACTTTTTCTCCTCTCATTCTCGCTACTCACGACTTCACAATTCGAAGGCTCGAAATTTCATTCCCTTATCTCCTAAGTTCCAGAGACGCGAGAGGTCAACAGGGTGTTGACTCCTCCAAATGTGTGACGTGTGTCTTTCGGTCTACTTCTCGGGCCCACCTTGCGGTTCTGCCACATGTTTCCTCTATGCCTCAGCTCTCGACACTTCGCAACTTTTGCAATTGAGAGTAACTCCTCTCAACCTTTGAACCCATGAATGCATGAAATGCGATGGGGTTCTTGATCCAATGGTCCTCCTGTGACCTGGATCCAACAACTATCCTCTCTCTTCGTGATTTCACCTCTCACGACTTGGAGCACCTGATTTTTTGGCTCTCACCTGGCAAACCTCTGAGGTCACGAGATCCCTAGATCTCTGCCACCTATCCACCTCCTAACAGATGAATGTGATTTTCTCATGGTTTTGTGACTTCAGAACTTTTGGTACAAGAGTCTCGACCTCTTACCCTCTGATATGCCAAAACGATGAAATTCGACACATCGTCTATGCGGGTCCCATGATGGAAATTCCCACCTTTTTGGAATTTTTGAATTCACGAATCCAGATTCTATGCTCTTAGTTCTTCGACTCACAAAACCCTGATATGGTCAACAAAGGTCTGACCTCCGTGTTCGCGAGCATGCCACCTATCCACTCTCAGATGGACAGGTAATCTCGCGACACCTGTCCTTTCAATCGGGTGGCTCATATTCTCTCACTTTTTTGGGACTTCACCTTTCACGATTTCACGAGTCTTGATGTAAAGGTTTCAACTCTTCACCCCACGAAACATCGAGATGCAAATACGTGAGTGATCTGATAGCGCCTATTGGCACAGATCCTACGGCTCTATTCTCCCCTGAGCTTAAACAAAAACACACTCACCATAAAAATCCTTTCACCTCTGCAAGATCTGATAGTTCTCGGACCCTCTTGAATTCTCCACACAAAATTCCAACCGTCAAATTCCTCCTTGACGATTCCTGCGAAATGAACAGTGTGTTCCTTCGCAAAACTTAAGCACCAACAAACAATGTCACTGCACCTCAATTCCGACACTTCAAGGCACTAACTGTTCTAAGATTTACCACAAACTTCGAGTCTTCAAAAAGGCTCATGTGTGCACTCCTCATGGAAATTATTCAAATACTTCCAAGTATTTGAACCTCTTCGACTCTGCGCACTCCCTGCGACAGCAGTCTTTCGACAGTTTTCGCTCAGGTTGTAACTCTGAGACTTTGTTCGGCCTGGGCACTCCTTGCACGGCTCCTATGCTCAACTTTCACTTCTATGAGAATGAGAACAAGGTTACCTCTCCTAAGCTGGCAGAGATGAACTCTGACTTCTGTCAATGCACAGCTTGCGGACAATTTCACTGCACTCCTTGCAGGTAAACTCTTGCTCAGACAGAGAAACAATTGAAACTCACTCCTTACTCTCCCTCTCTTCAGATTTCAGACATTAAATATGAAATCAAACATTCACTTATCAAAGAAAATGCATAACAGAGAGTAAACAATCATGAGCATAAAATTCAATCATGCATACACAAAAAGTATTTGAACGCCATGATTCTGAATCAAGCTTCATATATTAATCTCAGAACTTTTGTACATGGGTTATTTTACACAGTTTTCTTCTTCTTCTCTCCTATGCCCTCTTCTCATAATAATCTTACAACTATACAATGAGGGTGTCTATATCTCGGTTTCCCTCCTTGCTCTAAACTGTCTAATCTAGGAATTCAAGTCTACCTACTTACATTCATTAACATAAATGCCTCTTAGTCCTTCAGATGAGAGAAGGACGCTCAAGGTATGATTACAATCAAGAACTACACCCTTCCTTAATTTTTTCATTTACGTTTGGTGCATCGAACCTCAAAAACATTCAAACAATTCATCATGTGCCAAAATGCGTTGGTGTTTGCCCCATGCTCGCTTATCGTTGGTTATGCTCCTGGATCAGTTCTCCCATTCTTTTCCAGGGTGTATGTGTTCTTCTTCCCATCATGAATCACATTTATGTCATATTTCCATGGTCTACCCAGCAATAGATGACAAACATCGATGGGAATAACATCATAGAGTATTTCATCTTTATACCCTCCTATTTTAAATTCAACTAAACATTGTTTAGTGACATTTACCTGATGTCCTTTTTGTAGCCATGAAACTTTGTATGAACTTATATGTTCAATAGTCTCCAACTCCAGCTTTTCTACCATCTCTGTAGAAATGAGATTATCTGTGCTACCACTCTCCACGATGACTTTTCATACCCTATCCTTGGTTTTGCAAGTAGTCTGAAAAAGATTGTTCCTTTGCACTGGATTCTCCACCTCCTTCTCTGGCGTTAAGAGAAATTTTCACATCATCAATGATGTTCTGTCTTCAACATCCTCTGCCTCAACATTCTACCTCTGTGCTTCAGCAAC
Organism: Picea glauca; assembly: GCA_000966675.3. NCBI lineage: Eukaryota > Viridiplantae > Streptophyta > Pinopsida > Pinales > Pinaceae > Picea > Picea glauca. Next base: position 82,330 of record JZKD02S0467356.1, read on the forward strand.
ATGATTTTCACCACCTTCTTTCTTTTTGTCTGGACACTCATAAGATTTATGTCTGACCTTTCCACATGTGAAGCATTTCACCACTCCACCTCTTCCTCTTCCTCTACCTCTGGTACGAGGAAAAATGTTTCCATCAGCATACTGACCTCTCTATTTAGTATGCTATCCTCTCTGTGAGCTTCCACCTTTCTCAGTTTGAGTCTGAGGTTTCTTCCACTCTTCCTTGGGTTTCTAATTTCTATCCTGGGCAACTGATTTGCCTCTGGGTTGACTTCTACCTTGGCCTCTTTGAACTTGTTTTCGGCTTAGCTTCTCTTCATCCTTTAGAGCCATCTGATAAGAATCTTCCACTGTTTGGATGGTCATCATGCTCATCTCATCCTGAATGTTGTATCTCATACCATTCATGTACCTAGCAACTTTTTCATCATCACTTTCACGATGACCTGCCCTGATGTTCAGCCTGTAGAATTCTTCAGTATACTCCTTCACTGTCATCAACTTCTGTGTCAAATTCTACATTCTTCGAAACAGAGTAATTTGGTAATCCCCGGGAATTAATTTCACCTTCATCTTCGTGATCATCCTATCCCAACTCTTGATTTTCTGCTTACCTTTGCAGCGTCTGTCAGCATGTATCTCATCCCACCACAATGTTGCATGTCCTTTCAATCTTTTGATAGCATGTTCAACCTTCTTGTCTTCCTCGACATATTCATAGTCAAAATATGTGTCTAGAGCTCTAATACAGTCTATAAGCTCTTCGGCATCCAAGTTTCCTTCATATACCAGAATATCCATTTTTTCCCAAGCACCCATTCTTGCAACAACCCTACTCAGGCGTTCATTTGCTGCATCTTCTATTGTGACTTCTTCTCTTTCATGCCTAGCTTCATTTTCACTTTCGAAATCATTGATATATCCAACACCAGTTGTGCGCCTCTATGTTGTCTCCATGTCCTTGAGTCTGGCGCATATGTCATGCATCTCTCTCTCCATGGTTGGATTTGGCACCTACCTACCCCTTCCTCTTGGCATTTCCATTTCCTCTAGCGGATTGGTTGTTTTCCTGTCTCTTCTTCTCGGCGGCATGGTGAATCTTTCTCGCTTCCCCTATCTGAAGTATACAAATAGAGTCAAGCTTTGATACCAAAACTGACATAGACCTATCATCCCTTGGGATGAGATCCACCCACAGGATCATTTTTTAACCTCTTCAAGCTGGATCGGCTCTTTGGGATTCCCTGCTGGAATCTCCTTTCATTTGATCCACAGGTCATTTTTTTGCTTCTCACAATCTCACGAGTTCGCGAGTCGTGACTCCCGACTCTTCCTCTCCAATCTCGTGATACCCGAGATCGTAAAATGGGTATAGCCTTTTCTTCTGTCAGTGCCCTCCTTGCACGACCGCTGGCTAGGCTAAGCGCTAACACTTCTCACCTCTCATGGCACCTTGGCATCTTCCTTTCCTGAACCCCCAAGAGGTGATGTTGACTTTTCTCCTCTTGTTCTCGCTACTGGTGACTTCGTGAGCTGAAGGGTCAAACTTTCGTTCCCTTATCTCCCGAATCCCTGAGATGCAAGAGGTCAATGGAGCGTTGACTCCTTTCGATGTGTGATGTGTGTACACTGGTCTATTTCCTAGGCCCACTGTGTGGTTCTTCCATGTGTTTCCTTCGTGCCTCGGCTCTCGGCACTTCGCGACCTTTGCAATTGAAAGTAACTCCTCTCAACCTCCAAACCCCCGAACATGCGAAATGCAATGGGGTTCTTGATCCAACAGTCCTCCCGTGTTCTGGATCTGATGGCTATCCTCGCTCCTCGCAATTTTTCCACTCGCGAATTGGATCACTCAACCCTTGGGCTCTCACCCTGCGAACCTTCGAGTTTGTGAGATCCCTATATCTCTGCCACCTGTCCTCCTAACAGGCGGCTACGATTTTCTCACAGTTTTACGACTTCAGAGCTTTCAGGACAAGAGTCTCGACCTCTCACCCTCTGATATGACGAAATGGATAAATTTCACCACATCACCTACGCAGGTCCCACGATGGAACTTCCCGCCTTTTTGGAGTTCTCGGACTTTGTGACTTCACGAATCCTAATGTTGAACTTCCAACTCTCCAACCCACGAAACCCTGAATTAGTCAATGAAGGTTTGACCTCCATGTCGTTGAGTATGCCACCTGTCCACTCTCAGATGGACGTTCCTGATTATCTTCACAGCTTCACCACTCATGAAGTTGAAGGGTTTCTCTTTTTAACCTCTGATGACTAAATCCTCGATACAAGTGATCTCATGACATGTGTCTTTCCATTCAGATGGCTCAAATTCTCTCACTTTTTCGGGACTTCGCACCTCGTGACCTCGCAAGTCTTGATGCAAAGGTTTCGACCCTTCAATCCATGAAACCCCAAGATGAAAATATGAGGGTGATTTGATGGCCCCTATTGGCTCAGATCCTATGGCTCTATTTTCCCCTGAGCTTAACCAAAAAAAAAAAAAACACACTCCCCATAAACCTCCTTACTCCTCTTCAATATCTGACGATTCTCTGGACTTCACGAATTCACCTCGGAGAATTCCGACCATCCAAAGCTTCCTTGACAACTCCTGTGAAATGAACAAAGTGTTCTCTTACATAACTTGTCCTCCTGCAACACACCTTCGCTACGCCTCCTTCAGACAATTCAAGGCACTACCTCTTCTGATATTTTACCACAACCTAGAGTCTTCAAAAAGACTCCTACACTCACTCCTTGCAACAATTCATCAAATACTTCTAAGTATTCGAATTCTTTGACTCTGTGCACTCTCTGCGACAACAATATTTCAATAGTTTCGGTCAGGTTGTAACTCTGAGACTTCACTTGGCCTGCGCACTCTTTGCACGGCTCTTGTGCTCAACTTTCACTTCTGCAAGAATGAGAACAAGGTTATCTTTCCAGAGATGAACTCTGACTTCTGTCAACACACACCTTGAGGACAATTTCACTTCACTCCTTGCAGGAAAACTCTTGCTCAGACAGATAAACAATTGAAACTCATTCTTTACTCTCCCTCTCTTTAGATTTCAGACATTAAATATGAAATCATAAATTCATGCATCAAAGAAAATGCATAAAAGAGAGTAAACGAGCATATATCAATCGGCATACACAACATAGAAAGAAAATGGACACCATGAGTTTGAACTAAAAATATTTTTATTAATCCAGAACCTCTGTACATGGGTTTTTACTTTATAGATATCTTTGCTTCTGCTCTCCTATGCTCTCTTCTCATGCTGCTAATAATAATCTTACAACTATACAATGAGGGTGTCTATATCCTATTTCCCTCCTCGCTCTAAACTGTGTAATCTGGAATTCAAAGCTACCTACTTATATTAACCAACATAAATGCCTCTTAGTCCTTTAGACAATAGCGGGACGCTCAAGGTCTGATTACAATCTGCGAGTACACCCTTTCTTAATTGTTTCATTTATGTTTGGCATATCGAACTTTAAAATATTTTAAACAATTCATCATGTGCCCAAAATGTGTTGGTGTGTGCCCCACGCTCTCTTGATGTTGGCGATGCTTCTGCATCACCTGTGAGCAGCTCTCTCTAGGTGAGAAAGTTTGTTGGGAAGTGGTTTTCTCCCAGAGTGAGTCCAGCACCAGCTACAGAGCTCTGATAATTCTTGATCCAGCCTGTTGTCGAGGCCTAGAGGGGAGGTGAAGCACCGGTGGATTGTTCTTGTGAAGGTGTATACTCTCAAGCGGAACGAGAATGTGGGGAATGAGATTCCCTGAGTAGTGGGTGTAAGAAGGCTCCTGGAGAGAATCCTTTCAAGTGATCTGTGCAGTTTTCCTATAACCTCATCCTAGTCTAGGATTCCCTTGCCTTGGGTGGATCTTAGTCCCAAATCGGGGGTGACCCACTGTTGAGCATGATGAGAAATTTGGTTCTAAGGCTAGGAGGTTCATGGAAGGTTTGCACATGGTTGGTGTAGTTATTACAGTTTTAAAGAGAAGTATATGCATGCGTTTAATTTCAATTAAAATGCATGTCTATGATGCTTGCAATATTATCATGTATTCCATTGCAATGATATTTACTATTGATTCCATTATTTATGTACCTTAGCAGTAATTATGTGTTTACTCTTTGTTAAGTCATTTAACTTCATCTAAATGCATACTATATAAGTGTTATTCCATGTAGTAGTGTTGCCTGATAGTGAGGCTGATGGTTGGGGTCGTTACACATGCGCCCTCCATATAGTCTTTTCCCTAGTTGCTGAGAATTCGTCTAGAATTTTCCCCTCACACTCAGATCAATCCAAACACCTCTTCTCAGAATGTGCCTTTCACCCTTCTCAGGGTTTCTATCACACCCTTCTCAGGGTCTCCTTCAGATTACCAACAATTTCGCCTCGACACAAAGCCTCCAGTGAGGACTCCAATGCAAACACATCAAGACCAATGGCATATTTGGCTGGCTCTTCAAGAATTGACTCATCTTCACCAACGAATACCTCCAAAAAGCATGCAGCTAGACTCTCGTTTTCAATTACCCAAGTTCTACTATCATATGAATGGAGAGACCGTGGATTCTTGGATCTGTAGTCTCTTAACATATTTCAAAAACTCACATGAGATGGAGGATGCTATGAAATTAAAAATAGTGAGTCTCCAACTCGAGGGAATCGCCAGACTTGGTGGGACACACACTTGACTAGTGTCGAATTTCTCATCGATATCGACACTTCGACCCCAAAAAATGGCCACATTAGTTCATGGGAGACGTTCTGTGAAGCCTTGAGAGAATGCTTCTACCCTCCAGGCTACCTTCACAATTTGCGCAGAAAGTGGTTACAAATTCAGAAAATTTCCAATCAGTTGGTGAAAGGCTACATCGACATTTTCTGCAAGCTACGCATTCAAATTCAGATCAGAGAACCAGATGAGGTATTAATAATTATTTTCAATTCTAGTTTATTATTACCTCTGGAAGGAGATAGATATTTTTGACAATGCTTCTCTAGACAAGGCTTTCTTACGGGCCCTGGCCATCAAAAGAAAGGTGTCTCCTCACATTCTATATCCACCTAATAAAACACAGGCTGATAACCCATCCCCTTCTCATTCTCAACCTTAACCTTCTTCCTCATCGACGACCAAAAATGTAGTTTGGTGTAATTTTCACAAGACCAACTCCCATAATTTTGTTGACTATCAGGCCATTAAAAATAGCCACCCCCATTAGACCTTATTTGCAGAGACCACACCTATTGAGTTTCCCAAGCAACTAGAAGTCATCTCTCTCACCAACCCCACTAAAGTAGACCCATCCCTCATTCTCATGACTACGCCAGAACCCGATCGCCATAACATTCCCCTCTTCACTTACAACTACCATATTAAATATGTACTATCCACTCTCATCCTGGACAACAATAGTCAAAGAAATATGATATCAAAAAATTTAGTCCAACATCTATAGCTCTCGACCACCTCACACCCCGATGCATATCAACCTGGTTTGGTCTAGAAGAATGGCCCTCACATTACTATTTATATATGTTGCACCATCACATTCACCATTGGTCCCTTTTGTGACAAAATGATCTGCGATGTGTCACCATTACATTAGGTTGAACTCCTTCTTGGTCTTCCTTACCAACAAGACTGACAAGCAAGGTATCACAACAACACTCATAATTTCCACCTTAAACAGGCCAGACACACCTATGTATTTACTTCATCACCCATCACTTCACCATAGCCATGAACCAATACAACCTCCATGCACCATGTTATCAATATCCCCAATGTCTCTTTGTATTTGACCCGCCATGTTCATCCCGATAACCTTACTAGTATAACACCTCCCACAATATTCCTGCTACTCCCGAAATGTGCCAAAGTATCACAGTCTCCCTCATGGCTTCGACCCTCATAATCTTGGACTCTATCCATCGATCTCAAGAATGATGCATCATTACCCAAAACTGCATCATTTCACCCGATTAATCAAGAAACTATCAAATTTCCTCTAGTTTCTGCATCCCATTCCCTCACCAAAGCAACAATTAAAGATAGTTATCCATTACCCAAGATAACCTCTAAGTTTACCTCAGAGCGATGCAGAAACAGGGAGGTCACTCATTGACTTACAACTTTGAGACCTCGTCCTCATCCAAATTTATTGACCGCCACTATGCCAAAGAGTTCCACCTCATAATGTCGGATTTACAGAAGTGGCACCCTTCCAAAAATGCCATGCATTCTTCCAAAAACTTCTTACCTTTCAAGGTCTGTCTTGTTTTTCAGTCTCGAGCAACCACCAAGATCCCTCTCATTTTGCATACGTCGGGATCATCACATCAACATCGCAAACAACAAGATGACTAGAGTGGTTTTCATAATTTATCACCGACACACACTCCAGTTGCATATTCCTTACAAATAATACCGTATCGTTCCAAGAAACATCATGTTTCCTACCTGGTCAGTGAACAATGCCAAAAGCCAGAGATAGGACAAGTGGATGACAGTCAGGAAAGTGTAGCAAAATTTCCCTTCGTTGGTGGTGGAAGGAGGGATGTGTCTGTATCTAAATAGGGAGTAATTGGACCAAGAAGGAAGGACATCAACCTTCCTTAGGAAAAACATAGCAAGTTTGAGTCATCTGTAGCAAGACAAGAGAAGAGTGGAATTAATTGTATGTTATTTTATGACAATGTCAGTCATTCCTCTATTGGAATAAAGCATCCACCAGTCTAAGTAATAATGGTGATGTCTAATTTTATTTAATAGTCAGTGTGTCAGTAAAAAAGTTGTGGCAAAGTTCTCTGGAAAATCGGATTGCGCAGAGAATCTCAATAGAAATAAAAAAGTGGCATGTTATCATCTGTAGGTTAGACATTGTTTGTTTAAGAGGATACTCCAATATCTAATATGATCAAGGAAGTTTTTGCTGAATCTTGTTCTGTATCTATTCTTCTTGTGTGTAATTCATATTTTTTTAGTTTTCGCTAAGACGGGTTTTCTAAGCTTATTAACTAAGTCGTGTTGGGAGAGTGTGCACCAAAGGAACTGGTGTGCACCTCTATGTTGTATGTTTAGAGAGGACGTGTGGTATCTAAGTGTAGCATAGGATGAAGTGGGAAGGATCTTTGCCTCTTTCCTTCTACTCATAGGATCAACATTAAATGAGTCTCTCTCAAAGGATGTTGTTCCCTCCATCTAAACACGACTCACATTGTTGAGCATGTATTTACACTCAGATTAGGTACAAGTCAAGTATTGTGGTAAGTGTCACTTTAATACTTGAGGCATCTAAATAAGTTGCATTTAAAGTTTCTTTTGATTATAGAACATCTTCTTGGAAATTATGCTCTTTCCCCTGTTTCACCTTGGTGGTTAACATTGTGCCCTAGTAAGTGGTCACCCTTGGAGAAACGGTTTTCTACTAGGTGGTCTCATTGATGAGTCACCATACAATTTCCAATCATACTTATCATTTTCCGTACTTCATCATTTTTGTCTCCTTATATTTTTGTATTTTTGAGTGTACTAGCCCAAGAAGGGATTGTATCTCATTTCATGGGAAGAAGGGGTTGAAGGCTCAGGGGGAAAGTAGATCGAAAAAGACAAAAGCTAAAATTGTAACCTTCTAGTTTCTCACCCAAAGAAGTCTCGAGAACAATGAAATATTTCTCTTAAAATAATTGAAGACCTTCAAAAAACAATTTCACATATATAAATGTCCCACTTGTTGAGGGATATACACAAGTGTGGTATACCATTTTCATTACCCATATGGCACTCTCTATAACTCTACCTTCAAGTGACATTGTGGTACTTCTTTCAAGTCTTTTGTTACCCAATTGTAGTACCCAATAGTTTTGGATTTTAATAAACTTATGCCAATAAATGGGCTTGGAAAATGGATGCATTGAAAACGAAGGTGTAGCACACCCTGTACAAAGGAATTGATAAATGAGACAATACGAACCATTGTATGTCATGAATGCCATGCCCAAATAAATGAACCCCATCCATTCCGTCTTCCTTACATGGCTTAGAGAGGGTCCAACTAGGAAACACCCCTTGACTTGAGGAATGACTCACTCAATAGGTCACATTGACAACCCTCCCATACCTAAAATTGGAAATTTGCATAGGCTCTTTGAGCACTTATTTAATTTGATAAGGTAGTTTGGTGCACATGTTTAGGTGTATCTTGTATTAAATGTGACTTTTCTTTCCATGATACCTTTGAATTGAGACCCTTGGAGGGCACACTCAATTTTCTTTGCAAGACCTAGCTTGGTGGAAAATTTGGAGGAACAAGCCTAGCTTGGGCCTTCATTCGGGATTGAAGCCCACAGGTTGGATGACATGACCCACACCTTGGGTGAAGGCAGAATATGGGATTTTCCTTTGGAGGAAAGAGAAGAAACCTTGAATTAGGATACCTATCCCTTATTTTCCCAATGTTTGACATTGGAAGGTCATAACGTCTCTCTCTTGGGCTTGATGTCATGATTTAGGGCTAGGGTTTGATGATGGTGGTGATGATTTTATGAATCAACATGATTGATGGAGAGAAGACCCTAGAAAATGAAGGGATGGTCTTTGGAGGTCCAATCAATTCCTCTCCAAGATGAATGTTTTTCTAAAAGTGCAATATGTCACCCAATTAGGGAATTACATCATATTTTTATGGTTGATTTTGTGAAAAAATCATTTTTATTTTGTAAACGGGTAAAATAAAGGAGGCCAAGTTCCTTATTTTGTGGTTTAGCCTCATCTTATCTAGACACACATTATATTAAGGTATTTTATAAATAAGAGACCAAATCATTTTCATTTTAACATAGTGTTGAGGGGTCCTAAATCCTTTTAACTCAACAACAGGAACCAAACCTATCACCAAGGCCCAATTAGACTCTGCAACTTTTAATAGTGGAATGGTTCTATAGATTTTATGATCCAGCCAAATAATCGATGGGATTTACATTTTCTTGTGAAGGATTCACCTTCTATTCAGACGTTCTCTTTTTGTATTTTCTCTTATAGGTGGGACCGCTACAAGATAAAATTCGGTATAAACCAACTAGGTGATAAAGTGGGAATAAACTTAAATATTGGAGAAGAGGTTGATCTTGGGATAACCCTTTCACTCTACTATGAAAACAATGATCGTTTACCATAGGCCTAGTACTAATACATTAACTGTGTAGGTATTCCAATTACTCACTGAGATACAATTTATCAGAATAAAACATGCAAGCTAAACGATGGAAAGTAAAATAATTCACTTAACTCTAATCATCAATCACATAATAACACAACGATTCATATTCATCATTAAAGAAAATAACTATACTACATTGAATAAGATAGCTTATCAAAAACTTTAGTAGCTCTTACTCATTACAACATCCATTCATGAGACGGAATAAGGAATAATTATTCTCCACATCCAATCATACACGCTTTTGATGAAAATCACAAACTTGTCTCAGGTCCTAAACAAGACTTCTCAATTAAAGGCAACTCTGAAATAGTTCTTTACAAAACCAAAAAATGAGGTTCTTCGCAACAACCATCGAACCTTTTCTAATAGGCCGATCCTTCTATTTATAACACACTATTACCTAAAAATAACCACTAAAGTGCAACTAAGTTAAAAAAAAACTCACCACATTGTGCTTTCTTCTATCAATATTTCTAAGACTCTTCTCAGGATTTCAATTAAGTGGGTGACTCTTCTCGTACTCTGACCACTTGATTAAGATATCCTCGCATGTGTTTTCATACAGGAATCAATGTTGTTCCATTGAGACTGAGTGAATCTCTCTTATCTCTATTGCTTGTTCTCGATACTTGACTATTCTGGCACTTAACTGTTGCAACATGGCCTGAGATTTGATTAGGTTCTCCATGAAATGTCACACCTGACCTGGCGCCATGTCTGTCACCTTTGTTATTTCCTCGGCCCATGATGAGTCTTGTTTTGTATGCGATTTGACTATGTCGTGCAAGTCAAAAAAGTCCTCGAGTGTGCCAAATTCGAGGAGGTCGATGTCTCTCATTACCCAGTTGATCTTGATCCATTTTTTCTCGCACTTGGCCTATTTCTCTTGGATTTCCCGATGGGGTTCCCGAGCCATTTTTTCCCAATATTTGGCCAATTTATTTATGCGATCAAGGATGCTTTCTTTTAACACCTAAATGTCATGCTCTTCTGTATCTCGGCCCTGCTGAACCTCCCTGATATAGGTGACTCTTTCTATGGCTTGTTATGCCTTCTCGTACCACCTATCCATATCCTTGAACATAGACAGTGTCATGAGCATGTCTTCTTATATCTCGACTATACTTGCATTGAATAAGTGTCGTTCATCTATAAATTTTCTATAGGCCTCCTTGAATTCGCTCCTTAGGAACACTGCAGCCTATGTGGTGTCCTGGTAATATTTATCCAAGTGGTGAAAATGTTCCAATTCTTTTAGATAAGTATCCATCTCCTCTTCATCTCTTTTTTCTCTACCTAGGGTGGCATCAGTGATTTCCATCCCTGCATCGATAAGTTCAGATGTTTTGGCATGCTCTTTATTTATCAGATTTTCTTCTGTGGTGATGAGGATGGAGTGATCCAGAGTGATCCTCCTCTTCTTGGTGGTCCTTTTCATAATGGATTTCCTTTTCTGGTCATAAGAAATGGCATGTCTATCAGGGAATTCATCCATGGGCTCGGGGATTTGTTGATCTCCCCAGGTGATCATATTTCCTAGGCTTCCGATGGTATATATTTGTTCAATATTGGGTTCTTGAACTTCTTCCCTGTGTTCCAAAGTCTCGAATTTTGTTTGTCTCTCATCGAGAATTTGAGTACCAATTGAAATTGAAGCATCAGGGGAAGGCTCGGTGCTTACTTGATTATTGTTCGTTGAAATGTTGATTTCTTGCTGTGGAGCTTCTACCGTTTGTTCGACCATCTCTGGTTCATCCTTCGGACTATCTTCTTGGGACTCTGGTTCATCCTTCAGACTTATTGCTCATTTTATGTAAGCCCTTGAACTCGAGCATCGTGAGCTGGGGAAGATTTCTTTTTCGGCTCCTTTTCCACTACGATATGTACAAGGGGTCACAAGGGATACCTCCAGGATATATTCATCATCATAGATGTTTATTAATTTGTGGAGGGGATCTGGTGAATTTTCTTAGACTGATACCCGGACTATCTCTGGCTGGGATGAAACACCCATTGGTGATATGGCCTATGACGTTTTGATTTTAGGGTCGTCTAACCTAGCGATTTCATCGATGTCTATCAGTTCGAGGCTACTTGGGCCTATCTTGCTCTCATCTGGGTTTTTGGTAGGGGAACCTATCATTCCTGTGAGATCCGGGTCATCTTCCAACTGATCAATTATTCATTGTGCATATTCTATCATGAGTAACCCACTCTCAAGCACGTCCTGAGTCAAATAGAACCCTATATCTTGCATCAAGCCTACCATGAGGGCCTCTCCCGCTTCGGTCACTATAATTTATTCTATGGCTCTAAAGGCCTCTTGAGCCAATTGTTCTATGGTTTTCATTTGTTCATACAGACTCATGGCTCTGAACCTCGTCATTTTAGGGTCATCAATCCTTGCCACCACCTCGTCCTAGTCCTAGGAATTTTCTGTTAAGATTTCATCTTAAAAAAATTTCTGGGCATATGGCCACCAAGACGACAATTGCGAGGCATGTTTCAAAACCAGACCCTTTGGGTCATGGTTTTGGAATTGACTGGTCTCTCTATCTCTCATTCTCACTCCCTATTTCTCTCCTTATCCCACTCTCTCCCTTTTTCACCCTCCCTCCCTCTCCCCACCCCTCTCTCTCTCTCTCCCTCTCTCTCTCCC
>JZKD02S0467356.1:95025-114945 GCA_000966675.3 Picea glauca
CTTTTACCATCTCTCTCTCTCTCTCTCACTCGTGAACATAATTTTTTAACAAAGAAACATGAAATACATTATGAATTTTTAGATTTGCAGGAAGTGCAAGTTGATATTCCATGGGTCCTATTCAAGCTACGATCTCAAAAGGGCCACAAAACCTGGGCACCAAGTTGGAACAATTTCCTAGATTTAGTGAACTTCTTCTATCTTTGAGTTTTAAATAAACGCGGTCTCTAACTTGGAATTATTGTTGTCTTCTTTTCAGGTCTACATAACTTTTCTATCTGTCCTGTGCTTCTTTTAAATTCTATTATACTTTTCTTACCTTATTCTCCATTTCTTGGAGCATTTCTGGTCCCACCATGAGTTTTTCAACTGGGTTATCCCAGCTAATCGGAGTTGTACACTTTTTGTCGTACAATACTTTGAAGCGACTCATCTTAGTCGATGCCCGGTAACCATTGTTGTATGCAAATACCACCAAGTGCATGATGCTATAATATCAAAGGATGTGCTTGTTTTACCATTGACAATATGACTATTGTCACCCAACCATAGGCCTAAGTTACCCTCCGAGCACCTTGACCTTGACAGTGAGAATAATCCTAGTAGAAATCCAATAGCCAAGCAAGGCTATTGCGCCAAGCAAGAAAGTAACCAAAGTTGATCAGATAGTCCAACCCAAAACTGGCGCAACACCTTCCCCAGAACTTGTGCACAATATTGCTAGACTGTAGTGAACACAAGTGACTTCTACAATTCTGAGAATGTGTCAAATGAGAGAATGGCACCCAATATTTATAATATTCCTAGCATACTTGTCTGGGCCAAATTCTCTTTCTGGTTACTAATTAATTCATATTAATTATCTTCTTCAGCCGACATCTCGTCTAGGATTACATTCATTTCTTTTCTTCCTTCTAGAATATTCTAATCTTTTCAAAGGTCACAATATAGGTTCATACCTCCCAAAGATACCATAATATCAACACTCCCTCCTAGCCAGGGAGGTATAACTGATAATGGTCTTGATAACAAACAGACCATTCACTGGTAGTATCACGAGCACAGTCATTATTATCCAACTAGATAATCTCCATGACAACTGGTACAATATCAATTGATAGAACACAATTGTGTTTATCCATGGTAGTATGAAACTACTCAAATCGTGACACATAGTCCCAAACAGTGGAACATATCCACCACAGTAGCATATCTCTACTGTCTCGAGACAAGCAGTCTCTATAACAATCATTTGATATCAACCTGCACAAAAAATATTGTTAAAATAAACTGAATCATTTGGGCCAATGTTTCACTCACATCTGTGAGATGTTGAAAGGATATCTTCCCTTAGAGTAGAAAATCAAGGATGGGATATTTGCCTTATTATTCTCAAACAAGGAAGAATAATTGTTCTGATTTCTTTGACCATTCCTCACCCTGGGCCATTCCTCCGACACTAAATGAAGTGTAAACTGGAGAGAATGAATCTTCCTTAAGGAATGCATGTTCCTAATTGTTGAGCCTGGACCATTCCCCAACCCGGGCCATTCCTCCAACACTAAAAAAAGTGCAACCTGGAGAGAATGAATACACCCTAAGGAATGACTGTCTGGACCATTTCCTCTATTAACCACAAGAGGAAAAGACTTTAACGCCCCATATCTTGACCTTTATGGAGTTATAAGATTGACTATTTACTCATCTTAGTAATTCAATTCTTAACATTTTTTTGGGCTCAATTAGATTGAGATAAATATTTGAGATATGTACATATTTTTATATGTTGCATGATATTATTTTCATTGTTATATACTCATCATGATTATAGCTCTTTGATTTGTTTAAACACACAAGTTAAAATGTGGAATTTAGGTACGTGGATACTAGTTCAAGTTATGATATGAATGCATAATAGATGCCCGACATGATAAAAATAAACATGCATTTATTAAATTGAATGTCAATACATATATGGATCCTTATATGAAATTATTATGTATATGCATAGATATGAGTTATTGGTGGATTAACTTACAAGTTAATGATCCATGCGATAGCCAAATGACTATAGTGTTGAGGTTACTTGGATGTCGTAGACATAAATAAGATAGTATATGCTATATGTTGTACTTATTATTTAATTTATGATTCAAAATGTTGCTATGATTTGTGGTGAGTGTGGTTTTGACAGGATGCACAACTTGCCCAGAGTGATTGTTTGATGACGTGACTCTAAGAACATTAGTTGCACAATATGGCTCGATATAGGGTGTTGACCCTATTTCTATAAGGAGGGGTGGAGGTATTGCCCACCATTTATCCTCTGAAACCTGGAGTAGTGGGAGGGCTGTGTGAAGTCACGCTCCCCTAGATGTGTGATGGTGACTACTAGTTTCCTGTTGGGGAAGCTTGGTTGAGATGTATGACACTTCCGCTTATGGGTTTTATCTGGATTTAGGTCAATTTAGTTAATGCTCCATCTTAGTCCAACAGAGGAAATGATAGGATGGAAGATGGAAGTAGGTTAGGAAGGAAGGATGCTTCGATGATAGTTCAAAATACTGATTGAGGATTAGAGATGCCACTATTGTTTACTCACTTGGTTCCTACCATGTTTAAAATCCTCTTTGATTTCCTATTGATGTTTTAAGTGTGACAATGAGTTATTGATGAATTGGTGTAATTTAGTTCGTTAAGATTATTCAATGATGCATTACTTGATCTGTTGTCCTAGATGTATTCGTGATCATATAAGAACTATGCAGTACGGGCAATGATTGTTTATCGTTAGTACATACATGATATATGTGTCCACTAGCTACGCACACATACCCTACCCATGTACACTAGTATAAGTAATTAATGTATTAATTATTAAAGTAAATTATTAATTATTTAATTGAATGTTTATTGAATATTAAATGATATTGCATAGAAAATATCTAGAAGCATTAAATACCATCTTGACTTTGATAGATGGTGGGTGTGATGAATTGAATGAGCATGGTGGGGTGTTATATTCATTTTGGGGAAAATTGTCAAATTACATTTATTAGCTAGCATGAGAAGAAAGACTTTTCTTTTCTTTTATTGTTGTTTAATGCAAGTCATTTATATTTTAGTTTTGTTTTAATATTTTCCCAAAAATCTAGATAAGGGAGGTTGATGGATAATAATGAGGGTGGTTGAGGAGAATTGGGGAAGGGTGTATGAAAACTTGATAAATAGGGAGGATAAGTGGTGAGGAATGGGGGACTGGAGAGGTTTGAGCATGATGAGAGTTTGTGAAATTCTTGGAAGATATAATTCTTGTGATAGTTTTATTTGAGAATTTGTTCTTTGTTGTTCTTAGAGTCACAGGCATGGAGAGCCAAGAAACAAAAAGGTTTCTTGGAGCTAGGAAGCCAGCTAGGCTCCTAGTTGATAGGGAGGATTCCATTGTTTCACTCTGGGAAAGCGGGAAAAAAATGTTTGGAAGTGCCCAAGACTACATTACAACTGATGAGATTTGACAAGATAAGGAGGAGGTATTTTTTGGTGGTATTTGGTTATTGATATTTTGTATACATTTTTGTTTTAAGTTCTAAATCATAGAGTTAACATATTACTTATTTCATCATGTTATCTAGATTTATCATTGAGCAAATGTAGAAGAATTGTGTAAATGAAAATCAATGAAATTATGCTAAAACAAAGTTGTTATTGTGTATGTATAAAATGAAAGATTAATTGTTTAACATCCTGGATGGGTGTTACAAAGAATGTCCTGTACCAACCTCCAAAACAGACCATTCCTCATGTTAACCATAATGAGAAATCATTGTCCAACGAGGCAGGCCAGTCTTATCGAGTAAACCTCAAGAAGAGAGACTTCCCTAAAACACTCCCCATGTTAACCACAATGGGAAGTCATTGTCTATGGTACATCAACAATCTGGACCATTTTTTGAACTTGAAAATGTCTGGCTGTCAGAAATCTCAATCCACTTTCCAAACAAGAAATAATCTTCCCAAGATAGACTATTTTTCAATCTTGAAAATGAATGTTCTAAATAATATGTCAATTCTCCCTCCCAACCTAGAGAGTCATTATTCCTTTTCAACTAAGGGAGTTATTTCCATGATCCCCATATTTTTCCGAAAATATGAAAACTTTATTTTGGAGATAGGCTTTGTCAGGATATTTATTCTCTGCTCATCGGTGGAGATGTACTGGATATTTACTTCTCCTTCCTAGATGTTATCTCTAATAAAGTAGTATTTGATCTCAATATGTTTCAACCTTTCATGAAACACTACATGTTCTTATTATATTATACAACTATGATTATCACAATGTATTATGGTCAAATCTGGAATCTGATCAAATAAATCAGAGATTAGTTTCCTTAGCCATATTGTTTCTGTGCATGCTTCACATGTTGTGATATATTATGCTTCTACTGTTCTAAGTGCAACAGACTTATGTTTCCTGCTGCCCCAATATATCATAGCGGATACCAAGATGAAACAAATTCTTGAAGTACTCTTTCTGTCTGGTGCAATTCCTTTCCAATCTGAATCTATAAATCCATGAAGTTGTATATCACTAGATGTGGTATATATTAAGACATAGTTTATTGTCCCATGAATATATCTTAGGACATGCTTTGTAGCTATCCAATGTTCATGTCCAGGTTCCACCTTGAACTAGCTTAGTGTAGTCATGACAAAGAAAATGTCTGGTCGAGTATTTACCAAATAAATCAATGACCCAATCAACTATTGATATAGTGATGGATCTGCTCGATCAGAATATGGATATTTTACTTTTCTTATATCTGTATTCATAGGAGTATCCATGGATTTTCAATCCATCATTCTAAAATTCTGAAGGATCTTTATTGCGTACTTTCCTTGACCAAGGAATACTTCATCGCACTTTTTCCATACTTCTAGTCCCAATTAATATTGCATGAGATCTAGATCTTTCATATCAAATTCATAAGCTAGTTCCTTTTTACATTGGATGATAAGAGACTCTTCACCTATTATGAATAGATTGTCAATATATAATTGTAGAATCACAGGTGCATTGTCCACGAATTTGTAGTAAAGGTTTGGATCCGCATGACTCTTGGAGAAACCAAGTCTCATTAGATAGTGATCCATTCTGGTATACCAAGCCCTTGGAGCTTGCTTGAGTCCATATAAATATTTCTTTAATCTACACACATGAGTGTCTCTGGAATGTACCTCAAACCCTTGAGGTTGTTCAATATATACTTCTTCTTTGATTGCTCCATTGAGGAAAGTTGTCTTTACATCCATCTGATGTAACTTTCATCCCATGGAAGCGGCAAGAGATATGATAGCTCTAATAGAAGTATATTTATCTACTGGAGAAAAAATTTCATCATAATCTTCTCCCTCATTATAGGAGAACCCTATAGCTATGAATCTTTATTTGTATTTATCCACGCTTCTGTCTGCTGCATGTTTGATCTTATATACCCATTTTGAAATTACCACTAATATTTCTTTAGGTCTAAGTACCATTTCCCATACATAATTTTTCATAACGGATTGGTGTTCTTTTGTCATAGCTTCTTTCCATTGTCCCTTTTGAACTGCTTCTTCGAATGTGGTAGGTTCTTCATCTAGAAGCTTCGTCATATACACTGCATAGCTAGAGTATCTTTTAGGCTTCTTACCTTTTCTGAATGTTACTTTGGGAACCTTAAGTCTTTCTGCATCTTGTAAAGTAGCTTCAAGCCAAGCTGGTCATTTCCTGGTCTTAGGTATGTTGTATGAATCAATGGTCTCACAAGGTTGCATAGGATGATTAGGTTGTTCTTTTTCGTCAT
The DNA here is from genome assembly GCA_000966675.3 of Picea glauca. NCBI lineage: Eukaryota > Viridiplantae > Streptophyta > Pinopsida > Pinales > Pinaceae > Picea > Picea glauca. The sequence goes on from JZKD02S0467356.1 coordinate 100,875, forward strand.
CTTGGTTTTCTGTTCTTTCTTCACTAGGTTTTTCATTCTCTTCTTCTTCTATCGTTTCTTCTATAGATTTCTTGAAAGCCATATTTTCATTGAATGTCACGTCTCTGTTGACTTCGATCTTATGTTGTTCTAGAATATAGATTCTATAATCCTTGGATGAATCTCTATATCCCATGAATATCCCCTTCTTTCCTAAGGGTTCTAGTTTATTCCTTTTATCCTTGGGAATGTGAGAGTAAACAGGACATCCAAATATTCTTAGGTTTTCCACATTAGGTTTCTTACATGAGAAAGCTTCTTATGGATTCATGTCCTTCAATATACGGTGAGGGATTGTGTTTTTCACATATATTGATGTCATGGTTTGTTCTCCCCACAAGAACATGGATAGACCTTGATCATTTAGTAGTGATTTTACGGTTTCTTCGATAGATCTGTTCTTTCTTTCTGCTATGCCATTTTGTTGAGGATTATGAGGAACAGTTAGCTCCCTCCTAATCCATACCAATTTGTAGAATGCAATGAATTCCTTTGATGCTTATTCTCCTCCATTATCTGGTATTAATGTATTGATCTTCTTATTCATGAGGTTTTCTATCTTTGCTTTGAAATCTTGAAACTGGCTGAATACTTCATCTTTTGTCTTTAGTAGATATAATCAAGTCTTTCTTGAATAATCATCTCTGAAGATTACGTAGTAAATAGATCCTCCTAGAGATCTTACTGGCATCAGACCGTAAACATTTGAGTGTATTAGATCTAGAATCCCCTTAGATTTATTGTTGTTGCCTGGAAATGGTTTCTTTATATTCTTTCCAAGAGATCAACCTTTGGAAATTCCTTCATGTGTAGATTGTAATTCTGGTATTCCTTCAACCATCTTTCTGAGAAAAGGTAATTCTTGATAATTATTGTGAGCGTACCTTCTATGCCAAATTTAATTGGGATTGACTTCATCATGTATGAGAGCTTATTCATTTTGTTCTAGTAGTCTATACAGATTTCCTTCACGACTTATAATAAACCTAGCATTCTCTATGTTGGAGTCTTTATGCCATGATAACACTTTTCCATATATGAAAGATATTTTGTTTCCTTTGTCTTATAGGAAAGATATGGAAACAATATTCTTTTCTAAACCAGGTACATATAAAACATTTCTTAAGTGAGCATTGTTACCTATTTTCAACTTGACGGAGGCTTGTCCAAATCCTTCAACTGGGTAAGTTCTTTTATCTCCAATATCTACCTTGTACAATGTATTCTTCCCATTTAGATTTGAGATTCTGGCTTGATCTCCCGTCATGTGCCTATAAGCTCCACTATCGATTGTCCACATGTCACATTCAATCGTTCCAGTGAGTGATGAGTAGTATAGAAGACTGATATTTTCACTCATGTCTTCGGTTGAATGGTAGTTGGTCATGCCTTGATCCAAAAATTCAACTCTGACGTTTATGTCTTATGAGAGAGACAAAAGGTGCGACGAAATAGGGTGCATCTGAATATCTTCTCCTTGAGCGAGATTCTCCATCACAAGGTGTCGGAAATGAGATTTAGGGTTTTTGCAACTGCTCCTACTAGTAACCCTAGTGAGAGTGTCTTGGAAGATTCTCCTCCTAGTAACCTTAGCAGCAGTTCCTCAACGAGCTCAATATCCTAATAGATATGTTTCCTTCCAATGTTTAGACTGAATGAAGGAGGTGTGGGCCCATAAACTATTAGAATATGAAAGGATGTGCTCATTTTACCATTGAAAATATCACTATTGTCACCCAAAGATAGGCCAAAGCCACCCTCCAAGCACCTTGACCTTGACAGTGAGAAGAATCTTGGTAGCAATCCAATAGCCAAGAAAGTCTAATGCAGCGAGCAAGAAAGTAACCAAAGCTGATCAAATACTGCAACCCAAAATTGGCGCAACACCTTCCCCAGAAATTGTGCACAAGACTACCAGACTGCAGTGCACACAAGTGACTTCTGCAATTCTTAGAATGTGTCAAATGAGAGACTGGCCCCCTGTATTTATAGTATTCCTAGCAAAATTTCGTGGTCCGACTTCTCCTTCTGGGTACTAATTAATTCATATTAATTATCTTTCTTCAACCAACATATCATTTAGGGTTACATTCATTTCTTTGTTTCCTTATGGAATATTCTAATCTTTTCAAAGGTCACAATAAAGGTTCATACCTCTTGAAGCTACCATAATATCAACACATGTAGTATTCCCACTTACTTGGTTTCATCCTTACATACATTCGTAGCATATCTTCCATGATTTCGTTTGTTCGTTCAGTCTTCCCATCCGTTTGTGGATGGTAGCTTGTGTTGAAATTCAAGTTAGTATTTAACCCTACAAACAATTATTTCCAAAATGTAGATGTGAATTTTATGTCTCTATCTAAAATCACCATTTTAGGAATACCATGTAGTCTAAAAATTTATTTCATGAATATTTCAGCGATGTTAATATCTTTAAAAGTAGACTTTATAGAACTAAAGTTTGTAGAATTTCTAAGATTATCAATTACTACCATAATTGAATCATGTTGTTTTTTAGTTCTAGGAAAACATGTCATAAAATCCAATGATATAGTCTCCCATTTCCATTCTGGTACAGGTAGAGGCTACAACAGGCCGACTGGATGTTGGTGTTCATCCTTCACCCGTTGACAATATTGGCACTTAGACAAGTATTCTACTGTCTCTCCTTTCATATTAGGCCAAAAAAAAACTTCCTTAGTGTTGTTGTCATTTTCTAGTGTCGCGGATTACCAAAATATGGTTTCTTGTGTACTTTGTCCAACACTGTTAACTTTAATTCAACAAAATCTGGTATGTATAGTCTATTTTTGAATCTTAGTAGACCATTTCTGTCCAAACTTAGATCTGTTCTGTCTAAATTTTCTACATTATTTTGTAAATTTGCCACTGTTTTAATGTAATTTTCATCATTATTACTTGCAACCTTTATCCTTTGTTTAATATTTCTTTCAGACCTGGTAATGTTCATCTCAAACAACCCATGAATTATTATACTTAAAGCATCTGCCACTTTGTTTTCCTTACCCTTGATGTGTCTTACCTTGAAGTCGAATTCGCTCAAGAAGGCGAGCCATCTTGCTTGCCTTGCGTTAAGGTCGGGTTGACTAAAAAAAAATTTAACACCATTGTTATCAATCAACAACATAAATTTTCTACCCATTATATAGTGTAGCCACATCTTCAATGCATGGATGACAATTGCTAACTCTAAGTCATAAGTGACATAGTTTCGTTCATGCTCTTTTAGTTTTCAGGACGTGTAACAAATAACATGCCCTTCTTGAGTTAGGGCACCTCCAAAACCTTATTTTCTCGCATCCACACAGACTGTGAAGTATTTATCTGTGTCTGCTATCCTTAAAATTGGTGCGGTTGTTAATAGTTCTTTTAACTTATTAAAACTGTTCTGACATTTCTGTGACCAATTAAACTTGGTTCTGTTTTTGTGTAGGGATGTGATAGGGTATGAAATCTTCGATAATCCTTCTATAAATATGTGGTAGTATCCAGTGATCCCCAAGAATGACCGGATGTCTGCTACATCCTTAGGGATAGGCCATTCCGTGATGGATCTTATTTTCTTTGGGTCGACTGCAATACCTTCTTTAGATATTACATGTCCTAGGTACTGTATTTTCTTTTGATAAAAGTCACATTTGTCGAATTTAGCATACAATATGTGTTTTCTTAAAGTTTGTAATACTATCCTTAGATGTTCTTCATGTTCTTTTTCTATTTTAGAATACACTAGGATATCGTCAATAAATACCAAAACAAACTTATCCAAGTACTGACTAAAAATGTTGTTCATTAAACACATAAATGTTGATGGTGCGTCAGTGAAACCAAATGGTATAACAACAAATTAGTAATGTCCATATCTCGTTCTGAATGTTGTTTTACTTATGTCTTCATCTTTTATTCTAACCTGGTGATAACCAAATCTTAAATCCATATTAGAAAAAATATTTTCCCCACCTACTTGATCAAACAGATCATTGATTCTAGGTAGGGGGTATTTTTTCTTAATATGTCATTTTGTTTAACTGTCGGTAATCAATGCATGATCTTAGAGTTCCATCTTTCCTTTAAAAAAAAAGGACTGGTGCTCCCCATGGTGAGACACTTGGCCTGATGTATTCCTTGTCCAATAGTTCTTATAGTTTAATATTTAATTCTGTTAATTCAGGTAAGCTCATTCAGTAGGGTGCCATAGATATAGGAGCTGAATCAGGCAACAAATCGATAGAAAAGTCTATCTCTCTCCTTGGACCAATTTAGGTATCTCGTCAACTAACACATCTCTAAAATCATGAAAGATGACAAAATATTCTAAGAAAGGTTTATTTTCTTTTTCCAACAGATTTTTCACTTGGATAGAATAAATCTCAGAACCTTTTCTCATGCACTTCTTAAATTGTATTGTTGAAATATGCCTAACTGAGACTAGTTTTCGTATGCCTTGTATTGTCCTAAAAATGTCATTTTCGTCTTTGTATGTGAGTGTTTTTTCATAACAATCCAGAACTTCTTTGTGACTCTCTAACCAATCCATTCCGATAATTATATCATAATACCCTAAGGGTAGAATATTCAGATTTATCTTTGTGTCTTGACCTCCTAAATTGATCTAATAATGAGAAATGAAATCAATTACTTTTGTTTTTGTTCCTGATGCTAGTTGGACTAGCCAAGATTTTGCATGTCTTAAATTCTTAAGTTTAATTGAATCCACTACACCAAGAGAGATATAACTCAAAGTAGCCCCTGGATCAATTAAAAAAAAAACACGATTATTGTTAACTTTACCTTCAACTTCCACTATAGTGGACTGGTGATTAGCTTGTCGGCCATCCATGACTGCATTAATCTGATGTAAGCTTCTACCCACATCTCCCACTATAGAGGCTTCCTATAGGTTGTGAGCCGTAGTCTTGGCTACAGAAGTTAAACATGGACAATTCCTCCTTAAGTGAGGTTCTCCACATTCCAAGCATTTTAACAGTTCTTTGGGGTTGTCCCCAAACTACTTTGTTCCCAAATTACCTAGTTTACAACCTCCTTGGGTGTTCTGATTATTGGAATGAAAATATTTCCTTGGAAAACCCTTTTCTCTATTCTGGAAAGGGGTTGGTTGATATCCCTTCTTTCGTTGGTTCATTCGATCTTATTTCTTGTCTTCCCAAGCCTTGGGAAATTCTGATCGCTATTTATATTGGTCGTAACACATTCGGGCCTTCCTGAAAACTCCACTTAAGGAATTGGGGTTGTCGAATTCGATTATGTACTTATAGGACTATGGTAAATAGCTTAGGAACCGCTGGATCTTTACTTTTTCCTCCCAGATATAAAGCACGAACCTTAATAATTCCAGGAATTTGTTTATCAAGTCATCCATAGTCATTTGACCGAGTCGTAGCTCATAAAACTCTTTGGTTTTTCTTTCATATTAAATTTCAGATAAATATTGTTTCTTAAAGTGTTTCTTAAAATACGACCACTCCATTTGTTTTTCCTTTAGTCCCTTGGCCAACTTCAGGTCTTTCCACCATATGATTTCTTTTCCTTTCAGGTTATAGATGGCCATTCTAACCTTCATATTGCTGGAATAGTTTTAGATCTGAAAATACTTTTTTATGTCTAGTAACCATGCTTCCACCTCCTCCCCTATCCTGAATTCCCCGTCAAAGTTGGACAGTTTGATTTTCTTAAACTCTCCTTCCAGGTGGTCTACCTGTTTCCTTTTTCTTATTGTGGGTTTTTTATCTTCTGCTAATGGTGTGCCTTCGAAAGAGTTGTCCCCCTTTTCTTCTTCAGGGACAGAATTTTTGGAGGCTCTCTTGCTGACCTCTTCTTCCTTGTTGTTATCTTTTAAGATCTTCTCTGTTATTATACTATGCAACAATACTTCATTTATTTCCTGCTATTCTTGTTGTGCCTTTTTTAGTTTCTCATTGTCTGCTTTGAAAATTTGCAGTTCCACAATACTTGGTTTTTCATAGTTTCCACAACCTAGGTGGAAGAACTCCCTTCACTGTTCTGCCTAGGTTCCCTAGCAGGTCCCTACTCAGGATTCTCCTCGAGTTTGATCTCTTCTTCATTCTATGTTTCGATGATCACAACAGAAATAATTTTTTTATGTTTGTAATAGTAAATGTTTTGTTAGTTTTTTCATTAAACACAATTTCATGTGTTAAGAAAACATTTTTGGACCTGTTTAAGGTCCAAGTGTTGTAACCTTTTCTCTAATACCTATGTAATGTTACCCAAATTTACCAAATAAAAAAAAAAATTTCCTTAAGGACATTTAAAATCTTTTTGTTCAAACAACTCATCTCGAAAGTCCTACTATTATTATATGTAGGTAGTTGTCAAAACTATTAACTTTTTGAAGGTTTGTGTTTCCATTTATTGACACAACTAACAATCGTTATAACAGATTTTATTTATGAGTTATTTCCTACTGCATAGTAATCATATGCATAAAGTTCCAAGGTAACTTCGATATTTCCCACCCTTTCAGTTTACTAAATTATCAAATATAAGAATAAAGGTTAGTAAATCCCCACTAACATTAAGATCCTTTCCATGTATCTATATGTATATATATACGTATTAACATTAGATTACAGAGGAAGAACCCCACTCGAATTACATAAAACTTTATGCATAGACAATATCGGTATCATACAGGTCTAAATGAATTTGAGATTAAAGCATAGATTTCATACTGAAGATAAGGTTCAATGCATCTATCATAGACTTAAAAATAAAGGGTAACATTATACTAGCTTCTTAAGTAATACACATGCACTCATGAGCCCCCTCCTAAACAGTGTTCAAAACAACGCATAACGAGTGCTATATTTTCTATGACTACACCCTTCCCTTACGTGACCACGGTTGTGACCACTCGCCTAGCCAAAAGACATTTCACAATTTCGTGTATTGATACTTTGCATGTGAGTCTTCCCGAATCTTCTGACCTTTGAAATCTTGACAGGGGCCTAGCGTTTACTAGCTCCATTCCTTAAGTTCCATCGATATGACCTCCAACCAAACTCTGGGGTTTACCTCCGAGCACGTTGAGATTTCGTGTATCGGGAAATCCTGATTTCAACTATCTCATATCAACGGTCCTTATTTCCCTGTGATCTAATGGGCCAGATCCCTCTCTCTCGAATCAAAATTTCATGTATCGGGACATTGGAAAAGCTCTCTCCTTTGCACTTTCGATTCCCTATTTCCTGATATTTCAGAGTGCCAAATCAATGACCCACACTCCTCCAGATATCATGGATACGATATCTCCTAAGATTTCGAATGTTGAAAGAATATTGACCTTAACCTTCTTGCAAATCCACTGGATCTAACGACCCAAACCTCTCCTTGATGCAATGACTCAAATCAAAATCATGAACTCGGGTTTCGCGAGTTCCCATAAATCTTACCTCTGGTTTCCCGAATTGTGAACTCCCGATAAATCTAGATCTACAGTCCACGATCTTCCTCTGATCGACGACTCATATCAAATCTTGATCTTGGGTTTCGCGAGTTTCTAGAATTCATACCTTTGGTTTTCAGAGTTGTGAACTCTCGATAAGACTATATTTATGACCCACAATATTCCTTCGATCGACGACTCAGATCAAATCGCTAACTCGGGTTTCACAAGTTTCCATAACTTTTGTCTTTGGTTGTCCGAGTTGTGAACTCCCAATAAAACTATATATATGGCCCACGATCTTCCTTCAGTCGAAAAATCTAATAAAATCGTGAACTCAGGTTTCACGAGTTTCCAAAACTCTTTTATTTGGTTTTCCGAGTTGCGAACAACTTATAAAACTAGATCTATGGCCCATGATCTTCCTCAGATCGACGACTGCGATCATGTTGCAAACTTGGATCTAGCAACAGATCCAGTGAAATCCAATCGACATTGAAGTTATAGTTTTTATTGAGGGACGAGGTCCATTTGGAAAATTATTCTATCTTCAATTTTTAACTTTTTTTGAACTCCATATTATCACAAATTAAATTTCTCAGTTTCTTTGGAGGACTTTAACCTTCATTGTCTCTGGATCTAGGATAGCTTCTTGCACAAAAAGGTACTCGAGTTCCAACTTGCAGCATTAATAAACATAAACCCATATTTTGTTGAAAATGATACGGATCTACCCTAGAACACTATTATAGTGGTATTTTTTATACCAGGCTCCTATAAAAAAGATGGTTAAATTTATCTTCAATCCTTAAAGAAAAGGATAGAGGGGAAACCCCTACTGGAGATGATTTCCCTAACTAATAGTTATGATCACAAGTGTTATGTAGAGTTTGAATACTCGTTTAAATATTGGACCGAATTTGCAATAGGTAACAGGAGTAAGTAGTTAAATCCCTGTACATTTTCTTCTAAGTTTATCAAAAGAAGAGAATTGTAACCTTTTACTATATTTAATGTAGTTGGCTTAAAAGGAAATAGTCGAGAAATATCTTTCTGTGTAATATATGTTCAGGTAGTTTGGAAAATTTTTATAGGTAATAACACACACACACACACACACACACACACATATATATATATATATATATATATATTTCAATTATGATATTCACTCAAAATTACGTTTGGAAATTGTACAATTTATACATCCTCAATATCAACTACAAATCGATCTGATAATTGTTCTCTATTCTAGACCATAGATTATAACACAAGAATAGGAAAAAATTCACACTTTCGTCTACAACAATACACACAATAGTTTTATTTTATCTACTCAGGAAAACTTCCATACATTTATCAATAGTTAGCACATACAACAATCTTTCTTAGCTCTACTCAATGCATAAATACAACTATAAAGGATTATTCAATAATTCATTTCCTTCTACCCAACAAGTGGATGTATTCTATCAGTCATTCATCAATAAAATACGTAACCAGAACTAAGTAAATTCATTCTACCAGTTATTAAACATCAGAACATTCAACCAGGGAAGAGTAGAATAACATATCAGAACAAATTATTGGGACCACAAATGGAACAACCAAGTTCCACCCAACCATAGAACAGAATAACCAAACTACTTGTTCCATTCACCCCCTAGCTTGACCATGAATCCATGAGTGCGAACCTAGAAAATCATCTTTTTCCAAACAATCATAATAATAAATTACAATTAACTAAATTCCAAAATTCAGAATTACCATAAATGACAATAATTTTCCAATTTCGAATTTACCAAAAACGGAAATAAATTCCTAAGTATTTTCAGACTTCAATAATAATTTATTTTTGGGGATATTACATTGCATACATGGATTGTTGAGCGATATATTGACTCATGATGTCCACTTACATAGATGGATACCTACTTCACCACCACACTTCTTTGGTTCATCATGATGGAATTCATCGCATCAGCCTATTTCCGGAAGACAATGTGTCTTTATCCATGAGGTACAAGTTAAGTATTGTGGTAAATGTCACTTTAATACTTGAGGCATCTAAATACATTGCATTTAAAGTTACTTTTGATTATAGAACATCTTCTAGGAACTTATTCTCTTTTCCCCATTTCACCTTGGTGGTTGACATTGTGCCCCAGTAAGTGGTCACCCTTGGGGAAATGGTTTTCTACTGGGTGGTCTCATTGATGAGTCATTGTACCATTTCCAATCATACTTATCATTTTCCATAATTCATCCTTTTTGTCTCCTTATATTTTGGGATTTTTGAGTGTACTAACCCAAGAAGGGATTGTACCTCATTTCATGGGAAGAAGGGGTTGAAGGCTTAGGGGGAAAGTAGATGGAAAAATATAAAAGATAAAATTATAACCTTCTAGTTTCTCACAAAAAGAGGTCTTGAGAACAATGAAATGTTTCTCTTAAAATAATTGAAGACCTATAAAAAAAACAATTCACATATAGAAATGTCCCACTTGTTGAGGGATATACACAAGTGTGGTATACCCTTTTGTTTACCCATATGGTACTCTCTGTAAATATACCTTCAAGTGACATTGTGGTACTTCTTTCAATACTTTATTTACCCAATTGTTTTGGATTTAAATAAATTTATGCCAATAAATGGGCTTGGAAAATGGATGCACTAAAAACGAAGGTGTAGCACACCCTCTACAAAGGAATCGATAAATGAGATAATACAAACCATTGTATGTCATGAATGTCATTCCCAAAGGTATGAACTCCATTCATTCCATATTCCTTATATGGCTTGGAGAGGGTCCACCTAAAAAACACCCCTTGAATTGAGGAATGACACACTCAATAGGTCACCTTGACAACCCTCCCATACCTAAACTTGGAAATTTGCATAGGGTCTTTGAGCACTTGTTCAATTTGATAAGGTAGTTTTGGTGCACATGTTTAGGTGGATATTGTATTAAATGTGACTTTACTTGCTATGATACATTTGAATTGAGACCCTTGGAGGACACACTCATTTTTATTTGCAAGACCTAGCTTGGTAGACGATTTGGAGGAAAAATCCTAGCTTGGGCCTTCATTGGGGATTAAATCCCATAGGTTGGATGACATGACCCACACCTTGGGTGAAGGAAGAATATGGGAGTTTCCTTTGGAGGAAAGAGAAGAAATCTTGAAGTAGGATACCTATTCCTTATTTTCCCAACATTTTACCTTGGAAGGTCATAATGTCTCTCTCTTAGGCTTGACGTCATGATTTAGGGATAGGGTTTGATGATGGTGGTGATGATTTGATGAATCAACATGGTTTCTGGAGAGAATACCCTAGCACATCAAGGGATGGTCTTGTAAGGCCTAATGAATTCCTCTCCAAGATGAACATTTTGCTAAAAGTGAACGACGTCACCCAATTAGGGAATTACGTCATATTTTTATGGTTTATTTTGTGCAAAAATCATTTTTATTTTGTAAAGGGGTAAAACAAAAGAGGCCAACCTCCTTATTTTGTGGTTTAACTTCATCTTATCTGGACAAACATTGTATTAAGGTATTTTATAAATAAGAGACCAAACCATTCTCTTTTTAACATAGTGTTGAGGGGTCCTAAATCCCTTTAACTCAACAGCAGGAACCAAACCCACCACTAAGGTTGAATTAGACTCTGAAACATTTAAAAGTGGAATGGTTCTCCATATATTACGATCCAGCCAAATAATCGATGGGATTTACATTTTCTTGTGAAGGATTCTCCTTTTGTTAAGACATTCTCTTTTTGTATTTTCTCTTATAGGTGGAACCGCTATGAGATAAAAGTATTTATAGACAAACTTAACTACTGGAGAAGAGGATGAGCTTGGGATAACCCTTTCACTCTAGCATGCAGACAATGATCGTCTACCACAACCCTAATACTAGTACATTAACCGTGCGGGTATTCCAATTACTGACTGAGATACAATTTATTAGATGAAAAAATGCATGCGATAAACAATGGAAAGTAAAATAATTCACTTAAATCTAATCATCAATCACATAATAACACAATGATTCATACTCATCATTAAAGAAAAGAACTGTAAAACATTGAATCAGATAAATTATCAATAGATTGGGTATCTCTTACTCATTACATCATCCATTCATGAAACAAAATAAGGAATAATTCTTCTCCAAATCCAATCATACATGCTTTTGATGAAAAACACAAACTTCTCTCAGGTCCTAAACATGAACTCTCAATTAAAGGCAGCCCCGAAATAGTTCTTTACACAACCAAAAAATGAGGGTCTTTGCAACAACCATCGACCCTTTGCTAATAGGTCAATCCTCTTATTTATAACATACTATTACCTAAAAATAACACTAAAGTGAAACTAAGTAAAACAAAACTCGCCACATGGAACTTTATTCTATCAGTCTTTCTAAGAGTCATCTCAGGATTTCACTTAAGTGGGTGACTCTTCTTGTACTCTGACCACTTGATGAAGAGATCCTTGCATGTGTTGGCATATGTGAATCTATGTTCTTCCATTGGGGCCGAGTGAGTCTCTCTTATCTCTAATGTGTGTGCCTGATACTTGACTATTCTGGAACTTTACTGTTGCAACATGGCCCAAGCTTTGATCAGGTTCTCCATGAAGTGTCACACCTGACCTGGGGCCACGTCTGTCACCTTTGCTATTTCCTCAACCCATGATGAGTCTTGTTCAGTATGTGATTTGACTATGTCATGCAAGTCAACAAAGTCCCTGGGTGTGCCAAATGCAAAGAGGTCGATGTCTCTCATTACCTGGTTGATCTTGATCGAGTTTTTCTCGGACTTTGCCCATTTCTCCTAGATTTCCTGATGGGGTTACCGAGCCATTTTGCCCAATATTCGGCTGATTTATTTATGCGATCAAGGCTAATTTCTCTTAACACCTGGATTTCGTCCTCTTTTGTATCTCGACCTTCCTGAACCGCGCTGATATAGTCGACCCTTTCCACGAATTGTTGTGCCTTCTCGTACCACCTCTCCATATCCTTGCACATGGCCAGTGGCATGAGCGTGTCTTCTTGAAACTAGGTTATCCTTGCAGTGAATAAGTGTCGTTCATCTGTAAATTTTCTATAGGCCTCCTTGAATTCGCTCCTTAGGAACACAGTGACCTGTGTGGTGTCCTGGTAGTATTTCACCAAGTGGCGCAAATGTTCCAATTATTTCAGAGAAGCAACCAACTCCTCTTCATCCCTTTTTTCTCTGTGAAGTGTGACATTGGTGATTTCCATCCCTGCACCGATAATTTCAGATGTTTTGGTGTGCTCTGTATTTATCATATTTTCCTTCATGGTGATGAGGATGGAGGGATCCAGAGTGATCCTCCTCTTCATGGTGGTCCTCTACACAATGGATTTCCTTTTCTGGTCATAATAAATGGCATGTATGTGAGAAACATCATCCACAGGCTTGGGGGTTTGTTGATATCCCTAAGTGATTATATTTCCTAGTCTTCTGATGGTATATATTTGTTCAATACTGGGTTCTTGAACTTCTTCTCTATGTTCTGAAATCACGGCTTATGTTTGTCTCTCATCGGGAATTTGAGTATCGATTGAAATTGAGGCATCAGGGGCAAACTCAATACTTACTTGATTATCGGCCATTGAGACGTTGATTTCTTTTCGTGGAGGATATCCCTTTCTTTTTACCATCTTTGGCTCATCCTTCGGACTATCTACTTGGGTCTATGGTGCATTGGGCAGATCAGTGTCTAAGACACTCTCAACTTCTTGTTCGTTCTTTGGAAGCCCCTGAATTCAAGTGTCAAGAGCTGGGGAAGATGTCTTTTTTGGCTCCTTTTCCTCTAAGATATGTACATGGGTCACAAGGGATACCTTCGGGATCTCTTCATCATCATAACTATTTATTAATTCACTGAGGGGGTATCTGGTTGGGCTAAAACACCCGACTGTCTCTGGCTGGGTAGAATCACCCATCGATGATCCGACTTGGGACGTTGTTATTTCAGGGTCGTCTAACCTGGCGATTTCATCGATGTCTATCAGTTTAGGGCCACTCTAGCTCTCATCTGGGTTGTCGACAGGGGACCCTATCATTCTTGTGAGGTCTGGGTCATCTTGCAGTTGATCAATTATCCGATGCGCATGTTCTATCATGAGTAAGCCCCTCTCATGCATGTCCTGAGTCATAAGGAAACCTTTATCTTGCATCGAGGCTACTAAGGAGGCCTCTTCCACTTCGATCGCTATTATTTATTCTCTGTATTTGAGGGCCTCTTGAGCCAATTTTTCTATGGTTGTCATTTGTTTATCCAGACTCATGGCTATAAACCTGGTCATTTTAGGGTTATCCATCCTTTCCACCACCTCATCCCAGTCCTAGGCATTTTATGTGTAGATTTCATCGTCAAATTTGTCGTGGTAATATGGACAATAGGACAATAATTGCGAGGAATGTTTCAATACTAGACCCTTTACATCATGCTTGTGGAATCGGTTAGGCTCTATCTCTCTCTCTCTCTCACTCCTTATTTCTCTCCTTATCCCACTCTCTCCCTTTTTCTCCCT
>JZKD02S0467356.1:118429-135117 GCA_000966675.3 Picea glauca
AAAAATAATTGCTCTGTCATTTACGTCATTTACTTACCTTGTTACGGGAATAAACGGACAGTCTTTGACAACAATGGCTCGGATTCTTCAGGCTTTCATTCATTTCACTACCCCGGAATCCAGAAAGAAGGAAGAGATTTCTTGTTACTGATAGAGTTATAAGGAATTTCCAGCTGCTTTATCTGTGACTTGCCTACTGGAGCTACGGTAAAGGCTTTCTCTCCCATCCTGCAAATAGCCAATCCCCTTTTCTAATAACTCATTTTTGTAAATGACATCTTTATAATTATAAGGAAATATAATTATAACTCATTTTATAATTATGATATTTTATGTTGAAATTTAGAGGGATAAGATATTTATATTTTTGTAAATTTTGACTTTATCAATAAAATCATTGGATTGAGAAGGTCTCATACATCAATTATTATTATATGAGATAATTGAAAAAATATATTCTAACTATGCTATCATAGATTACAATATGAATAAATGAAATGAATATTGTGAAAGTTTTATAAGTGGACAAAAAAATCATATTAATGGGGAATTAAGTCGAGTTAAATGAAACTCTAATAGTTGAAGGGATCTTTTCACAAAATTCAAATCTCATTTTACCATATTATTGTTTATTTATTTAAACTAATTATTAATTTTTAATTTCTAAAAACAATACATAAATTAAAAATATATAAATTTATGATAAAAGATAATAAAGTAAATATATATAAATAATAATTTATTTATTTTTTACTAAAAATAATACATAAATTAAAAAATATAAATTTATGATAAAAGATAATAAAATAAATATATAAAAATAATATTAAAATAAAATAGATATAAAAAGTAGATTGAAAAAAAAAAATCTTTAAAAATTAAAAATTATTATAATAATAATAAGTAAAATAAAAATACACAAGAGAAGGTTTATTATTTTTTTAAATAAATATATTTAAAATAAATATAAAGAGAGTAGGTTTGTTATATTTTTAAAATAAATATAAAAAAGCAAGTTTATTATTTTTTAAAATAATTATATTTAAAATAAATATAAAGAGAGTATGTTTATTAAATATTTTAGAAAAATAAAAAATAACTAGAATGCTATGAAATGAAATACTCAAAATAAATAATATCAAATAAATTTTTAAAATAAATAATTTTAATTAGAATTTTATTAGATTAAAGTTTTGAAATGTTTTTCCAAACAAAATTCATTAGTGGGTGCGTAAAGTGTTAAGTCCATCATAAAAAGTAAAATCTAATGATAAGAAAATAATATAATCCATTGTATATAGTTAATTTGTAATTTTTGGTCAAAGAGTTTTGTACAATTAAATCTCTAAGCAATTTAATTTCAAGAAAGTGGTAAGAAGGGTAATAAAAAGAATTAGGTTTGAGGTTAAAAATGAAAGGTCCAGCTATTCTGATATCCACAACTACAAAAGGGAAATTGGATGTTTTCTAAAAAGAGAGATGTGAGGGAGTCGTTTCCATATTGTTTCATAGTGGCTTCCTTTACATTGTAAACCTTTTTGTTATACAATATTACCCTAATTTAATTTCATTCCTCTTAAACCTTAGCTTCTTGCCAAAATGATCATCCTATTCTTTTGGACACACTTTTTTGAAAGTATAAATAAAATTCTAAAATGATTTGAGAAAACCAAAGTTCTCACAAATTATATTTTTAATTTAAAAATAAATGAATGGATATAATGATTAAGAACATTTGTTTCCTCCTAAGAAATCACAAGTTCAACTCCATAAGAAGGTAGGGTATATATACCTCCCTAAACTTTATCAGTCAAATAGTTATACATATAGAGAGAAAAAAAGAAATTTAATATGAAAAATTAATTTTGATAAAAAAAATAAAAAGTAAATAATTTTAGGTAAAAATATGTAAATGGCTTCTACAGATTTTTCTAATTTTTTTAATTTTTATTGTTTAATTTAAATGTTTTTATTTTTTATAATAAATTTTTTTTATCAATCAAATATGATTATAATTTTTTATAAAAAGAATATATAGTTGAATATATATAGAGAGAGATTATATTATCTTACTATATATGATAATTGAATAAAGTTTTTCTAACTATATTATCATGGATGAAAATGATATGAATAAATGAAATAAATGTTGATGAGCTGTTAGAATTGGAGAGAAAATAGAAAAGAGTATAAACTACTTAAAAATTAGTGTAAATCATATTAATATGGAAATTAATGTTAAATTTAGATAGATGAAACTTGAGTGGTTAAGAGGAAATAATTGTCCTCTCTTTTTCAAATTCAAATTTTATTTTTTAGATGGATGAAATTTGAGTGGTTAAAAGGAAAATCACTATTCTCTCTTTTTCAAAATCAAATCTCATTTTATAACACTATTGCTTGCTTTTTTTAATAAACTAATTACTAACCCTTAACTTCATTTTTAATAAAAAACAACATACATAAAAAAAAATAAAAAAATATGATAATAAATAATATAAAAATAAAATGGATAGAAAAAAGTCCTATTTACTTATTCTTTTCTTAAATATTTTAAGAAACAATACACTATTAATTTGTTTTATAATAATGAGTAAAATAAAAATACAAATGAAAAAGTTTATTATTTTTAGAAATAATTATAAGTAAAATAAATATAGAATAAATTTATTAAATTTTAGAAAAATAAAAGTAGTAGTCTAAATGTTCTATCCTTTGAATGTTTTTTGAATCCATTTATACATTTAAAAATACAATTTAAATAACAGAAAATAGTGATATTATCTAAATTTACTTCTAATTCCTATCAAAGAAAAAAACTTAAAAGATAAAACCTTTAGTCAATACCAAAATAAAAACCCACAGTTGACAAAATGCAATGAAATGAGATGTTCAAACATAATTAAATAATATAAAATAAATAATTCCAAATTAAATAATATAAAATAAAGTTTTAAAATAAATAATTCTAAACGACCTTTATTGGTTTAAAATCGTGAAATGTTCTTGAAAACAAAATCCTTAGGTGTAAAGATAAAATCAAACGTACAACATTAGTGGGTACGGTAATAAGTGTTCAACCTAACGTACAACATAAAGTAAAGTCCGATGATAAGAGTTTTACAATTTAATTTCAACAAAGCTGTAAGAAGTATAGCGAGTTTTGGGTTTATTTTTTTCTAATGGTGAGAGTTCTTTCAAAGAGTGGTTTTTCCAAGTTACTGCTCAGAATTCAATGTTGCTCAAAATTCAATGCTATACAGAATTCAATGTTGCTCAAAATTCAATGCTGTAGTAGGTGATACCAGCTGCCCATACTGATTATTAATTTATAATTTAATTTTGGGCAACAGGATAGTTATTGATTACCCTTTCTTGAGAGCAAGCCTCTTTATTATACAATTTTAAACCAGTTTAATTTCACTCATGTGGAACCTATTAAACTTCAGCGTCCCGTTTTTGACCCATAATTTTACACAACAGTTTAGACAATCTCAGATTTAAACAATCTTCAACTATCAACAAATTTTACTAATTTATTTAGTGAAAAATAAACTCTACCAATTTATTTAGAAAGAAAAATAATAAGTATAATTTATTTAGAAAAAATAAATTAAATATCATGAAAGATTATCAAACTTTCAATTATGAAAGAAAATAAATAAACCTTTTAACTAGTTAAAGAAAATAAATAAAACTTTAACTATGAAAAAAAAAATCTTTAATTATCCATAAAAAATTCAAAAATTTATTTAGATAAAAGAAAAATAAATATAATGAAATAATTGAAAATAAATAAAATCCTAAAATGTAATGGAATAATTAGAAATAAATAAAACTTTAAAATATAATGAAACAGTTAAAAATAAATCAAACTTTCTCTGAAATGTGTTAAAAATACTTAAAAATATACAAAATCTTAAAATGTATTAAACAAACATAAACTAATATCATATCATATCAATAAAAGAAATGAAACAAGGAAGTATTAAAATTCTAGCCAAAAAAATAAATAAAAAGAAATGAAACATGAAAGTATTTAGGAGGACCTCAGAAAAGAAAAAAGTAAACAATGTTAAAGTTTTTCACAATCTTTTTACTTATTTGATATTTGATTGTAATAGATATGATATGATAAACTAGTATCATATCATATCAATAAAAGAAATGAAACAAGGAAGTATTAAAAGTCTAGCCAAAAAAATAAATAAAAAGAAATGAAACATGAAAGTATTTAGGACGACCTCAGAAAAGAAAAGAAAAAAAACCCAAAAAATTGAAACATGAAGATATTTGAGAGGAGCCCATAAAAGAAAAGAAACCAAAAAAATATGACAAAGAAAGACTTACCTGAACCACTAGATTGGAGAATGTAATGTTTACTGATTCCCTTCCATCTCCATAAACAATGAAAGAAGCTTCAAGGAATCTTAATAATGGTTCTGAAAAAAATAAAATAAATCTTAATAATAGTTCTGAAAAAAAATAACATAATAAATATTCTATCTAGGAGAATTTTAACTTAAAAAATTGAAATTTAAATATTAACAAAACAATTTAAAAAATAACCCAATGTAAATTCACCTACTTAATGAATATCAAAATGGCAGGGATTGGTGTCCTCATTTCTCAGCGCTTCCCGATATTCGTTACTCCCAGATTACATTTACCAGAAACGAAATAACAGATATTTTTCATCAACTTCAACGTCTGATGCCCAACGTCAAGAGTATTCTTTTTCTGCTACAGATCAAGATGCCTCTTCTGCTGTTGTAAATAAGGATGAGGTGCTGCCTCCTCCTCTTCCACCGTTCCAGAAGCTGCGTTTCAACGGTGATCATGGCCACTCCCATCAATCGGTTGCCTTCCCTTCTTGGTGCTTCCGTTGATGAAGGCGGCTCCTCTTCTCTTCAAGGGATGTTCTCCTCCTACTCTTCTCTGCTCTGCTCTTCAAGGGATGTTCTCCTCCTACTCTTCCATCGTTCAAACAGTATCCGATGACACAAATGGAGATACTACCGCGCTTGTCCGATTCTCTTAGAAACACAAATGGAGATACTACTGCGCTTAAAAGAGATAATGTGGACATCGATCTCGACGGCCTCATAGAGAAAATATCCCAACGCTTGGAATTCATCGCTATCATTGATATCTATATCTGCATGGACACCTGCAGATTGAAAACACAGTTGACAGGAAAGAAATATTCCAGTAAAAAGAGGAGAGAGCTCCAAATCCTAATAGTCCATACCACACATACCATCGTGAAGAAAGAAGTAGAGCAAAGAAAGTAGAGGAGTGGGTTATTTAATTTGATTGAAATAAACAAACGTGGAGAGATGAACTGGTAAATATTACCGCGGCATCGTCTTTAGAGCCGTTGGAAAACAAAACAGTAACTATAAATTTTAAATTTAAACTTATTTATTTACCGCTGCATCATTTTAGAGCCGTTGGAAAACAAAGAGCCATTGAGAAACAAAACTGTAACCATAAATTTTAAATTTACACTCATTTATAACTGTTGCATGAAATGTGTTATGATTACTATCCAACTGATATAAAAGTTTAAATTTTAATTTAAAAAATATAAATTCCTTTTGAAAAAAAACGCAGCATCAATGACCATGAAGAAATGTTTATCTACCTGTCATGAATTTACCTACTGGAACCTTGAACCTAATGAAACATACAAAATCATATTTTTGATATTGAAATACATAATTTATAAATAAATATAATATTTATTTAAATAATATTGTAATTTAAAAAAAATCTATGAATATATATATTTAAAAGGATATGAAAATTTATTATGAATTTTAAAATAACTATACAAATTAAACAAGATGTTAAAATTGGAAATGTGTTAATGTTTTTACTTAGTTTACAATTTGATTAAAACATATTATATTAATGAAATTTTTGTATGTTATTTATTCAAAATATTGTATTAATGAATATGAATATATATATATTTAAAAAGGATATGAAAATTTATTATCAATTTTAAATTAACGTACAAGTTTTTAAATTAAACAAGATATTAAAATTGGAAATGTGTTAGTGTTTTTACTTAGTTTACAATTTGATTAAAATATATTATATTAATGAATTTTTTTGTATGTTACTTATTCAAAATATTGTATTAATGAATTTACATAACATTTATTTTTAAATCAATGATTTAACTCCATAATGATAATGAATCATAATGTAATTTATAATTTTAATAACTTAGAAATTTAACTCAATTTTTAATGTCTATTTTTTGATATTCTCCAATTAAAATTACTAAAATTACTATAAGTGTTTTTTTGTTAATAATAATTTAAAGAGATTATTATTTTCTTTAAGAATTTAAAATGGTTTTTCAATTTATTGATAATACTAAGCTTATCATTAAATAACAATTATTATTTTTCCAATCACATGTTTTTTTATCAAATGGTTACTTTTAATAATGTTTATCACATAATATTGGTATTGAGATGGGCATTTTGAAATTCAAACAAAATCATATTCAACTTATACTTTTTTTCATATTGTATCATTGTTTTTCTAAATGCATATTATATTTAAATTTAAATCCTTTTAAAAATATAATAATGAAGGGCTTTATCACTAGTAATTTAATTAAAGTTTTTGAATTTAAAACTCTTTTGTATTTTTTTATAATTATTTCTATACTCAACATGAAGTTTATAATTATTTCGATAATTATTTTTAAACTGTTAACATTGAGTTTCTTATTACTTGAATATGTGTTTTTTTACATGAGTGTAAGACAGAGATTTGTAACTTAATATAGAGTTAAGAAGTAAATTTTTTAAAATTAACATTATAAACAAAAAATTTCAACCCCCACCATAAGTACAAATTTCAATGTACATCTTAAATTTTATTTATATATGATGATTATGATTGATGGTGATGGTGGTGGTGGTTAGCCCATAATCATTGTTCTATGATACCTTAATGATTGAAAAGTATTAAGAGACTTTCCAATATCACTAAACTTTAGATGGCTTAGAAGGTTAGTGAGTATTTTGACAAATATTTTTAAATTGAGATCTAATTTGGGTGGAGCTTTAGGAGAAAGTTCTTTTCATATTCAACCCTCTTGATTTCACAATGGTGACACATATTCTTTCCTACCACTAAACTTTAGATGGCTTATAAGGTTAGTTGGTATTTTGACAAATATTTTTAAATTGAGATCTAATTTGGGTGGCACTCTAGGAAAATGCTTTTCATATTCAACCCTCTCGTTTTCACAATGGCGACATATATTATTTCCTACCATGGTGTTTTGGGGATTTCCCAATGTCTAGTATCACTATCGAGCTCGTGAGAATGAGTTCTTATGTTCTTATTTTAGCCTAGAGTTAACCACTTCCTTATAATATCTTAGTTTTATTTTATCTTGTAATTATTTATCACACCATAGATTCATAAGGTATTATGTATAATAACTTCTTCTTTTATTCCCCACTTAGCCATTGGTGATTTTGGATACCTCTTCTCATCCACGTTGTTTATCCTATTCTTGTACATTAATGTAATGCTCATTAATCCTAATCATTGATCAAATAAACTATTAACCATGAAATGATCTATAAACATGGGCTGAATTCTTTTGTAAAATTACTAATAAATTCATAATTTATAATTACATTTCTAGTTTTCTTTAATAAAAAAATAGTAAGTATAAAACTACTACGTAATTCCCATTTCCCATTTCCAATGTATAGTAGTTTTTGAAAAAAAAAACTAATAATAATAATAATAGCATTATGCATCATAATTTTGAAAGTTACCTAGAAATGACTTTCATTTTCATGGTATGTTGCCATGTCGCAATAACTAATAATCATCATATACTATCATTCCACGATAACTAATAATCACATAAGTTTTAGGGGTCTTAAATAACTATCATTTAGCACACTTAAAAAGAAAGAGAAATCCCCATAGAATATTCTTCTTCCCATCTTTATCAAGACTTGTTGGCAATCTTAATCAAGCATCATTTACAAATTCAATGTTAGGGACCTAACCCCTCACGTAGGTAGAATAATATATTTCCATGTAATAAAGGTCAATGTTAATAAGGCCTAGCAATAAGGAAGAATAAGTCCAATGTAAGAAGACCTAATAGAAGCTTCCTCTTCAAGAAGGATCTTCCTCTAGATTTTTCTTTTGATAGACATATTTAGTATAAATAGAAGTTGAGGATATGAGAATTTTTCTCTTGGATATTATTGTAATAGAGCTCTTCTCTGCTAGAGGTTTCCCCCTCAAAGACACAAGTGAACATTTCTCTCAGTAATCAAAGTGCTCATTCTATTGTTCTTTTGGTATCATTTTGGTATTATTGTGGCGTTGTTCTGATTATATTGTTGTTCGTCTATCATTTCTAGCTATTTATTTTTGTTCTTCATACTTTTGTATATATGGAATATTACAAGTGGTATCAAAGCACCTTCCTCAGTAGAAAATTGTGGGTTAATTTTTTTCAGTGTAGAGACGTACTCTGATGTATTTAAGCTACATAGATATGTCGTTACACTCATAAACCCACGGTCGAGAATTCATACACGCAGGAAATACAAGTGGTACTTAAGCACACATATGTTGGCCACCCTTGTAACCCCTATTGGTACCCCTTCACGTCGTAGCGCATCACACAACACCTATACACAGATCAACCTAGATCTCCTAAAACCCTCCATAGATAAATCGATCGGCTGCCTGACTGCTATAGTGCCACCAAGAAAAACACTCAGGAAGATACTCTCTAGTACCTAGGTAGTTGGGTAGTACAACTAAGGGTATGGTCTAGCCTCCTTCGTTGGTGCCCTGAGATATTGGGACGAGTACTATTTTTGGACCTCGCACATATGTTAGAGAGCTATAGCAAAGGGCAAACCCTTGTCTGTAGAACACTTGAATACCTTAACCCTTGGGAAGGAAACATAAATAGAACCAATAAGATCTATTGTCGTGCTACAATATCTTCTACATTCTGGCTGTGAAATTACTACACATTTCTTCCTATTAAGCATTTGGGCATTTCGTCACTGTAGTATTCTTCAGGCCGAAGTATAACTCTGCAGGAGTTAAAAAAAATATTATAGTGGTCTCGTCGACACACTTATTTGGGACCTATTCCATTGGATTCCACTTTTCTCCCTGATCGCATTCATACCCTTCATTTTTAATCCTTTTTGTTTCAGTGGACCCGACCCCTTCCCAGTCTCCCTATTTTTCCGCCTATCCCATTATATTTCCCTATAATCATTGATCGTTGTGGTACCTATCACTTCTAAGTGTTTTTTTTTTGGTCCCACTCACCAACTTTTTCCTTACTCACACTTCCCATCTCCAAATGGCCACCACTTGCAACTAAGATCTCCAAAATTCCATCAATCAAGCCCATGTCTTCATCTCACATCTCACATCTCAAATAGATTCAACCAATTCCCACATTAACACCTTGAAATCCAACCTCACAACCTAATTGGCCTCCCTCTAGTCTGTTGTCAATCAATTGTTGAACTGCCCTACTAGTCCTTCTTCATCAGCACAACCCAATGTTGTTGATTCCTCTTAGTCTCGACATTTTCACTCTGACTCCTTTCATCGTGAAGCTCATCTTCCCCGCGTAGAGGTTAATAAATTTGATGGCTCTGATCCTACATGTTGGGTCACTCAAATGGAGAATTATTTTTCTGTGCATGGTATTACTGACGATTTGGAAAAACTTTGCTATGTTGTCCTCTATATATATCCTTGTTGGCACAGGGGCAGACCCAGGGTTCAATGCTACAACAATGCACCAACAAAACCCTAACTATCGGACCTTTCGGCAACACCGACAAAGCAGATGAAGTCTCACTTGAGGTAGAGGAAGGGGTGGTTTCAGGACTCCAGTGTCTACAACCTTAGATGGGACACATATCTTTGATTACAACACCTTAACATAGAACTTAGAAGTTACAGTTCGTTAATATTTAGCATTAGTTTATAGCGCAACTAAACCCTAACAGTAGATCATCACAGTATTTATACAGATCCAATAGATTCAAGTAATAAGCATATCAACATAGATCAGATCTAGCATTCATTCACATTATTCAATACGAAGATACCATATTATATCCTTCTAAGAATACATTAGTGCACTAATCATCCAATCACATAGACAATAGAATAACCATAAATCACATAGAAACCACAACACAGGATATACGTGGTTCACTCCCACCTTGGGGCAACGTCCACCAACTCTTCTTCTCTTTTATTATCTTCGGTCAATCAACTACATGCATAGAGCCTTGAGATCTTACTCCACAGAGGACAGGAGATTTGAGCACCTTGCTAGATCCTCCTTCTTTGAGTTACAACACAAATTCTTCCACAGTCTCTTACAATCACTTGCACTTAGCTCTGCAAGACTCACACAATATGCAAAAATAAATTATAGTTCCCACTTGCACTTGGAAATTAACACTTAGAACTTAGCACACTGGCCTCTTCTTACATCGCGTAGCTACTTATTTATACATTACAAAATGGGCCTAAACATGGGTAAACCCATGGGACAACATCCCCATTCCTGTTGCATATGCCCAAAACCCAAAAATCCCTAAAAAGGGGTCGAGATCCTGCGATCTCTGCTTTGACATGCGTTCCATCTTTGACATCTTGTTGAAGTCCAAAAAATAGGTCAAATATAACCAAGGATCCTCAAACTTGATCAAGGGCCAACAATCACGAATGCTGGCAATCGTGGAAATGGCGCAAAAAATCATGTCAAGGGTATATTGCCTGGACCCAGTTTTTTATTGAGCTCTATGTCTTCTTCGATATTGATACCTGCTATCTAGGTTGTTTGACCAAGTTGAAACAATCAGTTACAGTGGAAGACTTCATCACTACTTTTGAGCATTTGGAATTTCGAACAGAGGGCATGTTAGATTCATTCTTCCATGAATGATTTATTAGTGGTCTCAAGGATGAAATTCGATCCTAGTTTCTCATGGCCCACCCTTCCACTTGATTGGAAGCTACTCAAATTTCTAAAGAGGCCCACCAAGTTGTTTTTTCCCAGAACAAAAAAACCCCTTTTGTTCCTTGCCCTCAACCCTCTAATCCTAACTCCCCTGTTACTCCCCTTAAGGTCTAGAAACTAACTAGGAATGAAATGGTTGAACGCAAACTGAAGGGTCTTTTCTATAATTGCGATGAGAAATATTTTTCGGGGCACAAGTGTAAGGAACAAAAACTATTTATGGCCATCTCAGAAGATGTTCCTAAAGAGGATGTGACAATTCCCCCTATTGAAGAACCCTCCCTTCCCGATGCCACCTAAGAGCCTGTTGACCCACCTCAAGTTGGCCCACTTATTTCCTTGCATGCCCTCATTGGCTTATCAACCCCCCAAATGGTCAATATCGTTGGCTACATTAAGAAAAGGAAGGTCATCATCCTTGTTGGCAGTGGTAGCACCCACAATTTTATTCATCGTTGCATTGCCCAAGAAACCAATTGATATATTCATGTTGTCAACAATTTTCAAATCATGACAACTAATGGTGGGTCCATGAAATGTGGTGGGTGGTGTGAAAATGTTTTTCTTCAAATTGGTCATTAGCAACTGAAATATCATATGTTTTCCATTGACATGTGAGGTGGTGACATTGTTCTAGGTGTTGAATGGTTACACACTTTGGGTCCCATTCTTATGGATTTTAAGGAATTAACCATGCAATTCCAACAGGAAGGATAAAAGTATCAATTCCAAGGTCTCACAGCTAGTTTTCTTGAGATCATTAGTTCCCACATATGGAAAATCTCCTCAAGAAAGGCCACTCCGGTATCATTGCTCAAATCCATTATATTCAAGCCCTTAACACACGCTTTGTGCATCTTGACTTCCAAGCTATCCTTTCCAAATATCAAGCTATTTTTTCCACCCCTCGGGGCTTTCCTCCTTCTCATGGTGTTCATGATCATTCCATTCCCCTTGTTCCTGGCAGTCTTCCGTACCAATGTTCATTCTTATCACCACCCATTTTCCCAAAATAATGAAATTGAGAAAATAGTGTAGGAATTGATCCAAGTAGGTGTTATTCGCCCCAGTACCAGCCCTTATTCTTCCCCTATCGTCATGGTACTTAAACAAGAATTTACTTGGTGCATGTGTCCTGAATTTCATGCCCTCAATATGCTCACCATCAAGGACAAGCTCCCCATTCCTGTCATTGATGATCTCTTGGATGAGTTGAGTGGTGATCAATACTTCACTAAACTTGATCTGCATTCTGGATACCACTAGATATGTATGCAAGAAGATGACATACCCAAGAATTCCTTTCGAACTCACAAGGGTCACTATGAGTTTTTTTTCATGCCCTTTTGCCTGTTTAATGCCCCCTCCACCTTCCAAAGCCTCATGAATCATGTATTCCATCCTTTTTTCCATCATTTTGTCTTAGTTTTCTTTCATGATCTTCTCATCTATAGTAAAACTTGGCAATCTCATCTTTCCCATGTGGATAAAATTCTTCATCTACTCTCGCAACACCAACTTTTCCTCAAACAATCTAAATGTTCTTTTGGCTCCTCGAAATTCGAGTACTTGGGTAACGTTATTGGCAAGGTTGGTGTCAGGGTGGATGCTAAAAATATTGAAGCTATGAAAGATTGGCCTCACCCAAATACTCTCAAAAGATTGCATGGATTTCTTGGTTTAACAGGTTATTATCGCAAGTTTGTTAAGAATTATGGAAAGATTGCAGCATCTCTCACTACTCTCGTTAAAAATAATTCTTTCACTTAGACTCTAGCAACTTCTCAGGCTTTTCAAACCTTGAAAATGGCTATGTGTACCACTCCAGTCCTGGCCCTTCCTGATTTCACAAATACCATTGTCATGGAATGTGATGCTTCTAGGAAAGGAATTGGTGTCATCCTTATGCAAGAGAGTCAACCTTTGGCCTTTACCAACAAACAACTATCAGAGAAGAATTTGGGAAAATCAATCTATGAAAAGGAAATGTTGGCTATCCTACATGCTGTGGATATTTGACGCCCTTATCTATTGGGGAAATGCTTCCAAATTAAGACAGATCATCAAAGTCTCAATTATTTTATGGAACAATGCCTTTCCTCCCCCAAGCAACAAAAATGGGTGACTAAGATATTTGGATATGATTATGATATCATTTACAAGAAAGGAAAAGACAATGTGGTTGTTGACGAACTTTGCAGAAAATATGAAGATGTAGGGTCCCTTTTTTCTCTCTCCTTCATTGTACTAGATTGCTCCAAGTTGTTCACTAGGAATGGATACAAGATTCCAAACATTCCCATTTGATACAAAAATTGCAATCTAACTCTCTAGTATCCTTAGGGTACTCTTCGCTCAATGATGAGCTTTGATACAAAGGTTGTTTGTATTTAACTACCCAGTCAACACTTAAATCCACGATACTTTCTGAGCTTCATGCTACACCCATAGCTAGGCACTCAGGGCTTACCAAAACCTATGACCAGGTCAAGCGTTCTTTTTTCTAGGATGGTATGAAACAATACTTTCATAAATTTATGGTTGAATGTGATGTGTGTCCACGCAACAAGGCAGAAACGGTCAAATCTCCTAGCAAACTACATCTCCTTCTGATTCCACCTACTATTTGGTGGGATATCTCTATGGATTTTATTGTAGGCTTACTTTAATCGAGAAATAAATCAGTCATCATGGAGGTAGTTGATCATCTTTATAAGTATGTTCATTTATGTTCTCTTCAACACCCATTTACAACATCCATTGTGGATCAAATTTTCATGGATGACGTCTTGAAGCTTCATGGCATGCTGCATTCTATTCTTTTTGATCATGACCCAACTTTCACCAGCAATTTTTGGCAAGAACAATTCAAGCTCTAAGGGACCCGATTGTTAGAATATGAAAGATGTGTGCTCTTTTTACCATTGACAATACCCTTGTCACCCAACCATAGGCCAAAGGCACCCTCTGAGCACCTTAACCTTGACAGAGAATCATTCCGGAAGAAAACCATAGGCTAGATATCCATACAAAGGGTAGTGCACCTTTCCCCAAGGATAGTGCATAAACAAGATTTGATCAGATAGTACAAATCCTAGCCAAGATATAGTCGAAGAAAAAATATAAATGCTAGCTTCAACAACTGCACCAACAACTCTCCTCCAAACCTGCGCACAAGACTGCAACTGCACTGTGCAGAACTGGCTCTCTCTGCAATTCTGAGAATGTGACAAATGAGAACCAGAACCCTGTATTTATAGTAATCTAGCAGACTTACTGGGGCCGACTTCTCCTTCTGGGTACTGTCTATTTAGTATATTTTTATTTCTTTTGGCTGACTTCTTCTCTTGGAGGCTAATAACCTAATAAAAATTATCTTCTTGAGTCGACAAGTCTTCTAGGGTTATTAGCCAACTCATTAGGGTTTCTTCTTGCTTCTCAGAGTATTTTATTCTCGTCAAGTTCACACGTGGAGGTAAATACCTCCCGCAGATACCATAATGTCAACACTCCCTCCTAGCTAGGGAGGTATTACAGGTAATGGTCTTGAGAACAAAACATACCATTCACTTGATAGCATCAACATAGTTATATAGACTAGATCATGACTAGATCATGAGCACCATCATCATCATCATTTGCACCATCTCTCAAACCCATACTCTATCTGAGTAATCAGACATGATTCTCACTCCATAGAGTGATACAAGAGCCATTCTTCTAATCTAGAAGAGAAAATATTCTAAACCATTTTCTGTCTGGAAAATATTTGTTCATCATTCATCTGGCTGATAATTATTTCCAATAAACTGTTGATAGTCTTCAAGGCAATTAGAAAAAAATAGAACACAATTGTGTCTATCCATAGTAGTACATAACTATAATCCAATGGTACACTACCACACCAAGTAACAAACAAGTACTTGATCAGCAACGTATAGTCATGAATCATGGAACATATCCACCACAGTAGTATACATCTACTATCATACAGTCTTTGTTGGCAAATGTTTAACAAATAGCATATGCTTGTCATTGATGGCAAGTACAACAATGATGATGGATTGAGTACAGCAGCGATGATCAACAGGCAAAGAGAAGACAAGTCCAGGAAGATCGAATGATTGAAGGCCCGAGAAGCATTGTTGATCGTTGGATTCCATCCAAAATTCCCGACAGTATGAGGGCCATTAGATCTAAAGAAAGACAAGTAGAGGGCGCTGAAGAGGAGAATAGATCTCAAGCGTAAGATCTGAGCATAGGGTCCGACCACTGTTGGATCGAGGAAAACCTCCATGGTGTTTAAAAGTGCAAGGAGAAAAGGGGCTCACCAAATCTTGAAAGCAGGAGGACTGTCCATCTCAGGGCATTATGTGGACCGTTGATCCGACTCCCTGTCGAAATTTCGAGGATCGCGAGTTAGAGATGTCAAAGATTTTTGACATCAGAACCCCGATTTCGCGATATGTGAAATCGCGATGTAATCTGAGCCTTCATATTAAGATTGAATCTGAACCGTTGATTCCAGTCAATGGAGAGGCATCAGGGAAGAGTCGCGATGATGATCACGCAAAGCACTCGAGAGGTGGAGGAATTTGGCGCGGAGTCAGCATGCAGAGGCATTGCAAACATTGCATGCACAAGGTGAAAAGAATCTATAAATACACAGTAGAGAGAAGAGAAGTGAGTGGGTGTTGTTATGGTTGTTGTTGTTGTTGGAGGTTGTTGTGATTGATGTTGGTAAAGGTGATTCAGGGGTGAAGAAGGAGGATAGTGCAGTAGCTGAATAGCACAAAAGAGGAACTGTGCAGAGAATGGAGATGGCGCACAGAGCATAAAAAGCAGATGACCAGACAATGCAAGTGAGGTGTGCAGGAAGGCAAAGAGGCAGACAGAGTAACGAAATGCAGTAGAACAGTGATGAGTCTCGTAAGCCATTGTTGAAAATTATATCATTGTAATAAGTTTGGGTAATAGACAATCAATATTTCAGGGTGGTTGGGAGGTGATATGGAGGACTGTTGTCCTCAGAGGTTCAAGTGGGTTATTGAACACAGGGAGTTGGTGCTTCCTTCTAGTTGGTGCTAGAGAAACCAGGGAGTTGGTCCTTCCTTCTAGTGGGTGCTAGAGAAAAACAGAGAGTTGGTGCTCTCAACAAGTTGCAGCTTGCTAAACAGAGGTTGTATCCTCATTATGAGTTGGTGCTCATATGTATGATAATGTAAAGAATGTAATTATTACTTATCATATAAAGAAAAAGAGGTTTTTACCCTGTATGGGTTTCCTTGGAAAATATTT
Source organism: Picea glauca (assembly GCA_000966675.3). NCBI lineage: Eukaryota > Viridiplantae > Streptophyta > Pinopsida > Pinales > Pinaceae > Picea > Picea glauca. The sequence goes on from JZKD02S0467356.1 coordinate 134,805, forward strand.
GTCTCTGTGTTTCTCATATATGTGACTGATGTTGAATGTGCCTGTGTTTATTTCTCTGCATTCTTGTGATCATCATTTAGTGTTTCAGCAAAGAGTTTAAAAGAAGCATGATTGTTTAAGCTCAGGTACAACTGATTCACACCCCCCTCTCAGTTGTCCAACAATTGGTATCAGAGTCTGCCCCTTTTATCTAAGGGTAGATCCTAGAGATTAAACATGTCAATCCATGAAGGAAATTCAACCAATAAGGCCCCTCTGTTCAATGGAACAAACTTTGCCTTCTAGAAAGTTAGAATGAGAACCTACATAATGG
>JZKD02S0467356.1:155896-171962 GCA_000966675.3 Picea glauca
GCCACTCTAACCATGTTGAAAAATTGGATTATCATTTGCATAATAATCTCTTGTATCATCTTGGCAAGTTGTGTATTCCACAGGGAGAAAGAATCAACATCATAAGAGAAGCGCAGTCTTCTCTTATCGCTGGTCATTTTGGTGTAGGCAAGATAGTAGCAAATTTGCAAAGATATTTTTATTGGCCTAAGATGAATGAAAGTGTTTTGCGATATGTTCGGGGATGTTCGTTGTGTGCTACAAGTAAACCTAGTAATCGAAAGTTGGGTTTGTACACTCCACTTCCGGTTCCTTCTTGACCTTGGGAAATTATTTCCATGGATTTTGTTGGTGGTTTACCTATGTCGAGAAGAGGTCATGATTATATTTATGTTGTGGTTGATCGTTTTAGTAAGATGTGTATTTTGATGCCTTGTACTAAGCAGGTAACAACAAAACAAACGACACAGTTGTTCTTTCAAAATGTTTGGGTGCATTTTGGTTTGCCCAAGTCGCCTTTAGATTTCATCTTTGGGAAATATATTGTTGTTGATGGGCAATATGATATTGATCGGGCAGAGAATTTCATTGAACAAATTCAGTCGATACATCAGGTGGTGCAAGAGAAGTTGGAAAAGATTCAGGCCAAGTACAAAGCGAGACATGACAAGCATCATGTTGATCACAGTTTCGAATTTGGGGATGAAGTGTGGCTTTACATCAACAAAGAGAGGCTTAAAGGAGAAGGTAAAAGGTTGAAACCAATTAGATATGGTCCCTTCAAAATTGTCGGCAAGATTGGTAACAATGCTTTTTGTTTAGATTTGCCTCCATATATGCAGATGTATGCAGGTGTTAATGTTGAGAATTTGAAGTTGTATGAGCCTCCGTTGATTGATGATCAAGGAGAGCATGTTCAGATTCCTTCCATAATTGATTTTTCTCCAGAGTATCTAATAGAACTGCAGGAAGACACCATACTTGACAGGAGAATGCGAACTTCGAAGCGAGGAAATGTGGAGTATTTGCGAGTTGGTCTTAAAGGGACGAATCCAAGCAAGGTCAAGTGGATTGAGGTTGGAAGGGTGAGGGAACTTTACCCTCATCTTCACATAGACTGAGATAGTCTTTTGGAGGTCCAAAATCTTTCCAATGGGGAGGTGTGATCAAGGGATCAAATTTTTCTCAATTTTCAAAGTGCTCGGAATGCGACGAAAACAGTGCCATTGTCTCCTTCTCATCTTCCTGATTCCGATGGTATATTTACTTTCTAAAACGGAGTCTGTATGGAGAAGATATCATGATCTATCCGCCAAGCCAAACAGACAAAAATTTTGGATGTTGACTGTACCTGTCCGTACAGTCCATACAGTGACATGGCAGGACCATACAGGCTGTACGGTGGTGACATGGCAAAAGTTGATTGGTCGATTTTGGGTGAGTCAGATGTTGACACGTGTCATTGGGTGGCCAATAATAGGAGGACACGTGGCCCAATCCAAGGGTGCCATGTGTCGCTCACTGGTTGGCTAAGGAGTTTATGTATAAAATGTTAGAGGCCGCGGGGTTCTACCCCCAGACTTCTCCTCCACATAGTGCCTTCACAAATTCCAATAACCAACTTTCCCGCTGACGTTCCTTGTTACGAATGTCAATGTGCATATATTTCATATGGTGTGAGGTTTTAATTAGAAAGGGGGCGGGTCAGGGCTTAGCCCCGACCCATGGTTTTATACCATAACATATAACCATATGTTATAACCGTGTATATAAATTTGCGCGTGGATGTATGTAACAATAAACCAAATTTTTACCATGTATTAAAATGTGGCGCAGTTATAACATTTGCGCACGGGTTTTGACATGGCCCACGGTTTTTAATATATATTGCATATGCCCATGAGTTGGAGCGCAGGGTTTATACGGTTGGAGCGGTTCAATGAACTAACCACCCATTTTCCAAGACTACGGTCATATGCGCTATACGCCCAGGTGCCGAGGCGATTAGGGGTTGGCGCGCCCTTAACCCTCCTACGGTTTGCACCGTTGGCGCGGTTGTGCTCGGTGCTGGGTTTTTGCGCTTAAAAGAGCGTGTGAGCCAGGTTCATTGAAGGAGGGGTGCGAATTGTAGAACCAGAGACAACAAGCTTGGAGAAGGAGACTTCCAGGAGGCCTATCTTTCTCATTTTTCGACCGATTGAGGTGTTGAAAGAGCCCAGACAGGGGTTTTGGGACGCTGGGAAGCCATTGGAGCAGTCGTTTTGTCATTTTGAGCATTGTAAGACATGTTTTTGAGCACTTTTTGAGCAATTAATAATAATGATCCATTGGAAGCTGGACCACGAGATGTAGCCCATAAGAGAGGTGAACTCCTTTATAAATTGTTGTGCACATGTGTTTATGTTCTATGTTTATGCTGTTGTCTATGTGTATTTTGCATAAGTAATCCTTAATTTATGTGTTGAAAATTGATCCTGTTTCTTTAAACACATAACATTTTCACTTGCAATAAGTTTTCAAGTTTTTCAAGTCTTCTTCATTTTTAGATCACTCATATATGTGACTGATGTTGAATGTGCTTGTGTTTATTTCTTTGCATTATTGTGATCAGCATTTAGTGTTTCAACAAAGAGTTTAAAAGAATCATAATTGTTTAAGCTCAGGTACAACTGATTCACCCCCCCTCTCAGTTGTCCAACAGTCTTCATAACAAACATATGATATCAACCTACATAGAAACAATGTTATGATATAAACTGAATCATTTGGGCCAATATTTCACTTACATCTGTGAGATCTGAAAGAATATATGCCCTCAGTGTAGAACATCAACAATGGGCTATCTTCCCTATTCTTCTCAAACAAGGAAGAATGATTGTTTCTGATTTCTAAGCCTGGACCATTCCTCACCCTGGGCTATTCCTCCTACAATAATCAAAGTGCACACTGGAGAGAATGTATAAACCCTAAGGAATGCGTGTTCCTAATTGTTGAGCCTGGATCATTCCCCACCCTAGGCCATTCCTCCTACTCTAATCAAAGTGCACCCTGGAGAGAATGTATAAACCCTAAGGAATGACTGTCCAGACCATTTCCTCTGTTAACCAAAAGAGAAAAAGATTGTCTTGTATCAACCTCCAAAACAGACTATTCCTCATGTTAACCACAATGAGAAATCATTGTCTGGCAAGGCGGGCCAGTCTTCTTGAGTAAGCCTCAACAAGAGAGACTTCCCTTGACCACTCCCCATGTTAACCACAATGGGAAGTCATTGTCTATGATACATCAACAATCTGGACCATTTCCCATGTTAACCACAATGGGAAATTGTTGTCCGTCAGAAATCTCAATCCACTTTCCGAACTGGAAAGCATCTGTCCAAGATGGACTATTTTTCAATCTTGAAAATGAATGTCCTCAATAATAATTTCATTGCTCCCTCCCAACCTGGGAGTCATCTCTTCCTTTTTCAATAAGGAATTTGTCTCCATGAGCTCCATCTTGAGTACGCAAACTCTTTCATCTTGGATAGAAGCTTTACCAAAAAGTCTACTTATCTGCTCATTTGTGGAGATATGTATTGGAGAACCACTTTCTCCTTTCTGGATTTCATCATGTCTGGAACATTGTGAAGGATTTATGTAGCTTTGAACAATAGAGTATATCATTGTTGGAAAAACTGGAAAATATCCATGTGGAACTTCTTCTGTCATCATGAGATTTTATCTTCCGAGTAATCATCTTGATGTTATAGGAAATCTTCACCACGCTTCTGCTATGCACTAGAGGTTCTCCACCAAGTTATCTTCTTCTATCTGCATTCAATGCTCTTTTTCTGGTATGCCTCAAAGTCTTGATATTTCTCTTCATACGCTCTTTATTCAATTTCCCTAGAGAACATTCTTTGCATTCATCTGATGTAGAATTCCAACTCATGGATGTTGCAGATGATATAATGACTCATGTAGAGATAGGTCTGGTCTACTGGAACAAGTAATCATCATAGTCTTCTCCCTCCATCTGGGAGAACCTCTAGTTTTGGATCTTGCAATTCTTTCATTCATAAGTCTTCCATACATTGTTCTTCATCATGAATTTTAGTTCCTCTGCTTGATTACTTTTATTGAGTTTATATCAGGCCGACAATCTTATGATTCTTGATACAATGACTAGTTGTTCTGGATTCTCTTTCTTTCTTGGAATCTTCATGTGTTTCTTTAGTTATCGGGTCCATGGAGTTTCTTATAGATTCCATTCCCTAAAGATTCCATCATAGGATCACAGATGTGGATGGACAACCAGGGATACTTTAAGGCTTCTCTTTGAAGAATACGTACTTTCTTTCATGGCTTCTATCATGGATATATACTTCATCATCTTCAATGGATCATAGGATTAGCTCCCTCCTAATTCTTGCTTCATTTATGAGTGCATATAATCGGCTCCCTCCGTCTAATAGAGTCCACGCTTCCATCTGCATCCTTATTGTCTTCTGCAATATATAATTGGATCTCTTTTCTAACAAAGTCCACACTTTCGTCTTGTTGTATTCTACAAAACGGCATAAGTCTTTTTCCAATTTCCTCTCAATTGCTGACTTCTTTCTGTCTTTGCTTCTTCTAAGTCTCTTCATGATTGATTTGGCTTATCTTGCAATAGCTTCCACATGATTTGTATTTCATCCTTTCATGTGTATTTATCTAATGATATCCATTCTTATCTTGTTGTTCTTCCATAGGTATAGTTCGTCTTGGAACACATTATCTTCCAAGAGATAGATATACAAGATATGTATAGAGATTATGAAAACAAGATATGTACAAGAAGTAACAAGAGTTTTGTTACCTTTAGAAGAAGAATTCTCTTCCATCCTTCTTAGTCTTATTTGTAGGTTCCTTTTCTTTGGAAATTGATTCTTCATGTTTCTCCTTCATTTTCTTTAGCTCAGGACAATGAATCTTGTAGTGACCATACTTTCGACAATTGAAGCATTGTACTTTTGAAATGTATTTTTCTTGATTTGGCTTCCTCCTTGAACCAAACTTCCTTTTGTTCCTGAAGTTCCTGAATCTTGTTGTGAAGGCTTGATCATCGTACTTCTTTTGGGGTTTCTCTTTTTCACTAATCCTTGATTATTCTTGAGCACAGCAAGTCCAAATTTCTTCAAATCTCGGATACTCCTTTCTTGCGTTCATGCTTGCGGAAAATGCATCCCACGTCCTAGGAAGACTATTGAGTACTATGTTTACCAACTCCTTCTCTGAGATGATATCTTCAATATCTTGTAGTTGATCTCTTAACTGAGATATTCTCACAAAGTATGATGTTATGTTGTCATCATCATTCATCTTCATGTCACTGAGCTCATTCTTTAGACTCATTACTTGTCCAATGTTTCTGACTGAGAAGAGGTTTGTTAGGGAATCATACATCTTCTTTGGTGAATTAAGATGGGAGATGTAGGGTATCAAGTGGTCTTTGAAATAATCTACTATGATACTCATGGAATTGATGTGACCATCTTTGAACTTGTCCATAGCTGCAACGTTCTGCGGTTCCTTCTCTTTTCCTTCTTCAAACTCTGGTTTCACAATATTTCCTTTCATGATATCCAACACTTTATTCTTGGCAAGGATGAGGTCAATAATTGTCTTCCATGCTCTGAAGTTAGAGTCTCCATCTAACTTGTTCTATGACTTCATAGAATATGTCATGGCTACTTTGACTTGGTCAAACCCTAGATTTGACCATAAAATCAAACTTCACGTATTGGCTTGCTGAGAGTATCAGGAGATGCGCTAGGCTAGAGCACACTGATATATCCAAATATTAGGTCAATCCATTCACTTAAGATGCCTCAATAAGAGGATTAGGGTTTCTACAATTGTTCCTGCTAGTAACCCTAGCGATAGTGTCTTGGAAGCTTCTTCTGCTAGTAACCCTAGTGACAATTCCTCAGCAAGATCAATATCCTAGCAGTTATGTTTCCTTCCAGTGTTTAGACTGAATGAAGGAGGTGTGGGCCCATAACCTAAGATGTGTGCTCGTTTTACCATTGACAATACCCTTTTCACCCAAACATAGGTCGAAGCCACCCTCCGAGTGCCTTAACCTTGACAGAGAATCATTCTGGAAGAAAACCCTAGGCTAGAGAGCCATACAAAGGGAAGCGCACCTTTCCCCAAGGATAGCGCATCAACAAGACCCCAAGGATAGCGCATCAACAAGACCCCAAGGATAGCGCATCAACAAGAGCTGATCAGATAATCTTGGTATCCCTGTTTTCTATGGATAACTAGGATATCATGTCTCGAGGCCCACAGGTCCTAGACATGGAGTACTGAGAGCAGGATTGACCTGAGCATGGCCCTGGAGGACCCATGTTTCTTCTCCTTCATCAGACTTGTCTTGTCAGCAAAAACAACATCCATCACCTTCAGCTTGGACTTGTATCAGAGAAGACTCTTTCTCCATCAGGTAATTGGTCCAGGTATCATGGTATGTGTCATTTTGATCATTATAACTTTTAGATATATGCATCTTACTCCTTTTGTTTCTGACAAACGATTGGATCTTACATTGACCCTCTTGAGCATGGTTGGGGAGATTGACAGGGTTAACCTCCCTAAATAGAAAGAACCTCCCCATTGAGATGACATTGGGTGGGGTAGGTTCATGTTATGCTAGTTTGGCCTCTATCCTTTAGCCCTTTGAACTAGCTACAAACTATGCAATAACATTTTGGCACCATTGTTGGGGAACACTGAGTCAATCTTCCTCAAACAACAAATCTTTTCGGTAAGCCTTGCCTCAGAGACCTTTTCTTACAATATTACCTGGCGACTCCACTAGGGTGTTTTTCCCCTTTTCTTTGGTAGTTTCAAGTAAACTATCTGGCAACTCCACAAAATAGAAGGAGATTCAATAATCCTCCTTTGTCTTTCAGAATGAAGCCTCCCTTAAACTCTCTTGTTGTCAAATCACTTTTTGGGAAAATCCTTCCTTTAAGAATCATGTCTACCTCTCAAACCGCTACAACAAACCCAGTCAACAATCAAAGACAATGGTCATCTACCCTTTTTAGGCTGTTATACATGTTAGCCATACCTGGCTATCCTAGGAAAATTCCACCCAAGTATGAGAAGTGGTTGCCTAAGTTTACTGGTACTGATGTCGTCAGTGCCGAAGAGCATATGAGTAAATTTTGGGCATTCTTTTAGCTTCACCCCATTAGTGATGTTGGTGAAGATTTGGTCATGAAGTTATTCTCCACTACTCTCTATGATGCCTCAAGGCGTTGGTACCTCAACTTTCCTGATGGAAGCATCAAGACCATGAATAGAATTAAAGAGGCCTTTCTCAAAAGATGGAGTATCAAAGAAGACCCTAATATGATTCTCACATGACTAAATATCCTTTCTAAATATGAGAATGAGTCCATTTAGGAGTTTCACGCTAGATTTGAGACTTTGTTACAAATAATTCCCACAAGCCATCACCCGAAAGATGATTACCTTGTTCATATTTATACTAGATCTTTCAATGGCCAACTAGGGTATCTCCTTAGAGACAAAAACCCCCAGTCCATTCAAGAATCCCAAGAGCTCGCCACTAATATAGAAGGGAACCTCCTTTCATCTAAGATTGATCCCTTTGCTAACCCTAGGGGGAGAATAGATACCAAGCATAAAGTAGTACACAATGTTGAGCCTACTTCAGATCTCTATGCCAGTATCAACAAATTACAAGCCTCCATGGATGGCATCATAAAAAATCAAGAAGAAATGATGAGCCAGATTGTCATACTTGAACAATCCAAGATCCAAGCACCTAGGCCTATGTTCAAAGGGAAGTTCCAGAAAGGGAATCAATTTTACAAGCCAAAGAATGAAAATGAAGTTCCAAATACCTTGGCCCCTACAAATGTTGTTGATGAAAATCCTTGGTGCCTGGAGTGCAATGAAGCACATTGGGAGCATGAATGTCCTTATAACGCTAGCTAGCAAAAAGTCAACAATTTGGATTGCTTCATGAACTTTCCTCAAATAAATATCACAGATATAGAACATCAACAAGTCGTGAGGGAAGAATCCAGAGCGGCAAGGATGGTAATAATAAACAACTTGGACCAGGAATCATGACAAAAGTTAAAGAAACAAGAATTCCAGGTTTATAGAAGGAAGAATCTAAAACAACCTACTGTTGATCAGCTGAAACCCCCACCTCTTGAGGTTCTTCTTCCTAGGACATCCAAGACTGGTAAGGTTAACCTTAACTTTAACTTTGAAGGGACTTTATCAAAGATGCATGTGAACATTCCCCTAAGAGAAGCAATCAAGATCCCATCTATTAAAGAATGCTTTGATACTTTCTTTTCGGGATCAGATGAACCTATGGACCCCCCTATTATGTTGCAAGCTGGCCATTTCAGGGTCCAGAATGGTGAAAACCATCCCTTCTTCATGACTTTAATGATGAACAACAAATATCTTAACAATTGCATGCTAGATATAGGTGATGGTGCTAACATGATGTCTCTTAAGTTCATGCAACAAATGGGTTTGAAGGTCACTAGGCCTTACATAATGTGAGTGGTTTCAAATATAAAGCAATACCCACACATGGGGTGGTTGAAAATGTTGAAGTACACTTAAAAGAATACCTCAAGAAGACCGTCCACATAGATATTATAGTGGTTTATGTCCCAGATGTGTGGGGAATGTTGTTATCTAGGAAGTTTGGTGCGATGATAGGTGGTTCCCTTGAAATGGACCTCACCTTCTTACGGTTACCTTTGAAATATGGAACGATGGGATGTCTGCTCAATCTACCAATAACCGGGGACCATGTGCAGGATATTGTTCATCCCATAAATAATGACAAAGCCCAGAATGATGTGATACAAACTCTTCAAGAATACTCTCCAGAAGACATGCCCTTTGCAATAGAAGAAGACTTTGATCAGATCGAATGGCCCAAGAAAGAAGAGTACCAACAAATTCTGGATGAATTCAAGAACAAGGAAGTTGGGACGGTGAAAATACTAAAGAAAAATGAAGATGACGTACAAATCCGCCCGTCTCAACACGAAGTCTTTACAGCAGAAGCCCACCCACCTCCCTCAATGCAGTACAACAGGGTTGTTCAAGGAACGACCAAATATAAAGTTAGAAAGTATGAGGGATGTATGGTATGGATGTGGGATACTCAGAAAGGAGAGCCAACTAATGTAAAAGGAAGCATGAAATCATGGCTCAGACCTTTCAAAGTTGGAATGGAATCAGTTGATAACTCATACTATATGTCAACTTTGGAAGGAAGAAGGAACCCATTACTCATCAGCGGGCACCTCCTCAAACCCCACCAAGGTGGTGGGACCTGACTCCATAGGTAAGTATAGATAGGTAGGCATTTTGCGTGTATTATACCATTTACATTTCATGATAGTTTGCTTCCTCACTTGCACATTGATTGTTTTATTTCACTCATATACATATATATATGCGGGGTGGAAATACCACCCACCTTTGTTACTGATTCCCTTTTCGAGTTTGAGCACGTCTGCAGGTTATGCCAAAGATGATGAGGTTCTCATGTGATCTACAGTGAGCACATGTCCCTGAGTTGGAGCCAGATGTTATCCACGTTTTCTAGGGATAACTAGGAGATCATGTCTCGAGGCCCACAGGTCCTAGACATGGAGTACTGAGAGCATGATTGACCTGAGCATGGCCATGAAGGACCCATGTTTCTTCTCCTTCATTAGACTTGTCTTGTTATCATCAACAACATCCATCACTTTCGTCTTGGACTTGTATCGAAGAAGACTCTTGCTCCAGGAGGTAATTGGTCCAGGTATCATGGTATGTGTCATTTTGATCATTATAACTTTTAGATATATGCATCTTACACCTTTTGTTTTTGATAACTTCTTGGATCTTACATTGACCTGCTTGACCATGGTTGGGGAGATTGATAGGGTACCCTAGCAAGCTTTTACCCATAGGTTTTGGTTTGCCACCCGGGGGATTTCTAAAGAGCCATCGTTCGCTGCCATCATATCATCACTTTTACATCTTATCTCGCACTCATCTACTCCATTCCCCTAGTCCAGGCATTAGGATGATCTATTTGTGGGGTTACACCTTATCTCATGGGAAGAAGGGGCTAAAGGCCCAGAAGGTAAAAGCAGCTGGTAAAAGATAAAAGCCATAAAAAAATGAAACCTAGAGATGCCTCACCCAGGGATCCCCGAGAAGGCAATAAAAAGCCTCTCAATAAGAAATAAGAGGGACCCAAAGAAAAAATAATAAAACAAGACCTAGACAAGAGGATAGGGGGTCTCATTACGAGCCAACCTATTATGTTCATGGGTACCTAGTAGTATGAAATTTCCATTATCTGGTTACCACGCCAGAGAAATGACCTTTGGTTGCATGGCCAAGGGAAAGGGGGTCTCATCACGAGCCAACCTTATCATCTCTGTGAAATTATTTGTGGGTAACACTGTCAGCTCTAGTCACCATGCCAAGGAAGTGTCCTCTAGTTAGAACTTGAAATAAAATAAATAATAAAGGCAATAAAGGGCTTGAAAAGAATTGCATCCATGATCAGTACAACTCGCCTTCTACAAAGGAACCCACAGGTAATATCATACATCCCTGTCTTTCACTCTACCCGTATGTCTAGACATCTGTTGACCACATCACCTCATGTTACATGGCTTGGATGATATCTTCTAGACTTTCCTTTTCTTATGGATGCTGGCCCAATAGGGAATTTTTTCTTTTTCTTCATCTTTGTATAGTAGGTCATTGTGATATCTTTGAGCTATTGAATGATATATCATGGGTTTTATGCATATATTTGATCAAATTAATTATGAAACATGATTGACATTGCTATGATCCCTGTGACTAATGATCCCATGGAGGGTGAAGTTTTTTATGTGCAGGACCATGCCCGATGGACAGGTACCAGTTGGACCAGTACACATGGGGAGATGATTAGCTTGGACCTCCATGGGGCTAAAGAGACCATCAAATGGTTGTTGGGATCCCATTAGGGGCAGAGACAGGACAGTGATTGGTTGAGCCTTTGAACATGAGAAGAAGAAGGCTGTTCCACCCATGACACTTTGGCTGAGCCCAGCCCAGGGGGGTTGACCCACTTCAGATGGAATGTTTTCTTTTTGATGGCCAGGATATCACCCATGAGCCATTGACGTCACCTTGAGCATGTGCCAGTTTGATAGGATGGTTGGCACGTGTGGCAACTTGGAGGAGCTCAAAAAGGGTTAACGTCTAACTTTTGGATGCTGGAATAGCCCCAAAAGGGCCTAACATCTCCCTCAAAGGGGCTTGACATCTCACTTTTTTCTCATTTGTGTCTTTTACTTAGCAGTTAATGTAAAACCAGTATGATTTTGGTTTGTAGCCTTGTCGGCTATTTTTGATGACCTAATTTTAATTATAGGTCATGATACACTATATATTGAGGATGTTTTTCCCTCATTTGAACATAACACACAACTCACTCTCTTGTGAGGTCTGATGTTTGCTCCCTACTTGGGTATTTGGTCTTTTAATGTGAGGCGCACTTGTTGATGGAAGGATCTTCTTGGCATGTTTGGCATTTCTCTTGAAGGAAGGTTTACAACTAGGGTTTTCATATTCTTTTCATCATGATATGTAAGTCCTTTTCTTGCAAAACTTCTTAATTGAATGGTTGTAGGTTTATATTCTTGCATTTACTTATAAATTTGCTGATTTTAAAACCCTAGGTGACAAGCACACAAGTAGGTTCTTGTTTCATGTCCCCTTAGAGAGAAATTTTCAGCCATTGAAGAAGGAAGAAAGATCCTAGCCTTTGCTACACTCTTTTCACTTCTTCCCTTAAGCTAGCTTTGATTTTTGAAGGTTAAGAAGGAGGTGACATCTTAGGCCTGGGTTATCTACACCTAGGGCCATCAATCTTCTAGGGTTTTAGTGATAGAGCCTTTCCATTGCAACACTCTCCCTCACCTGATCCTCTTGTTTTAACTCTTCTCAATTGCTAGCCATTTTGCCAAGTTTCACCTAAGGAAGGAGGAAAGAGAATGAGGCCTTTCTTAAGAAACACCGGAGTGAGCCTCTTTCCTCTAGGGTTTTGATTCTAGGGCCCTGCCATTACAACACTCTAGAACCCTTCCCTCTTGTCCTTAGCCTTTATTCCTTCAACTTTGTGTTCTCTCCTAAATTGACTCCATATACCCTTAGGCACTGATCTTAGACACACAATGTTGAAGTGATAGTGCTCAAACCAACTCTCAAAACTTTAAATTTTGAAACCCTAACTAACTAGCTAACCCTAACCAGGATGACGTCACACTTGGTTATTCCATCTTGACGCAAATTTTTTTGAATGATAAGCAATTGGATGATGATTGAAAGCATTTATTGAATAAAGGATTGGTTAGATACATTGTTAGTTGCATCATCTTAATAGTTATTGATGAATTGATACCTTTTCATTGCTATATTGAAAAAATGTTGATCTTGTTATCACCCTATAATTTATAGGATCAACTGGTGACTATAATATTATCTCTCTAGTGTTTTTGTTGGTCAAATGATTTTTCATTCCGCAAATAATTTGAAAAGAAAAAGAAAAAAGAAAAGAAAGAAAAAGAAAAAGAAAAAGAAAGAAAAAGAAAAGAGGGCATAAAAGAATTTTAATGAGAGCCCCATGCAATAATAGTGACTTGGTCCATACCTTTAAAGCATGTCCAAGTTCTTTTAAATTGATGTTTATAGGAATAGTGAATAAGCTTGGCTAAACTATCTAATATTAGCCAAAATATCTAGGTTAGTTAGTGAATAAATTTGGCCAGACTGTCTAATCTTGGTCAGATAGCCCCAGGGTAGAATAAGTTTTTAGCCCAACAGTTTAATCTGGGTTAATTGTCATAGGAAGTTAAGTTAGAACATAGGCTAGTTGCTTTACTTCAATTAAACCAGCTTGATGATCAATGTTGCACCATGTTTTGGATGTTCGAAAGTTGTTTTCCTAACCCCTTGGTGATGTAAAATGTAAAAGCTTGAGAAAAATCCATGAAATGCACTTATCCTAAGTTCTCTGGGTGCATATACTTTTTGCGCCCACATTTATGTGCCACTCAAGTATCAACGATCCAGATGATTGCGCTCAGATCTACAGTAGACAAATCTTTCCGGACCCTCCCAACCATTCTGCCTTTAATGGAAGGGGGGCGGGTCTGGAATCGCTAATAATGCATGCGTGCATCTAGATGGCCCAAGTTTCGACACTCAAATCTATGGTCTGCATTGGTTTCCAGACCCCCCCATCCATTCTACCTTTAATGGAAGGGGGGGGGGTCTGGAATGTGTGTTAAAGAGTGTGCCTAGATCTACGATCAGAAGGAAGGTGCATAGATCAACGACTGAAGGTGTTTTTTGGACCCTCCCGACTGATCTATATTTAACTGTGGGGGGGGGTTCAGAATGGAATCTCACTTTGGCGGGCCCCCTATATGTATGTGGCATGAATCTACTAGTCCCGAATCCCACCACCTTTCACTACCTGACAGATCACATCATGTCTTGACGTCATCATCCACCTTTCCGAAAGAGTCCCATCCCATAAACTCTATGAGTCCTTCCCCCTTATTCACTTGTGGCAAGCTGCCTCACCATGATGTTTCCCCCAATTGATAACTACCACATCACCCATATGTATCCTTCAGTCACTGTCACCTACCATCTCGCACTCTAAGTGACCTGTTGGCCATTTATTACCGGATAACCTATCTGTTAACCAGCTGACCTATCCCCAGTGCCCAACAGATACCCATTTACTCAAAATTCCCTCACTCTTCATTGCTTTATCATTTACCCACTCATCGCACAAGAGAATTTACCCTGTTTTATTCTCCGTTATATCTAGTTGACCCTATCTACAGTCATCCCCGCTAACGTTGTTTTATTTGTAGGTATTGTTACAGTAATGGCACCAAAGTCAAAACGAGCAGAAGGAGAGGATAATTCGTTTCTCTTGCCTCCTGTCGACCTCGATAGGATTCCACTGGCCTACAAAGATTACTTAATCATAGATACTAAGTGCAATTTTGACTTCGAAGACCTTCAGTCATGGCTTAAGGAAATTTTCCTAGACCAGAGCGACGAAATTGGACTCTGGGAGTCCAACCTACCTTTGTATCTCTTCCCTCAGATTCACCATTTCCCATAGTTTGCCCTCAAGTGCCAATCCCACTATATCCCTGAGCAAAGAGCCATCATATTCTCCTTCGGGGAAGTTATTTTCCTCATCACACCAGAAGCCATTGACCAAATGATGCAAATATCCCGAGCCGACTCCACATCACCTTTAAACCTTGAAATCCTTACATAATTATACTGGAGGATGAATTTTCCTCAAAGAGCTCAAATATTTGAGCTCTTTCTTCCACAATACACTCAGCTCCCCACTACAAATCCCCCTTATCCTTCCTCCATGTTCTCAACCAAAGCAAACCAGGTTATCACGTCCCTATGCGCCTTGTTGGGTTATTATTCAGATCAGTGGGTAGATGAACCCATTTTGGGGTTTTTGTCTATTTTCTCCACCAATGAGAATCCCACTACACAGTTCGATTTCAGCACATTCCTGGTGAATAATATTCACGAGCAATTTGTCAATTTCGCCACACAAGGCATGTTCCGGTATTCTTCAATACTGGCATACCTGTTCGCTTTCTTCCAAGCGGACACATTTACTTTTTCCATGCAGAAGATGGATGGAGATGGCAGACCCTAGGCAGTGATTGCATGGATGTCCCTTCTCAGACATAACTCCATGGACTTCAGTTTCAAGTTGTTCATTGATCAATTCTACCACCCAGTGGTGAATATTCTTAGTGGAAGACCAAAACCCAGGATTAATGACGAAGTTCAGAGGATCCTACATCTCTCGAATCATACAAAGACTGGAGATTGGTACTTGTACCAAGATCACACTCAGATCAGAATCTATGGGTGCGAGTTGGATGTTATAGGATAAATCTGTAAGTGCGGACACAAACCGATCTCCCTAGATCCACCTGGATCTAGATCAAATCAAGACAGAATAATACTCTTTCCCTAGATTTAGATTGTTGAATGAACTAGGAGGCAAGAATCATGAGCATACCTTATGATCGCTTCCTTGGGTCTTTGTTGTACCAGCTTCGCTCCAATGCTCTTTTTCGGTCCAGACCAGAACACCTCAAACCAATCGAAGTGAAAACAACTTAATATATTCAACACTTAATCTATGCATATGATCAAGGAATTATGCAATAAAATAAACTCATCTTTATGGGAAAGGGACATATTACTATATTATATTGATAGAAAGCAAAGCTTACAACCTGAGCCTTGATGTTGCAAACCTCCTTTCGATGGCCCTTATCTATGACACACACACTTGCTCACTTGTATGAAGAAGATCAACCACCTCTCATAACCTTGATGGAGTTCTCTAGTTGCTATAGCATCAATCCTTCACACAATCTTTCACAAATTCTCCAATGTCTTCTTAACCCTATTTTCTTTTGCTTCGCTCTGGTTCTCTCATGAGGTCAAGACCAAGACAACATAAACCAACCAAAGTGATAGCAATAACATAAAATCGATAAAAACCTATGTATGTGATCAAGGAATCATACAATAAAACACAACAAGCTTTATAAGAAAGAATCATATTACTGTATCATATTAAATGTGAAAGAGAGATTACAACCATGGCCTTGATGTTGTAAGGTCCCTTCCAACTGTCCTTCGTTCCCCACACACTTTGACTCAAAGAATTCTGAGAGCATAGATCTGATGATATTCACAATCTATCTTGACAAAGAAAATCTCAAAGCCACTCCAACCAAGCTAATAATTCCAAGCTAACCAAACCTAACAAGCTCAAGAACCAACAAAACTAACTCAAGCTAACTTTCTCCATGAGAACTCCTCTCCTTTTATAAGTTGAAGAGGATAAGGTGAGGAGGTCAGGATGATCCCACTAAATCATGAAAGCGAGTAAGATCCAAACCATTCGG
>JZKD02S0467356.1:196315-206578 GCA_000966675.3 Picea glauca
TTTAATGATGTAGCTAAAAAACCAAAAATTGAAGCCAGTGGTCAAGAAGTAGAAGATTGTAATATAGGGACGGAAGAGAAACCCAGGATGGTGAAACTTTCCAAATCATTACCCCCTAAACAGAAACTCAAATACATTGATATTTTCAAATAATATTCAGACGTATTTTCCTGGGGTTATGAGGACTTGAAAGCTTACAACACTAGCATCATACAACATAGAATTCCAATAAAAGAAGACCAAAAACCTTTCAGACAGAAACTTAGGAGAATCAATCCCAAGTTACTTCCTTTGATAGAAAAAGAAATCAAAAAAATGTACGTTGCTAAAATCATAGTCCCATTACGGTTTTCCAAATGGGTTTCAAATTTGGTCCCAACACGAAAGAAATATGGAGAAATCAAGATCTGCATCGATTTTCGAAATCTGAATAAGGTCTCTCTGAAGGACAATTAACCATTGCCAAAAATGGATCACATATTACAAAGGGTAGTCAAATCCAGTTGGATCTCTTTACTGGATGGGTTTTCGGGTTATAATCAGGTACGCGTTCACCCAGATGACCAAGACAAAACCACTTTCACAATACCGTGGGGTACTTTCATGTATGTGAAAATGCATTTCGGGTTGATGAACGCCAAGGCCACATTCCGGAGGGCGATGGATATCACTTTTGTGGAAGAACTCAACAAATTTATTTTCATCTATCTAGACGATGTAACTGTGTTTTCCCAATCTGATGACGAGCACTTACGACATCTCAGACGCGTTTTTGAGAAATGCAGGAAATTTGGTATTTCTTTGAATCCTAAGAAGATAATTTTTGGATTAGAGGAAGGTAAACTGCTAGGGCACATAATCTCCAAAGATGGAATTAAAATAGACCCCAGCGGAATCGAGGCCATTCATAAATTAGAACATCCAAGAAACATCAAAGAGTTACAGTCTTTCATCGCAAAAATAAAATTTCTGTGGAGATTCATACCTAACTTAGCCGAGCTTCTCAGAAGCATCACAAACATGTTAAAAAAGGACACAAAAATAAAATGGGACACTGAGTCCAGACAGTCTTTTGAACAAGTCAAACGCGCACTCATGCAAGCCCCAGTCTTGATAAATCCTGATTTCACCAAAGATTTCTATCTTTTTTCTTTCGCCTCTGAACATACCATTGCGGCAGTATTACTACAGAAGAACAGTGAAGGGTATGAACAACCCATAGCCTTTTTCAGTAAATGTTTAAGACATGCTACTTTGAATTATAAAATAATGGAGAAACAAGCTTTTGCCTTGGTGAAAGCTATAAAAGATTTTAGGGTTTACATTCTACATTCCCACACCATTGCATATGTTCTGAATGCGGTAGTAAAAGACATTTTAACCAAGGACAATCCGGACGAACGAAGAGGAAAATGGATTTCTATCATTCTGGAGTATGACATACAGATTAAGCCTACGAAACTGATTAAAGGTCAAGGTCTAGAAAAATTAATGGTTGAATCAAATTTCCATGCTCTTGACATTTATTTCTTAGCTGCAGTAGATGAACAGGATGAGCAGGCAACTCCAAGTGTGAGAGAGGTATTTCTTAACTCTCCATGGTACAAAGACCTATTATTTGTTTTGCATAATTTACAAGCTCCCCCTGGTCTGACTAAGACTAAAGCTAGGCTTTTGAAACTAAAAGCATTAAAATTCTGTATTCTAGAAGGCAATCTGTATTGGAAAGATCCTAGAGGTATTTTGTTAAATTGTCTATTGAAGGATGAAGCTGAAAAAGTACTGTAGGAGTTTCATGCAGGAGACTGTGGTGGTCATTTGAACTGGAAGGTCATAGCCAACAAAATCCTCAGAGATGGATTCTATTGGCATACTCTATTCTCCAATGTGCATCACAAAGTGACTTCGTGTCATAAATGTCAGTTGTTTGAAGGAAAAAGGAAACTTATTCCTCTACCCATAAAACTGATCTCCGTTGAAGCCCCTTTCCATCAATGGGGATTAGACTTCATCAAAGAAATACATCCTCCTTCTTCAGGCCAACACAGGTGGATTCTTACTGCTACAGATTATTTTACAAAATGGATCGAAGCAGCACCAAGCAGTCAAGCCACAAATTCTATCATTATTAAATTTCTTGAAAATAATATCTTGTCCCGCTTTGGATATCCTAGAAAGATTATAACTGACAATGCATTTGATTTTAGATCGAATAAACTCATATATTTCTGCAACCAATACCATATTGGTTTGGGACATTCCATAGCTTACTACCCTCAGGGAAATGGGCTAGCAGAATCATCAAATAAAATTCTGGTAAACATCATCAAGAAAACTTTGCAGGAAAACAAGAAGTCGTGGCATAACAAGTTGGTTTTCGCATTATGGGCCAACAGACTGACCACCAAAAGGTCAATTGGTATGTCACCATATCATCTAGTCTATGGCACAGAAGCAGTTTTTCCCACTTCCTTAGTAGTCCCTATCATGAAATTGCTCCAAGACATGCAAGCCGAGCCAAATGACTCCCAAAAGAGGATCAACCAAACGATCCATTTGCAGCAGTCCAGGGAAGTATACAACAAGACACGGGTAGTCCAAGAAATCATTAAGAAGATTTTTGAAAAAAGAACCAAGGAAGATGATTTTGAGATAGGATATTTGGTGCTGAGATGGGATTCCCGAAATGAAGACAAGGGAAAGCATGGTAAATTCGATAGTCTGTGGAAGGGACCATACATGATTCAAGCATTCAGAGGAAATAACATTTTCTTTCTAACCAACAGTGATGGGACAGATTTACCAGGAGGACCTGTGAATGGAAGAATGCTGAAGGATTATGCACCGCCTTAGTAGAGACCTGAAGTCACACTTTCCATTGTACAAACCATTTTTTTTTTTTTGCTTGCAATTTTTTGAGTGAACAACTTTGGTCAGTTGGTTGAAGCTCGAAGAGAAGGCCCTAAGCCTCTGTCTACTTTTTTCCTTTTTTTTAATAAAACCAATAAAGAAATGAAGGAGACCAGGGAAGAAGTTTCAGAACATCAGGAATCCGGATTCTTGGCACTTCGCAACGAGAGTACCATCCCCAGGTAGAGCCGTTGTTATCACCCTATAATTTATAAGATCAACTGGTGACTAGAATATTATCTCTCTAGTGTTTTTGTTGGTCAAATGATTTTTCATTCTGTAAATAATTTGAAAAGAAAAAGAAAAAAGAAAAGAAAGAAAAAGAAAAGAGGGCATAAAAGAATTTTAATGAGAACCCCATGCAATAACAATGACTTGGTTCATACCTTTCAAGCATGGCCAAGTTCTTTTAAATTGATGTTGATAGGAATAGTGAATAGGCTTGGCTAAACTGTCTAATCTTAGACAAAATATCTAGGTTAGTTAGTGAATAAATCTGGCCAGACTGTCTAATCTTGGTCAGATAGCTCCAGGGTAGAATAAGTTCTTAGCCCAATAGTTTAATCTTGGTTAATTGTCATAGGAAGTTAAGTTAGAACATAGGCTAGTTTCTTTACTTCAATTAAAACAGCTTGATGATCAATGTTGCACCATGTTTTGAATGTTTGAAAGTTGTTTGCCTAACCCCTTGGTGATGTAAAATGTAAAAGCTTGAGAAAAATCCATGAAATGCACTTATCATAAGTTCTCTGGGCACATATACTTTCCACGCCCACATTTATGCACTACTCAAGTATCAACGGTCCAGATGATTGCACTCAGATCTACAGTAGACAAATCTCTCCGGACCCCCCCGACCGTTCTATGTTTAACGTAAGGGGGGGGGTCCAGAATCGCTAATAATGCATGCGCACATCTGGACGGCCTAGGTGTTGGCGCTCAGATCTACGGTCTGCATTGGTTTTCGGACCCCTCCATCCATTATACCTTTAATGGAAGGAGGGGTTCTGGAATGTCTGTTAAAGAGTGCGCCCAGATCTGCGGTCAGAAGGAAGGTGCACAGATCAATAGCTCAAGGTGTTTTTCGGACCCTCCCGAATGATCTATCTTTAACTATGGGGGGGGTCCGGAATGGAATCTCACTCTAGCGGGCCCCCTATCTATACGTGGCATGAATCTGTTAGTCCCGAATCCCACCATCTTTCACTTCCTGAAAGATCACATCATCTCTTGACGTCATCATCCACCTTTTCGAAAGAGTCCCATCCCATAAACTTCGTCAGTCCTTCCCCCTCATTCACTCATGGCAAGCCCGCTCACCATGATGTTTCCCCCAATCGATAACTGCCACATCAACCATCTGTATCCTTCAGTCACTATCACCTTCCATCTCGCACTTTAAGTGACTCGTTGGCCATTTATTACTGGATAAACTATATGTTAACCAGCTGACCTGTCCCCTGCGCCTAACAGATACCCATTTACTCAAAATTACCCTCACTCTTCATTCCTTTATCATTTACCCACTCATCGCACCAGAGACTTTACCCCGATTTCTTCTCCGTTATAGCCAGTCGCCCCTATCTACAGTCATCCCCGCTAGCATTGTTTTATTTGCAGGTATTGTTATAGTAATGCCGCCAAAGACAAAACGAGCAGAAGGAGAGGAGAATCCATTTCTCTCACCTCCTATTGACCTCGATAGGATTCCACTGGCTGACAAAGATTACTTAATCACAAATACTAAGTGTGATTTTGACTTCGCAGACCTTTAGTCATGGCTTAAGGAAGTTTTCCTGGACTAGAGAAACAAAATTGGACTCTGGGAGTCCAACCTACCCCTGTATCTCTTCCCTCAGATTCACCATTTCCCAGAGTTTTCCCTCAAGTGCCAAGCCCACTATATCCCTGAGCAAAGAGCCATCATATCCTCCTCCGGGGAAGTTATTTTCCTCATCACGCCAGAAGCCATCGACCAAATGATGCAAATATCCCAAGCCGACTCCACATCACCTTTAAACCTTAAAATCCTTATAGAATTATACCAGAAGATGATTTTTCCTCAAAGAGCTCAAATATTTGAGCTCTTTCTTCCATAATCTACTTAACTCCTCGCTACAAATCCCCCTTATCCTTCCTCCATGTTCTCAACCAAAGGAAACCAGGTTATCACATCCCTATGTGCCTTGCTGGGTTATTATTCAGATCAGTGGGTAGATGAACCCATTTTAGGGTTTTTGTCTATTTTCTCCACAGATGAGAAGCCCACTACACAGTTCGATTTCAGCACGTTCCTGGCAAATAATATTCATGAGCAATTTGTCAATTTCGCCACACAAGGCATGTTCCGGTATTCTTCAATACTGGCATACCTGTTCGTTTTCTTCCAAGTGGACAAATTTAATTTTTCCATGCAGAAGATGGATGGAGATGGTAGACCCCAGGAAGTGACCACATGGATGTCCCTACTCAGACATAACTCCATGGACTTTAGTTTCAAGAAGTTCATTGATCAATTCTACCACCTAGTGGTGAGTATGCTTAGTGGCAGACCAGAACCTAGGATTAATGACGAATTTCAGAGGATCCTACATCTCTCAGATCATACAAATACTGGTGATTGGTACTTGTACCAAGATCACATTGAGATCAGAATCTATGGGTGCAAGTTGGCCACGTATAAACTGCCCAAATACTTACCTGTCGGAATTTTATCTTTGGAATACATAAGACAGATGATAAACTATGATGATATTCACTTTGTGTCTTTAAAGAAAGAGCAACAACTCAGAATGAAAGGGTAGATTAGGTCTTTCATCTGCAACAATCGAAGCGCAGGGGAAGAAGCAGACAGGCTACTAAAGGAAATGAAATTCTTTATGAGTTTCACATGGCACTATGATCCGTGCGGGATTATTTCCAAAATGAGGGTGAAAAACAAGAACATCTTGTATGTCCATGAATCTAGGCCTGAGATAGAAAAAATTGCAAACTAGACAGGATGGGAACCAAATACTTTGGTCGATACAGAAAAACAAGACACCTCTGTCACTGTATCACAGACAACCACACCACAGGCTCCGAAGGAGAAAAGTTCTAGGCAAGATTTTTCACCTCCTGTCACTGAAGTGTCATTAGAAGAATTTCAACTACATACCAAAAGGCCCAAAACCATAGCTCCTGACCCGACTAGAGAGAAGGAAGTTCCATCTACTACAGTGATAGAGGTTGATCGGTCACTTCTCATTACAAGAGGCAAGAATATTATAACCACAGTGTTACCAAGGAAGCCTACAGATACTCCACTGATCAATCAGCCAGGCAAGACAGGTTCGAAGCTCAATATCTTTGAGAAATATGATCTGATCAAGAAAAAGAATCAAACTCTGACCAGCAACACATACGCCCAATTCTAGAAGAAGACTTTGTCTGCACAACACAGGTTGCTATCGGCATTCGACATAGAGAAGGGTAGAATGCACATGGCATTCCTCCAATCATAAGTACCAGACCCAAAGGTAATCACTGATTACAAAAGGGCTACTTTTGAATTCCAGACCAAAGACGTGCACCCTGCCAATCAAATGGATCTACACAGGCAGATAGGAGAAATGGTTTTCTCCACACTGGAACATGCTTCCACTACTACCTCCAGATTACAAGTGTCTCTAAACAATGTCCAGACACAGTTGAAGTTGGAGAAGATATCATCCTTTGCCAAAGACAACAAGATCAAGACATTGGAAGAACTAGTCCTCAAGATCGGGTATGAACCCTCGAATGTGAAAGTAGTCGAGGAGATGATCAAGAAGAAAAATGCAGAAATAAAATCTTTAAGGAAGCAATTGAAGCTGCCACCAATAGTAGACTCGCATGCGAATGAAATAGCAGAAACAAAAGGAGAAAAATATGAGATGCTTAAATTAATCATGGAGCAAAATGCACAATTGAAAGAAATGAAATCTGAAATGGAAAAGCTAATGAAAGAGAAAGAACAGTTTAATCCCATGGAAGTAATTCCATTGAGTGCAGTTCCACTCTCAGGAGTGAGCACAACATCACTAGTAGAAGTCCCATCGGTGAATCCACTAACGTCTCAGGAAAAGACGGTCGAATTGGCCAAATCTATGGAAAAGATGAACCTGCAGGAGACAGAGATTAGCAGGCTCAAAAAAGAGATTGAGAACATTAAGGAACTCAAAACTTCTTATCAAACCAACTTTTCTAAGGAAAAACAGGTATCAGACCAACTCAAACAAAGAGTTACAATAGCTTCGAAAGCAAATAATGGCAGGAAAAACACTGGCCAAAGTTAAAGAAAGTGTCTGGACAAACATCATGAAGTCTATGAACGAGATATGGCCAATGGTACAGATTATGTTTGAGCAAAACAAATTGGTGCAAAGAAGCAAACAGGCCATCGAGAAAATCAGATCAGAATTGGGAGAGATGCCCACACAAGATAATGAAATCATCAAGTTCCTAAATTCTAAAACCAGAGAGGAATTGGAAGAGCTAAGAATTGAAGATAGAAAAGAGACCATCCTTGAGGTCAAGAGAGTCTTGACCAAGAGAGGATTGATGCTACAACTGGAAGAAAAGGTTCAGGCCATGGACCAAGGGGTACAAAAAAAATTCAGCAAGATTGAGGCTCTACAGAAGAAAGGTCTTCCTGGTCTGAAGGTGATAAATGACAAACTGATGACACTCCCAGACTACAAAAAGAGACTAGCCGATGTGGCCAAGGATAGTTCAAATTTTTCAGGAATTCAAGGCAGCATCACTGGCAAGGCATTCCTAGATGCACTTCAGTTGGACATCAACATTCAGCATGAGATCTGGTATATCTTCATCACCAAGCCTACCTTCGCCAAATACATATAAATGGATGAAGTCTACCGAAGGCTACTCAAAGTCAGCGTTCCCAGTCATCTTCGATGGGAAGAGATTTGTGACTTGATCGAGTAGTAGATGAGCTATCCCAACCTAGTCAGTTATCCAGTCAGATGAGGTCGTGCAGAGGCCTCCCCAACAACTCACCCAGAAAACAACATGCAGTTGCGACACATCACCAGACGGTTCCTAGATTTCTATAGATTGTTAAGTTAGGTAGGCTAAAAATAGATTTACCACGTCCTAATCTTTAATGACGGGATCATTTGTAATTTTGGGTTATAAATACTTCACTTTTCGAAGTATTGAGGGTTGATCTTTACGCCCCGCGAGCTATCAGACTATAATACTTTTCAAGAGATCTTCCATTAATACAAAGAGGCATTTTTACAGTATTTTTGCGTGTATTCACTGGTGATGTTTTTCTTTCTAAGTTTAATGTTATCCTCACTTAGTTATCACACTGTTTGCTAAATCTAATCTTTGAAAGTAATGAATGTTGGAGGATTTATCTTCGTATACCCTGTTTCACACTTTGAAATATTTTTATGTTTTATCTTCTAATTTTATGATAAAGAAATTCTTAACTGCTTCTTTATTGTAATGGACCTTCCCACCTTTTTTTGATTTTCCTCATTTATGCTACTAAAAGAATCCAGTGATTATATTATCTCGCCCTGTGAAAGGTTTCTTTGTTTTTCTGGTTTGGATTTCATTCTTATGATACGGACCCCATAGCCCAACGGATGTGTAAACTATCTCAGCCAACCCGACAAACACTACAACAACAAAACCAACTTATTTGTTTAACTAGACTAATACTTTAAATTTGAAACATATCTAAATCATATAGAGATATCCCTCTCTGAAGTTGGTAGGGCTAGATCCCAGCTGCGAAGAGGTTGGATAAAGTTACCTCTCGTAGATTTCTTCTTTTGTGACAACCTCTAGGAAATTTATAGGGCGTTAATAGATCTCATTAATATTTGTTGTTTCACATTTATTATATTGATGTCAGATAGTTACATGAAGTACTAACCCACTAAATTATAACCTGCATATATTCTTTTTCTATTGTCTTGTTTCGGGCAGGTGTTCTCATCTGGGCATACACTTCATTTATTGGTTGATTAGCCTGACTATCTAAACTTGGTGGTAACCTGTGAGGAGGTACTTTAACCTTAACCTTTATATATTTACATCTTCAAAACCCCAGGTTACCGGGGACGTCTCCCTTGGGTTAACCTCCCTAAATAGAAAGAACCTCCCCATTGAGGTGACATTGGGCGGGGTAGGTTCTTGTTACGCCAATTTGGCCTCTATCCTTTAGCATTTTGAACTAGATACAAACTGTGTGATAACAATTCCAAACACTATCCAAGAGATAGTCCAAGCCAAAACGTAAATGCTACTTGCAGCAGCTGCAACAACATCTCTCCCCCAAACCTGTGCACAAGACTGAAACTACACTGCGTAGAACTAGCTCTCTCTACAATTCTGAGAATGTGACAAATGAGAACTAGCACGTTGTATTTATAGTAATATGGAATACTTACTGGGGTCCACTTCTCCTTCTGGGTACTGTCTGTTCAGTATATTATTATTTCTTTTGGTCAACTTCTTCTCTTGGAGGCCAATAACCTAATATAAATTATCTTCTTGAGCTGACAAGTCTTCTTGGGTTATTAGACAACTCATTAGGCTTTCTTCTTACTTTCCGGAGTATTCTATTCTCATCAGGTTCACACATGGAGGTAAATATCTCTTGCATCTACCATAATATCAACACCAATTACATCTCAACACAACTTATCATCCCCGGACTGATGGTCAAACTGAAGTGGTCAACAAGTGTTTGAAAACATATTTGAGGTGTTTTGCATCAGAAAGGAAAAATTAGTCGGTTCAATGGTTATCACTAGTTGAATGTTGGTACAACACTTCGTACCATACAACTACCTGCTAGAGGTTGCCCCCTCGAAGAGGCAAGTGAACATTACTCTCAGTAATCAAAGTGTTATTTTTGGTGTTCTTCTAGTATCATTTTGGTATTATTGTGGTGTTGTTCTGAATATATTGTTGTTCATCTTCCATTTCTAGATATTTATTTCTACTCTGCATACTTTTTTATATCTAGAATATTACATTAAAAAATGCTCATTTCATGATATAAAAGGATCCTATGAATTGCATAAAAGTTTTTTTCCTTAATATATTTGTAGGTTACTTAGAAAAGAAAACTAAGCTAACTTTCTGGCCACCTCCTTGTATAAAATAATCAATCCTATGATTTTCATATACTCATGGTCACAATTCTTCTACTACATTTAACACTTAGAATTTTTTTTATAGATAACTAGCTATGTATTTCATATAATTTTAAAAAGTATCGAACTTAAGATAACCACCATTAGCACTCAATAGTTACACAAATCTCACTTACCAAAACCAATTCCTGGG
>JZKD02S0467356.1:206588-224715 GCA_000966675.3 Picea glauca
AAGAAAGAGAAGTACTACTTGTCAAACATGGATGGGAGAAATATGCCATTACAAATGGATGGGTCTCTTCTCTGACCCTATATTCAAGGAACTTGACTTCTTAAGGGCCCAAGCCCCAGGTAAGTAGGTAGATCATCTTAATTTCTTTCATTTTCATCTTGATTTCTCATGATAGTTTAGTTGCATTTAATTTTTTATTTTCATTTTCTCTACTTGCATTATTGATTTACATATTTTTCTTTCATCATATTATATCGAAATAGTAAAAAAAAATATTTTTTAGATTAGTTGTCAATTTTGAAGTGTTGATTTTGTTATATGAACAAACGATGAGTGAGCCACCCTAGATTTTATAGTTTGTTGTCTCAGTCTAGGAACATGTATAACCTAGAGATGTTGAGTTTCTCATGCACTCCGTGGAAAGTACATATCTTCAAGTAGGAGCGAGTTGTTATCCCACATTTCTAGAGATAACTAAGGAGATAATGTCTTGAATCCCTCAGGTTGCATACATGGAGTGTTGAGGGATATATTGACTCGTGATGTCCACTTACATAGATGGAGACCTACTTCACCACCACAATTATTTGGTTCATCATGATGGAATTCACCACATCAGCCTATTTTCAGAAGACAATGGGTCTTGCTCCATGAGCTACTGGACCAAGAAGGAAGGATTTCAACCTTCCTTAGGAAACACATAGCAAGTTCGAGTCATCTACAACAAGTCAAGAGAAGAGTAGAATTAATTCTATGTTAGTTTATGACAGTGTTAGTTAGTTCTCTATTGTAATAAATCATCTGCCAGTCTAAGTAATAATGGAAATGTCTAATTTTATTTAATAGTCAATGTGTCAGTAAAAAAGATGCGGGAAAGTTCTCTGGCAAATCGGATTGCTCAGAGAATCTCAACAAAAATAAAAAAAGAGGAATGTTACCGTTTGTAGGTTTGGAATTGTTTATTTAAGAGGACATGCCAATATATAATACGATCAAGGAATTTTTTGTTGAATCTTGTTGTGCATCTATTCTTCTTGTGTGTAATTGATATTTTTTTAGTTTTCCCTGAGATGATTTTTCTGAGCTTATTAACTAAGTCGTGTTGGGAGATTGTGCACCAAAGGAGTTGGTGTGCACCTCTATGTTAGACATTTAGAGAGGATGTGTGGTATCTAAGTGTAGCGTAGGATGAAGTGGGAAGGCTCTGCACCTCTTTCCCTCTGCTCATAGGATCAACATTAAAGGCGTCTCTCTCAAAGGATGTTGTACCCTCCATATAAACATGAATCACATTGTTGAGCATGTATTTACACTTAGATCAATTGGTATCATGGCATTTTCAGTGCTTGGGACCAATAATTCATCCACCAAGCCAGACAAATGTTTTTTGGGGGGTCTACAACTGTAGAAACATGCCTCTCCAACAAAGACACATGCTGCACATTCTTCAGTTCTAATAGTGTGTGAGAAAGGTGCCTCCAATTCTTCTAATGGATAATATGAAAAATAGACCATGTGTCTATATCCAACAAAGAAACACGTCCCTCTTTTTGTATGGTGCTATTCTTCCATTTCACTTAGTTTACTAAGAGTATCCCCCTCTCTCTCATTTTTAGTTCGTTCCTTCTGTCTGGATGAATCACCTTTTAGTAGGCGACACCCTCACTCACCCAGATACACCAGACTGTGCATTTCCTAGTAGATACGCCCATCTCCATTTTTAATTCTCCTTTCAATCTTCCTTTCATGTTGTAATATCCCTTGGAAGTGCCCCAGTTATATTATGAATTATAATCACATTTATGAACTGTAAACATGTTTTGTAGGCTGGTGAGATGAGTATTGATAAGTTGGTAGTCTTATGTGTTTATTAGGACAAAGATCCTAAGTGTTAAGGCCAAGAGCTTGTTTTTGTATATGTAATATGCAGAGCATTAATAAAGATTAAACATCACTATGTGCAGACCGGCCACAAAGAAAGAGTGATGGGTGACTAAGATTCCACAAATTGGGTAAGGGAAAGGGGGATGAAAAGTTGGAAAGAGGGGATAATATTGGGGGCTTAAGTCCTTGGAAATAAAAATTTAATTATTATTCCAAAAGGATACGTGACAAATATGTTTTTACGCTAAGTCCTGGGAGAGGCAACACATGTAGCTCCAAGTGTGCAAAATGGAATGCATGCAGCTCGAGGAAGACAAGTATCAACCTAGGCACATGCGGTTAAAGGATGAAGCATCAACTGAGTTTGGGGTTCAACCTCCATTCTTGCATCTGCTCTCTGAACCGAGGGATCTCTGCATCTAATTTCTCTAAGCCTCACGTAGCTCTGAAACTCAAAGCCTGTGATGTTTTGTAGAGAATTAGATACACCTCTATCTAAACCGTCGATTCTGTGTCCGACCTCGGCGTGGATTGCTTGTCACACATCCTGAAATCGGTTTTACCTAAACCGTGTTGTGTCTTAGTGGCCTGTTTTTGTTTTCTGATTCCACATCCCATTTTTTTTTCTTGTTGTTGCTGTCACCTCTAAGTTATCCAGAAGTTGTTTCTACTGCTATTATCTAGAACTTGTGCGAATTGAATTAAAAACTTGTTGAAGAAACAGGTTGTCAACACCATGGTAGAAGAGGTCAGTTGTTAGGCCTGTGAGCATCTCTCTCCAAGTGATAAATTTTATTGGTAAGTCTTTTTCTCCTAGAGTGAGTCCAACACCAGCTACGGAGCTCTTAGAATTCTCGATCCATATTCTTTCCTAGGCCCGAAGGGGAGGTGAAGCACTGATGGACTGTTATTGAGAAGTTGTATACTCTCGGGCAGAACAAGCATGTGGGGAATGAGATTCTATGAGTAGTGGGCATAAGAAGGCTCCTGGAGAGAATCTTTCCAAGTGCTCTGTGCAAACTTCTTATAACCTCAGCCTATTCTAGGATTTCGTTGACTTGGGTGGAGCGTGATGATCAATGTGGTCTAAGTCTGGGAGATTCGTGGAAGGTCTGCACCTGGTTGGTGGAGTTATTACAGTTTCAAACATAATTATATGCATGTGTTTAATTTCAATTGAAATGCATGTCTGTGATGCTTGCAATATTATCATGTAGTCCATTGCAATGATATTTAATGTTGATTCCATTA
Source organism: Picea glauca (assembly GCA_000966675.3). Lineage (NCBI taxonomy): Eukaryota > Viridiplantae > Streptophyta > Pinopsida > Pinales > Pinaceae > Picea > Picea glauca. The sequence continues at coordinate 209,724 of JZKD02S0467356.1, forward strand.
TTTTTGTAACTTAGTAGTAATTATGTGTTTACTCTGTGTTAAGTCATTTAAATTCATCTAAATGCATACTATATAAGTTTTATTCCACGTAGTAGCATTGCTTGACAGTGAGGTTGATGGTTGGGGTCATTACAATATGCTTTCAGAGCCATGTTTTCAATGTTGAGCCTTGATGGGCTAGATAAGTGGTCTTTGGACCCAAGATTTCGAGTGGAAATGGTGTTCGGCGGAACCAATTTCAAACCATAGATTGTTTCTGAGTGTCAAGGGGTTACATTGGCCATGTACGCAGATTACGATAAGTGATGGTAGAATAAAACTGTATCCAATGTGGTATTTGACCACAGAGAGAGAGGGTGCTCAACACTTGGGGTGTTCGAGTCGTAGGACCTGTTTGAATTGAAGGAAAAAACCTTTATGACCATTATATCCAGAGAAGGTGTTGGGAGGATATCCGAGAATCCTTTTGTGATTTCAGTTGTCAGGAAAAGTGGGGTGCACTGAGGCACAAACCCCTGAAACCTGAAACTCTGAAGTCCCAATAAGATCTATACTATAGATATGGGAAATAATATCTCGACCATTTGATCGAGAAGAAGAGCATAGAGTAATTTCAGGAGTTCAAATGTTGGGAGAAGTGGGATGTGCTAATGCATGAAATCCCAAAACCTGAAATTGTAAAATCCTGATGAGATGAAGTAGTGGGTTGGGTTGACGTCACTTGGATGGATGTGGACCCATGAGATATGTGCCACGTGCTAGTGGGACCTGAAGGAAAAGTAGATGTAGTGGGGCTGGAGGGAATCACCTGAGGTAACATGGACCTTCTTAATCACGTCACGTGTCACCACCATGGTTAGTGAAAGTTGTGTTGTGGGCCCGGGGGTGAGAAAGGTTGGAAGTTCAAAAGTCAGGAGTTGGAGAGGGAAGCGAGTATGAGATCCTTGAGGATAGAAACCCCGAAACTCGAAACCCTGAAGTTTTGTTTAGATAACCTTAAGATCTAGAGCTTGGTCATGAACCATGGTTGTGTGGGTTGGGAAACGAATAAAAAAGGGTGAAGGCCTGAGTGCACTACAAAGCCAAGCAGAGCTCAAAAAATTAATGGAAGATGAATGTTTTCTTGAATCAAGTTGTTTATGAATTATGTTGGAATTGTTAAGGGATAATGACCTAAAAAATTCCAATTGTCTGCACATTGGGATGCAGAAGTTCAACAAGCACCAGAACCAAATAGAATTCCCACTGAGTGCAAAAGAAATGGAAAGGGTACGAACTTCTTCCAGTTCTAAGGATGAAGAAAAAGGAATGAATGTTCATCTAGGAATTGAAGGATCAAACTACAATGGGCATAGATAAGAGATAGATAAGGAAGGAAACATGAGAAATATCATTGAAGGATTGAAAAAAATGCCCGAACTCATCAAGAAGATAGCAGAAAACTCAGAAAAGATCAAGAAAAACAAGGTGAATTTAACATAAATTTGTTAAAGAGTTTGGAGAGAATAGAAAATAAGTTGGATAAGGAGAGTGACTCGAGCATAACAGGGAGTCACCAGGATTCTGAGGGAATAAGGTCAAGGAGTGTGGGTAGACACCATCATCACTCCCAAGGTCACTCCAAGAGAAGGACACATAGTAATTCAATCCCATCTCCTACCAGAAAGCACAAGAGATTTGGAGTGGATGACTTGAAGAGAGAGATGAACAAGATTAAGCCTCCTATGTTTTATGGAGAACATCAGAAGGAGGAAGATGTCGAAACATGGTTTCTTGGTATGATGAAATACTTCCAACTACAGGATTATTCCTCTCATGCAGAAGGAAGAATTTCAATGTATCAGCTGAAAGGAAAAGTATCCATGTAGTGGGATCAACTTGTGCAAGGGAAACATATTATAGAGAAAGATATAACTTGGAAAGAATTCAAGAGGTATTTTGAGAATAAATATTTGACTAAGAGATATCATGACAAATATGAAAGATTTATTTGAACTCAAGCTAGGCAACATGACCATTAATGAGTATGAATGTGGGTTTTTGGAATTGTTGAAGTATGTTGCATTCATCAAAGAGGAGACTATCAAGATTCAAAGGTATTTTAGTGGAATACCCCCTTCCATTGGGGACAATATTTAGTATGATGATCCTAAGAACATGGAATAAATGATAAGAATATCAAAATGATTATATGAACAACAAAGTGAAAATCCTACCTTTTGAAGGCTTGGGATGGCCAAAAGAAGTTCAAGAAAGAACAGAGGTAGAAGGGAAACAAACTTCCCTTTTTCAGAAATAGTCCTCAAGGACAACCATCATTTAGAGAGTTGAGAATGGCTGACATAGGGGAACAAAGGCCAAGATAGATGCCCATTCAGTGTTGGGGCTGTCAGGGAAACCATAAGTACATTTATTGTCCCCAAAAAAATGAAAAAGTGAGAGTTGTCCATAATGTTTAGCAAGATGAAACAGTGGAGGACATGGGCAGTAGAATTCCAAGGATCTATGTAGCCCTGGACAACAAGCAAGGTGAGTTTCAATCCCACATGATTGAATTAGAAGGTATGATTAACACCCAACTAGTTACTATTTTAATTGATTCAGGGGATAGCCATAGTTATGTAGATCCTATAATGGTGAAAAGTTTGCAATTGTCGAGAATAAAACATGAAAAGTCTTGGTTAGTACAACTGGCTACAGGAACCAAGAGAAAATTCATTGATTTGGTTAAGTCTTGTTCTACGGACATGAATGGAATAAGCACAAAGTTTGAATTGAATGTTCTACCTTTAGGTTCTTATGATTGTTTAATTGGGATGGAATAGTTGTACCAACACCATGCCATCTTGGACTATCGTAACAAGGAATTCACTTACCTGGATGAGGAAGGAAATTGGAAAACAATCCAAGGAATTCCCATAGTTGTTGCTATCAGATAAATCTCAACGATGCAACTGAAGAAGTGCTACAGAAAAGGCTGTCAATTATTTGCAGCCCAAGTGGAGGAAACACCTAAGGATGAGATGTCAAGTAGTGGAGATCACACAGTACTAAAGGAGTTTGAAGATGTATTTTAGGAGGTACCCGGACTACCTCCAAAAAGATATATTAACTTCTCTATAAATTTGATGCCTGTCGCAACTCCAATGTCGAAAGATCCTTACAAAATGAGTACGTCAAAGGTGAAAGAACTACAATTGCATATTGAAGAGCTTCTGAAGAAGGCGTATATATGCCCAAGTGTGTCACCTTGAAGAGCCCTGGTCTTGTTTGTGAAGAAGAAGGACAGAACGTTGATATTGTGTATCAATTTTAGATAATTGAACGAGGTAACTGTAAAGAACAAATATCCTCTGCCGAGGATTGACGACCTCTTCGATCAGTTGAAGGATGTGAAGATATTTTTGAAGATATATCTTAGGTCAGGATATCACTAGGTAAGGATAAAGGATGAAGACATCAGCACGACCTCCTTCATAACAAGGTATGGTCATTACGAGTTCATAGTGGTGTCATTTGGGTTGTCAAATGCACCTGCTATTTTTATGTGCCTGATGAATGGAGTATTCAAGGACTATCTAGAAACGTTTGTCATAGTCTTCCTGGATGACATCCTGGTGTATTCCAATTCAGAGTAATAGAATGAGAAACATACGAGGATGGTGCTGCAGTTGCTAAGAGAGCACCAAATGTATGCCAAGTTGAACAAGTGCTCGTTTGATCAAAAGCATATCCATTACTTGGGACATATTATTTCGAAGGATGGAATAGTTGTAGATCCTGAGAATATTGAGGTCATCAGAGAATGGTAAGAGCCAAAGAAAGTGATAAAATTCAAATCCTTTATGGGTATAGCTAGTTATTACATAAGGTTTATCGCAGGGTTCTCGAGGATAGTTCACCCTATCACTTCCTTGAAAGGGAAGGAGAATAAGTTTCAATGGACAGAGGATTGTGAGAAAAGCTTCCAACAATTGAAGAAACTATTAAACAGTTCTCCAATATTTAGGATTCCATATCCAAATGAATATTTTGTGGTATACACTGATGCATGCGATGAAGGACTTGGAGGAGTCCTCAATCAGAAAGGATTCATAATTTGTTATGAATCTAGAAAGTTAAAAGAGCATTAAAGGAACTACGCCACTCATGATTTGGAGTTGGTATCCATAGTACATGATCTAAAGAAGTGGAGGCATTATCTCATGGGAAGGAGATTCAAACTGAGAACAAACCATAATGGTCTGAGGTATTTTTTCGATCAACCAAGCATGAATGCTAGGCAGAGTAGGTGGTTGGAGTTTCTCTGTGAGTATGATTTTGATATTAATCATATAAAAGGGAAGGAGAATAAAGTGGTTGATGCACTCAACAGGAGAGTACACAGATTACATACTACAACCATTAGCATGTACCAAACTGATATAAAGGGCAGAATTTTGGAAGTTGCAAATGCAGATTTGCATTACATGGAGATGGTAGCAAAGATACAACAAGGTGAGATGCCACAGAAAGTGGAAAATTATAAATTGGAAACTGACGGAACACTTCTGTACAAAAACAGAATTTATGTACCTAATGTCCAGGACTTGAAATGGATGATTTTGCATGAAATGCATAATGTTCCTTATGCAGGGCACCCTGGATATCAGAAATCTGTGGCAGCAGTCAAGGGCCATTACTTTTGTCCAGGCATGAAGAAAGATATTTTCGAATACATTGATATATGTATGGAGTGCCAGAAGGTGAAAGCTGAGCATAGGCACCTAGTAGGGTTGCTGCAACCTTTACCCATTCCTGAGTGGAAGCGGGAAGTAGTGACAATGGACTTCATCACAGGATTGCCTAGAATAGGCAAGCAACATGATTCAATTATGGTGGAAATTTTATGAAAGCCATCCATTTCATTCCATTAAAGACTACTCACAAGGCGGTGGATGTTTCCGACATATTTGTGAAGGAAATAGCACAATTGCATGGAATCCCTAAGACAATTGTGTCTGACAGAGACCCAAAATTTACCTCTAATTTCTGGAAGGGGTTGTTCAAAGGATTCAAAACAAATATGAACTTTAGCACAACTTATCATCCTAAGTCTAATGGATAGAAAGTGAGGGTGAACAGAGTAATATAATACACACTAAGGATGTATGTCATGGACAAACCATAGAAATGGGAGGACTACCTACACTTGCTAGAATTTGCCTACAATAATGGGTATGAAGCATCATTGAAGATGATCCCATTTGAAAATTTTTATGGCAGAAAGTGCAATACTCCAGTAAGATGGGATAATTCAAATAATAGGTCAGTAGTTGGGCCAGAGTTTCTCAAGGAAATGGAAGAACAAATTCTAAAAATTAAGAAGAATTTGAAGGTTGCCCAAGATAGGCAGAAAAGTTATGTTGATAAGAACAGAACCCACAAAGAGTATAAAGTGGGCGATCATGTTTTCCTGAAATTGAAAGCTAATAGAAGTTCCTTGAAGTTGAAAAAATGCACGAAGTTGGCAACCAAATTTTGTGGGTCATTTGAAATCCTTGAAAGGATTGGGCGAGTTGCATATATGCTTGCATTACCTGCATCCATGAATGCACATAATGTGTTTCATGTTTCATTTTTTAATAAATATATACCTAATGTTAATCATGTAATCGATTGGAATGTGATTCAGGTGGAACAATAAGGTGTCCTTCAAGTGCATCCCATGCGCATATTGGATCAAAAAAGAACACAGTTATGGAATCAAGCCATAGGGATTTTAAAGGTCCAGTGGACATGATACAGTCCTGAGGATGTGACATGGGAGCATGAAGATGCTATGAGGGAAGAATACCCACATTGTTTTCAATATTTTGGAAATCTTTTTGATGTTGTGTATAAGTTGCACTGAGGACAGTGCAAAAATAAGAGGAGGGGATTGTAATATCCCTTGGCAGTGCCCCAGTTATAGTATGAATTATAATCACATTTATGAACTGTAAACATGTTTTGTAGGCTGGTGAGCCAAGTATTGATAAGATGGTAGGCTTATGTGTTTATTAGGATGGAGAGCCTAAGTGTTAAGGCCATGAGGCTATTTTTGTATATGTAATATGCAGAGCATTGATAAAGATTAAACATCACTACGTGTAGACCGACCAAAAAGAAAGAGTGATGGGGGACTAATATTCCACAGAGTGGGTAAGGGAAAGTGGGTTGAAAAGTTGGGAAGAGGGGCTAAGCTTGGGGGATTAAGTCCTTGGGAATAATAATTTAATTATTATTCCAAATGGCTATGTGACAAATATGTTTTTATCCTAAGTCCTGGGAGAGGAAAAAAGGGAACACATGCAGCTCCAGGAAGGCAATGTTGACCTAGGCACATGTGGTTAAAGGTTGAAGTGTAATATGAGTTTGGGGTTCATCCTCCATTCTATCGTCTGCTTTCTGAACCAAGGGATCTCTACGTCTGAGTTTTGTAACCCTCACGCAGCTCTGAAACCCAAAGCCTATGATGTTTTCTTGAGAAGAAGATAAACCTCTATTTGAAATATCAATTATGTGTCAGACCTTGGCATGGATTTATTGTCACGCATCCTGAAACCGGTGTTACTTGAACCATGTTGTGTCTTAGTGGAATGTTCTCATTTTCTGGTTCCACATCACATTTTTTTTTTCCTATTGCTGATGTCACCCGTGAGTTAGCCAAAATCTGTTTTTGTTGTTGTTATCCAGAACTTGCAGTAATTGAGTTGAAAACTGGTTGAAGAACTGGGTTATTAGGTCCATGGTAGAAGAGGTTGGTTGTCAGGACCGTGAGTAGCTCTCTCCAGGTCAGAAAGTTTTTTGGGAAGTGGTTTTCTCCCAAAGTGAGTCCAGCATCAGCTACGGAGCTCTGAGAATTCTTGATCCAACCTATTGTCGAGGCCTAGAGGGAAAGTGAAGTAACGATGGACTTTTCTTGTGAAGGTGTATGCTCTTAAGTGGAACAAGCATGTGGGGAATGAGAGCCTGTGAGTAGTGGGCGTAATAAGGCTCCTAGAGAGAATCATTTTGAGTGATCTGTGTATTTTTCCTATAACCTCATCCTAGTCTAGTATTCCCTTGCCTTGGGTGGAGCTTAGTCCCAACTCGGGGGTGACCCACTCCTAAGCATGATGAGCATTGTGGTATAAGGCTAGGAGGTTCATGGAAGTTCTGCACATGGTTGGTGTAGTTATTACAGTTTCAAAGATAAGTATATGCATGTGTTTAATTTCAATTAGAATGCATGCCCGTGATGCTTGCAATATTATCATGTATTCCATTGCAATGATATTTACTATTGATTCCATTATTTATGTACCTTAGCAGTAATTATGTGTTTACTCTTTGTTAAGTCATTTAACTTCATCTAAATGCATACTATATAAGTGTTATTCCACATAGTAGTGTTGCCTGATAGTGAGGTTGATGGTTGCGGTCGTTACACATGTTCCCTCCATATAGTCATTTCTCTAGTTGTTGAGAATTCATCCGGAATTCTCCCCTCAAACTTAGATCAATCCGCACACCTCTTCTTAGAATGTGACTTTCACCCTTCTCAGGGTTTCTGTCACACCCTCCTCAGGGTCTCCTTCGGATTACCAACAATGTTTCCTCGACACGAAGCCTCCAGTGAGGACTCCAACACACACACACACATCAAGTCCAGTGGCATATTTGGCGCTGGCACTTCAAGAATTGATTCATATTCACCAATAAATACCTCCAGGAAGCATGCAATTGGACACTCGTTTTCAATTACCCAAGTTCTATGGTCATATGAATGGAGAGACCATGGATTCCTAGATGCATAGTCTCTCCACGTATTTCAAAAACTCGCATGAGATGGAGGATGCTACCAAATTGAAAATAGAGAGTCTCCAAATCGAGGGAATCAACCAGACTTGATGGGACACACACTTGACCAGCACTGAATTTCTCTTCGATATCGACACTTCGTCCCCGACAACTGGATGCATTACTTCATGGGAGACATTCTGTGAAGCCTTGAGAGAATGCTTCTACCCTCTAGGATACCTTCACAATTTGCTCGCAAAGTGGTTACAAATTCAGAAAATTTCCAATCAGTTGGTGAAAGGCTACATCGATGTTTTCTGCAAGCTACGCATCCAACTTCATATCAGAGAACCAAATGAGGTATTAATAACTATTTTCAATTTTGGTTTATTATTACCTCTCCGGTGGGAGGTAGATCTTTTTGACAACGCTTCTCTAGACAAGGCTTTCTTACAGGCCCTGGCCATCAAAAGAAAGGTGGCTCCTCACATTCTATATCCACCTGATAAAACCTAGGGTGATAACCCATCCCCTTGACATTCTCAACCTTATCCTTCTTCCTCATCGATGACCAAAAATGTAGTTTGGTGTAATTTTCACAAGACCAACTCCCATAATTTTATTGACTGTCGGGCCATTAAAAATAGCCACCCCCGCTAGACCTTATTTGCAGATACCACACCTATTGATTTTCTCAAGCAACTAGAATTCATCTCTCTCACTAAACCCACTGAAGCAGACCCATCCCTCATTCTCATGACTACGCCAAAACCCGATCGCCATAACATTCCCTTCTTCACTCACAACTACCATATTAAATATGCACTCTCCACTCTCATCCTGGACAATGACAGTCAAAGAAATCTGATATCACAAAATTTAGTCCAACATCTACAGCTCTAGACCACCTCAAACCCCGATCCATATCAACTTGGTTTGGTCCAGAAGAATGGCCCTCACATTACTATTTATAGATGTTGCGCTATCACCTTCAGCATTGGTCCCTTTTGTGAAACAATGATCTACGACGTGTCACCATTAGATTAGGATAACCTCCTTCTTGGTCTTCCTTACCAACAAGACCAACAAGCAGTGTGTCACACCAACACTCATAATTGCCACCTTAAACAGGTCGGGCACACCTATGTACTTACTTCATCACCCATCACTTTACCATAGCTGCAAACCACTACAACCTCCATGCACCATGTTATCAATATCCCCAATGTCTCTTTGTGTTTGACCCGCCATGTTCATCCTGAGAACCTCACTAAGATAACACCTCCCACAATAATCCTGCTACTCCTGAAATGTGCTAAAGTCTCACAGTCTCCCTCATGGATCTGACCCTCTCAAGCCCAGACTCCATCCATTGATATCAAGCATGATGCATCATTACCGAAAACTCCATCATTTCACCCAATTAATCAAGAAACTATCAAATTTCCTCTAGTTTATGAATCCCATTCCCGCACCCAAGAAACAATTAAAGATAGTTATCCATTACCCAAGATAACCTTTAAGTTTTACCTCGGAGTGATGCGTAAACAAGGAGGTCACTCGGTGACTTACCACTCTGAGACCCCGTCCTCATCCAAATTTATTGACCACCACTATGCCAAATAGTTCCACCTCCTAATGTCAGATTTACAAAAGTGGCACCCTTTCAAAAATTCCACGCATTCTTCCAGAAACTTCTTACCTTTGAAGGTCTGTCTTGTTTTTCAGTCCCGAGAGACCAATAAGATTCCTCTCATTTTGCATACGTCGGGGTCATCACATCAACATTGCAAACAACAAGATGACTAGAGTGGTGTTCATAAATTATCACCAACACACACTCCAGTCGCAGACTCCTTACAAATAACACCGGATCGTTCCAAGAAACATCATGTTTCCTACCTGGTCGGTCAACAATGCCAAAAGCCAGAGACAGGAGAAGTGGATGATGGTCAGGAAAGTGCAGCAAAATTTCCCTCTGTTGGTGGTGGACGCAGGGATGTGTCTGTATCTAAACAGGGAGTAATTGGACCAAGAAGGAAGGACATCAACCTTCCTTAGGAAACACATAGCAAGTTTGAGTCATCTGTAGCAAGACAACAAAAGAGTAGAATTAATTGTATGTTAGTTTATGATAATGTTAGTCAGTCCTCTATTGCAATAAAGAATCCACCAGTCTAAGTAATAATGGCAATGTCTAATTTTATTTCATAGTCAGTGTGTCAGTAAAAAAGATGTGGGAAAGTTCTCTGGCAAATCGGATTGCATCGAGAATCTCAGCAGAAATAAAAAAGTGGCATGTTATTGTTTGTAGGTTTGACATTGTTTGTTTAAGAGGATACACCAATATCTAATATGATCAAGGAAGTTTTTGCTGAATCTTGTTGTGCATCTATTCTTCTTGTGTGTAATTCATATTTTTTTAGTTTTTGCTAAGACGAGTTTTCTAAACTTATTAACTAAGTCATGTTGGGAGAGTGTGCACCAAAGGAACTGGTGCACACCTCTATGTTGTATGTTTAGAGAGGATGTGCAATATCTAAGTGTAGCGTAGGATGAAGTGGGAAGGCTCTGCACCTCTTTCCCTCTGCTCATAGGATCAACATTAAATGAGTCTCTCTCAAAGGATGTTGTTCCCTCCATCTAAACATGACTCACATTGTTGAGAATGTATTTACACTCAGATCAGGTACAAGTCAAGTATTGTGGTAAGTGTCACTTTAATACTTGAGGCATCTAAATACATTGCATTTAAAGTTACTTTTGATTATAGAATGTCTTCTTGGAAATTATGATCTTTTTCCTATTTCACCTTGGTGGTTGACATTGTGCCCTAGTAAGTGGCCACCCTTGGGGAAACAGTTTTCTACTAGGTGGTCTCATTGATGAGTCACCATACAATTTCCAATAATACTTATCATTTTTTGTACTTCATCTTTTTTTTCTCCTTATATTTTTGAATTTTTGAGTGTACTAACCCAAGAAGAGATTGTACCTCATTTCATGGGAAGAAGGGGTTGAAGGTTCAGGGGGAAAGTAGATCGAAAAAGAAAAAATCTAAAATTGTAACCTTCTAGTTTCTCACCCAAAGAGGTCTCGAGAACAATGAAATATTTCTCTTAAAATAATTGAAGACCTTCAAAAAACAATTTCACATATATAAATGTCCCACTTGTTGAGGGATATACACAAGTGTGGTATACCATTTTCATTACCCATATGGTACTCTCTATAACTCTACCTTCAAGTGACATTGTGGTAACTCTTTCAATTCTTCTATTACCCAATTTTTTTTTATTTTAATAAACTTATGCCAATAAATGGGCTTGGAAAATGGATGCATTGAAAACGAAGGTGTAGCACACCCTATAAAAAGGAATCGATAAATGAGACAATACGAACCATTGTATGTCATGAATGCCATGCCCAAAGGAGTGAACACCATCCATTCCATATTCCTTACATGGCTTAGAGAGGGTCCACCTAGGAAATGCCCCTTGACTTGAGGAATGACTCACTCAATAGGTCACCTTGACAACCCTCCCATGCCTAAACTTGGAAATTTGCATAGGCTCTTTGAGCACTTGCTTAATTTGATAAGGTAGTTTTGGTGAACATGTTTAGGTGGATCTTGTATTAAATGTGACTTTACTTGCCATGATACATTTGACTTGAGACCCTTGGAGGGCACACTCATTTTTCTTTGCAAGACCTAGCTTGGTGGACAATTTGGAGGAACAAACCTAGCTTGGGCCTTCATTCAGGATTGAAGCCCATAGGTTGGATGACATGACCCACACCTTGGATGAAGGTAGAAGATGGGATTTTCCTTTGGAGGAAAGAGAAGAAACCTTGAATTAGGATACCTATCCCTTATTTTCCCAATGTTTGACCTTGGAAGGTCATAAGGTCTCTCTCTTGGGCTTGATGTCATGATTTAGGGCTAGGGTTTGATGATGCTGGTGATGATTTTATGAATCAACATGATTGATGGAGAGAAGACCCTATCACATCAAGGGATGGTCTTTGGATTTCCAACGACTTCCTCTCCAAGATGAACGTTTTTCCAAAAGTTCAAGACGTCACCCAATTAGGGAATTACGCCATATTTTTATGGTTTGTTTTGTCCAAAAATCATTTTTATTTTGTAAATGGGTAAAATAAAGGAGTCCAAGCTCCTTATTTTGTGGTTTAGCCTCATCTTATCGAGACACACATTATATTAAGGTATTTTATAAATAAGAGACCAAATGATTTTCATTTTAACATAGTGTTGAAGGGTCCTAAATCCCTTTAACTCAACAACAGGAACCAAACCTGTCACCGAGGCCCAATTGGACTCTACAGCTTTTAATAGTGGAATCGTTCTCTAGATCTTAGGATCCAGCCAAATAATCGATGGGATTTACATTTTATTGTGAAGGATTCTCCTTCTATTTAGACATTCTCTTTTTGTATTTTCTCTTATAGGTGGGACCGCTACGAGATAAAATTTAGTATAAACCAACTAGGTGATAAAGTGGGAACAAACTTAACTATTAGATAAAAGGTTGAGCTTGGGATAACCCTTTCACTCTAGCATGCAGACAATGATTGTCTACCACATGCCTAGTACTAATACATTAACTGTGCAGGTATTCCAATTACTCACTAAGATACAATTTGTTAGAAGAAAACATGCATGCAATAAATGATGGAAAGTAAAATAATTCACTTAACTCTAATCATCAATCACATAATAACACAATGATTCATATTCATCATTAAAGAAAAGAATTGTACTACATTGAATAAGATAACTTATCAAAAAATTTAGTAGCGCTTACTCGTTACAACATCCATTCATGAGATGAAATAAGGAATAATTCTTCTCCACATCCAATCATACACACTTTTGATGAAAATCAAAAACTTGTCTCAGGTAGACTTCTCAATTAAAGGAAGCTCCAAAATAGTTTTTTACAAAACCAAAAAATGAGGTTCTTTGCAACAACCATCGAACTCACCACATTGCACTTTCTTCTATCAATATTTCTAAGACTCATCTCAGGATTTCAATTAAGTGGGTGACTCTTCTCGTACTTTGACCACTTGATTAAGATATCCTCACATGTGTTGTCATACAGGAATCTATGTTGTTACATTGGGGCCAAGTGACTCTCTCTTATCTATACTGCTTGTGCTCAATACTTGACTATTTTGGCACTTAACTATTGCAACATGGCCCGAGATTTGATCGGGTTCTCCATGAACTGTCGCACTTGACCTGGAACCATGTCTGTCACCTTTGCTATTTCCTCATCCCATGATGAGTCTTGTTTGGTATGATATTTAACTATATCACGCAAGTCAACAAAGCCCCCGAATGTGCCAGATTCGGGGAGGTTGATGTCTCTCATTACTCGGTTGATCTTGATCTAGTTTTTCTCGCACTTGGCCCATTTCTCTTGGATTTCCTGATGGGGTTCCTGAGCCATTTTTTCCCAATATTTGGCAAATTTATTTATTCAATCAAGGCTTGTTTCTTTTAACACCTGAATGCCGTGCTCTTCTGTATCTTGACCCTGCTGAACCTCCCTGATATAGTCGATCCTTTCCATGGCTTGTTAGGCCTTCTTGTGCCACCTATCCATATCCTCGAACGTAGCTAGTTCCATGAGCGTGTCTTATTATAGCTCGACTATCCTTGCATTGAATAGGTGTCGTTCATATGTAAATTTTCTATGGGCCTCCTTGAATTCGCTCCTTAGGAACACCACATCCTGTGTGGTGTCCTGGTAATATTTCGCCAAGTGGCACAAATGTTCCAATTCTTTTAGATAAGTAGCCAGCTCCTCTTCATCCCTTTTTTCTCTGCCTAGGGTGGCATTAGTGATTTCCATCCCTGCATCGATAAGTTCAGATGTTTTGGCGTGCTCTTTATTTATCAGATTTTCCTCCGTGGTGATGAGGATGGAGCGATCCAGAGTGATCCTCCTCTTCTTGGTGGTCCTATGCATAATGGATTTCCTTTTGTGGTCATAAGAAATGTCATGTATGTCAATGAATTCATCCACGGGCTCGGGGATTTGTTTCTCTCCCCAGGTGATTGTATTTCCTAGGCTTCCGATGGTATATATTTGTTCAAGACTGGGTTCTTGAACTTCTTCCCTATGTTCCAAAGTCTTGAATTTTGTTTGTCTCTCATCAGGAATTTGAGCACCAATTGAAATTGAAGCATCGGGGGTAGGCTCGGTGCTTACTTGCTTATCATTCATTGTGATGTTGATTTCTCTCTATGGATCTTTTACCATTTGTTCGACCATCTCTGGTTCATCCTTCAGACTATCTTCTTGGGACTCTGGTTCATCCTTTGGACTTATTGTTCATTTTGTGGAAGCCCCTGAACTCGACAATCGAGAGTTGGGGAAGATTTCTTTTCTGGCTCCTTTTCCACTACGATATGTACAAGGGGTCACAAGGGATACCTCTGGGATCTCTTCATCATCATATATGTTTATTAATTTGCGGAGGGGGTTTGGTGAGTTTTCTCCCACTAATACCTGGATTGTCTCTGGCTGGACTGAAACACCCACTGGTGATATAGCCTATGAAGTTTTGATTTCAAGGTCGTCTAACCCAGTGATTTCATCGATGTCTATTAGTTCAAGGCTTCTTGGGCCTATCTAAATCTCATATGGGTTGTCGGTAGGGGACCCTATCATTCCTGTGAGATCTGGGTCATCTTGTAGTTGATCAATTATTTGTTGTGCCTATTCTATCATGAGTAACCCACTCTCAAGTGCATCCCGAGTCATAGGAAACCCTCTATCTTGCACCGGGCCTACCACGGGGGCCTCTCCTACTTCAATCACTATCATTTCTTCTCTAGTTTTGAGGGCCTCTTGAGTCGATTGTTCTATGTTTTTCATTTGTTTATCCAAACTCATGGATCTGAGTCTAGTCATTTTAGGGTCATCAATCCTTGCCACCACCTCGTCCTAGTCCTGGGCATTTTTGTGAAGATTTCATCTTAAAAACTTTTGTGGACGCATGGACACTAGGACGAAAATTGCATGGCATGTTTCAATACCAGACCCTTTGGTTCATGGTTGTGGAATTGACCGATTTATCTCTCTCACTCTCACTCCCTATTTCTCTCCTTGTCCCACTCTCTCCCTTTTTCACCCTCCCTCCCTCTCCCGACCCC
>JZKD02S0467356.1:225563-243193 GCA_000966675.3 Picea glauca
CCATATTTCTCTCTCTCTCTCTCTCTCTCTCTTTGTCCCTCCCCCCTCTCTCTCTCTCTCTCACTTGTGAACATAATTTTTTAACAAAGAAACATGAAATACATTATGAATTTTCAGATTTGCAGGAAGTGCAAATTGATATGCCTCGGGTCGTTTTTGAGATAAGATCTCAAAAGGGCCACAAAACCTAGGCACCAACTAGGAACAGTTTCCTAGATTTAGTGAACTTCTTCTAGCTTTGAATTTTAAATAAATGTGGTCTCTGACTTGGAATTATTGTAGTCTTCTTTTCAGGTCTACGCAACTTTTATATATGTCATGTGATTCTTTTAAATTATATTGTACTTTTCTTACCGTATTCTCCATTTCTTGGAGAATTTTTGGTCCCACCATGAGTCTATCAACTGGGTTATCCTAGATAATTGGAGTTGTACACTTTCTGTCATACAATACTTTGAAGGGGCTCATCTTAGTCGATGCCCGGTAACCATTGTTGTATGCAAATATCACCAAGTGCATGATGTTAGAATAATAAAGGATGTGCTTGTTTTACCATTGACAATATCACTATTGTCACCCAACCATAGGTCGAAGCTACCCTTCGAGCACCTTGACCTTGATAGTGAGAATAATCCTAGTAGAAATCCAATAGCCAAGTAAGGCTAATGCACCAAGCAAGAAAGTAACCAAAGATGATCAGATATTCCAACCCAAAACTGGCGCAATACCTTCCCTAGAACTTGCGCACAAGACTTCCAGATTGTAGTGCACACAAGTGACCTCTACAATTCTAAGAATGTGTCAAATGAGAGACTGGTACACTATATTTATAGTATTCCTAGCATACTTTCCTGGGCTGAGTTCTCCTTCTGGGTACTAATAAATTCATATTAATTATCTTTCTTCAGCTGACATCCCGTCTAGGGTTACATTCATTTCTTTGATTCCTTTTGAAATATTCTAATATTGTCAAAGGTCACAATACAGGTTCATACATCCCAAAGCTACCATAATATCAACACTCCCTCCTAGCTAGGGAGGTATAACTGATAATGGTCTTGAGCACAAACAAACCATTCACTTGTAGTATCACGAGCACAGTCATTATTATCCAACTAGATAATCTCAATGACGACTGGTACAATATCAATTGATAGAACACAACTGTTTTTATCCATGGTAGTATGAAAATACTCAAATCGTGACACATGTTCACAAACAGTGGAACATATCCACCATAGTAGCATATCTCTATTGTTTGGAGACAATCAGTCTCCATAACAATCATCTGAGATCATCCTGCAAAGAAAATATTGTTAAAATAAACTGAATCATATGAGCCAATGTTTCACTCACATCTATGAGATCTTGAAAGGATATCTTCCCTCAGAGTAGAACATCAAGGATGGGCTATTTGCCTTATTATTCTCAAACAAAGAAGAATAATTGTTCTGATTTCTTGGACCATTCCTCACCCTGGGCCATTCCTCCGACACTATATGAAGTGTAATCTGAAGAGAATGAATCTTCCCTAAGGAAAGCATGTTCCTGATTGTTGAGCCTGGACCATTCCCTAACCTAGGCCATTCCTCCGACACTAAAAAATGTGCAACCTGGAGAGAATGAATACACCCTAAGGAATGATTGTCTGGACCATTTCCTCTGTTAACCATAAGAGGAAAAGACTGTAATGCCCCATATCTTGACCTTTAGGGAGTTAGAAGATTGACTTTTTACTCATCTTAGTAATTCAATTCTTAACATTTGTTTTGGCTCAATTAGATTGAGATAAATATTTGAGATATGTACATATTTTTATATGTTGCATGATATTATTTTCATTGTTACATACTCATGATGATGATAGATCTTTGATTTGTTTAAACATGCAAGTTAAAATGTGGAATTTAGGTACGTGGATACTAGTTCAAGTTATGATATGAATGCATAACAGATGCCAGACATGATAAAAATAAACATGCATTTCTTAAATTGAACGTCAATACATATATGAATCCTTATATGAAATTATTATGTATATGCATAGATATGAGTTATTGGTGGATTAACTTACAGGTTAATGAGCTATGCGATAGCCAAATGACTATAGTGTTGAGGTGACTTGGATGTCATAGACATCAAGAATATAGTATATGCTATATGTTGTACTTATTATTTAATTTATGATTCGAAATATTGCTATGATTTGTTCTGAGTGTGGTTTTGATAGGACGCACAACTTGCCCAAAGTGATTGTTTGATGACGTGACTCTAAGAACATTATTCTTTCTGTCTTATGCACTTCCTTCCCAATCTGAATCTTTAAATCCATGAAGTTGTATATCACTAGATGCAGTATATCTTAAGCCATAGTTTAATGTCCCACAAATATATCTCAGGACATGATTTGCAGCTATACAATGTTCATGGCCAGGTTCCACCTGGAACTGGCTTAGTGTATTCACGGAAAAGCAAATGTCTGGTCGAGTATTTACCAAATACATCAATGACCCAATCAACTATCGATGTAGTGATGGATCTGCTCGATCAGAATATGGATATTTTACTTTTCTTATATTCGTAGTCATAGGAGTATCC
Source organism: Picea glauca (assembly GCA_000966675.3). Classification (NCBI taxonomy): domain Eukaryota; kingdom Viridiplantae; phylum Streptophyta; class Pinopsida; order Pinales; family Pinaceae; genus Picea; species Picea glauca. Next base: position 228,162 of record JZKD02S0467356.1, read on the forward strand.
ATGGATTTGTAATCCATCATTATAAACTTCTGAAGGATCTTTATTGCGTACTTTCCTTGACCAAGGAATACTTCACCATGCTTCTGCCATACTTCTAGTCCCAATTAATAATGCATGAGACCTAGATCTTTCATATCAAATTCAGAAGCTAGTTCCTTTTTGCATTCAATGATAACAGACTCTTCAACTGTTATGAATAGATTGTGAATATATAATTGTAGAATCATAGGTGCATTGTCCATGACTTTGTAGTAAAGGTTTGGATCTGCATGACTCTTGGAGAAACAAAGTCTCGTTAGATAGTGATCCATTCTGACAAACCAAGCCCTTGGAGATTGCTTGAGTCCATATAAATATTTCTTTAATCTACACACGTGAGTGTCTCTGGAATGTACCTCAAACCCTTGAGGTTGTTCAATATATACTTCTTCTTTGATTGCTCCATTGAGGAAAGTTGTCTTTACATTCATCTGATGTAACTTCCATCCCATGGAAGCGCCAAGAGATATGATAGCTCTAATGGAAGTATATCTAGCTACTGGAGAAAAATTTCCATCATAGTCTTCTCCCTCCTTCTGGGAGAAACCTCTGGGTACGAATCTTGCTTTTTATTTATCCACACTTCTGTTTGTTGCATGTTTGATCTTATATACCCATTTTGAAATTACCATTGATTTTTCTTTAGGTCTAGGTACGATTTAACATACATAATTTTTCATAATGGATTGGTGTTCTTTTGTCATAGCTTCTTTCCATTGTCCCTTTTGAACTGCTTCTTTGAATGTGGTAGGTTCTTCATCTAGAAGCTTCATCATATACGCTGCATCGCTAGAGTATCTTTTAGGCTTCTTAATTTTTCTGAATGTTACTTCGGGAACCTTAAGTCTTTCTGCATCTTGTAAAGTAGCTTCAATCCAGGATGGTAGTTTCTTGGTCTTAGGTATGTTTTCTGAATCAATGGTCTCACAAGGTTGCATAGGATGATCATGTTGTTCTTTTTTATCATCTTGGTTTTTTGTGCTTTCTTCACTAGGTTCTTCATTCTCTTCTTCTTCTATGGTTTCTTCTATAGATTTATTGAAAGCCATCTTTTCATTGAATGTTACGTCTCTGTTGAATTCGATCTTATGTCCTTCCAGAATATAGATTCTATAAGCCTTGGATGAATCACTATATCCCATGAATATCCCCTTCTTTCCTGAGGGTTCTATTTTATTCCTTTTATCCTTGGGAATGTGAGAGTAAACAGGACATCCAAATATTCTTAGGTTTTACACATTAGGTTTCTTACATGAGAAAGCTTCTTATGGAGTCATGTCCTTCAATATACAATGAGGGATTATGTTTTGCACATATATTGATGTCATGGTTTCTTCTCCCCATAAGAACATGGATAGACCTTGATCATTTAGTAGTGATTTTACAGTTTCTTCGATAGATCTGTTATTTCTTTCTGCTACACCATTTTGTTGAGGATTATGAGGAATAGTTAGCTCCCTCCTAATCCCTGCCGATTTGCAGAATGCAACGAATTCCTTTGATGTTTATTCTCCTCCATTATCTGGTCTTAATGTCTTGATCTTCTTGTTTGTGAGGTTTTCTATCTCTGCTTTGAAATCTTGAAACTTGTTGAATACTTCGTCTTTTGTCTTCAGTAGATATAACCAAGTCTTTCTTGAATAATCGTCTATGAAGATTACGTAGTAAATAGATCCTCCTAGAGATCTGATTGGCATCAGACTGCAAACATATGAGTTTATTAGATCTAGATTCTCCTTAGAGCTATTATTGTTGCTTGGAAATGGTTTCTTGATATTCTTTCCAAGAGAACAACCTTTGCAAATTCCTTCATGTGTAGATTGTAATTCTGGTATTCCTTCAACCATCTTTCTAAGAAAAGGTAATGCTTGATAATTATTCTGAGCATACCTTCTATACCAAAGTTCATTGGGATTGACTTCGTCGTGTATGAGAGCTTATTCATTTCATTCCAGTAGTCTATACATATTTCCTTCATGACTTATAATAACCCTAGAATTCTCTGTGCTGGAGTCTTTATGCCATGATAACACTTTTCCATATATGAAAGATATTATGTTTCCTTTGTCTTCTAGGAAAGATATGGATACCATATTCTTTTCTAAACTAGGTACATATAAAACATTTCTTAAGTGAACATTGTTACCTATTTTCAACTTGACGGAGGCTTTTCCAAATCCTTCGACTGGGTAAGTTCTTTTATCTCCAATATCTACCTTGTACAATGTATTCTTCTCATTTATATTTGAGAGTATGGCTTGATCTCCCATCATGTTCCTAGAATCTCCACTATCGATTGTCCACGTGTGATATTCAACCATTCTAGTGAGTGTTGAGTAGTATAGAAGACTAATATTTTCACTCATGTCTTTGGTTGACTGGTAGCTGGTCATGCCTTGATCCAAAACTTCAACTCTGACGTTTCTATCTTCCGAGAGAGACAAAATGTGCGATGAAATGGGGTGCATCTTAATATATTCTCCTTGAGCAAGATGCTCCATCACAAGGTGTCGGATATGAGATTTAGGGTTTTTACAACTGCTCCTACTAGTAACCCTATTAAGAGTGTCTTGGAATATTCTCCTGCTAGTAACCCTAGTAGAAATTCCTCAATGAGCTCAATATCCTAATGGATATGTTTCCTTCCAGCATTTAGACTGAATGAAGGATGTGTGGGCCCATAACCTGATAGACTATGAAAGGATGTGCTCGTCTTACCATTGAAAATATCACTATTGTCACCCAACCATAGCCCGAAGCCAACCTCTGAGCACCTTGACCTTGACAGTGAGAAGAATCCTGGTAGCAATCCAATAGCCAAGCAAGTCTAATGCACCGAGCAAGAAATTAACCAAAGCTGATAAAATACTCCAACCCAAAACTAGCGCAACACCTTACCCAGAACTTGTGCACAAGACTACCAGACTGCAGTGCACACAAGTGACTTCTGCAATTATGAGAATGTGTCAAATGAGAGACTGGCACCCTGTATTTATAGTATTCCTAGCAGAATTTCCTGGTCTGACTTCTCCTTCTGGGTACTAATTAATTCATATTAATTATCTTTCTTTAGCTAACATATCATCTAGGGTTACATTCATTTCTTTGCTTCCTTCTGGAATATTCTAATCTTGTCAAAGGTCACAATAGAGGTTCATACCTCTTAAAGCTACCATAATATCAACACATGTAGTATTCCCACTTACTTGGTTTCATCCTTACATACATTCATAGCATATCTTCCACAATTTTGTTTGTTCATTCAGTTTTCCCATCCATTTGTGGATGGTAGCTTGTGTTGAAATTCAAGTTAGTATTTAACCCTACAAACAATTGTTTCCAAAATGTAGATGTGAATTTTACATCTCTATCCAAAATCACCATTTTAGGAATACCATGTAGTCTGAAAATTTATTTCATGAATATTTCAGCGATGTTAATATCTTTAAAAGTAGACTTTATAGAAATAAAGTTTGTAGAATTTCTAAGATTATCAATTACTACCATAATTGAATCATGTTGTTTTCGAGTTCTAGGAAAACATGTCATAAAATCCAGTGATATAGTCTCCTATTTCCATTCCAGTATAGGTAGAGGCTGCAACAGGCCGGCTGGATGCTAGTGTTCATCCTTCACCTGTTGACAATATTAGCACTTAGAAAAGTAATCTACTATATCGCCTTTCATATTAGGCCAAAAAAAAACTTCCTTCGTGTTGTTGTCATTTTCTGGTGTCACGAATGACCGAAATATGGTTTCTTGTGTACTTCGTCCAACACTGTTAACTTTAATTTAACAAAATCTAGTATGTATAATCTATTTTTGAATCTTAGTAGACCATTTATGTCCAATCTTAGATCTGTTCTGTCTAAATTTTCTACATTATTTTGTAAATCTGCCACTGTTTTAATGTAATTTTCATCATTATTACTTGCAGCCTTTATCCTTTGCTTGATGTTTCTTTCAGACCTGGTAATGTTCATCTCAAAAAACCCATGAATTCTTCTACTTAAATCATCTTCCACTTTTTTTTCCTTACCCTTGATGTGTCTTACCTCGAAGTCAAATTCGCTCAAGAAAGCGAGCCATCTTCCTTGCCTTCCATTGAGGTCGGGTTGACTAAACAAAAATTTAACACCATTTTTATCAATCAACAACAAAAAATTTATGCCCATTATATAGTGTAGCCACATCTTTAATGCATGGATGACAACTGCTAACTCTAAGTCGTGAGTGACATAGTTTCGTTCATGCTCTTCTTGTTTTTAGGACTCATAACAAATAACGTTCCCTTCTTGAGTTAGGGCACCTCCCAAACCTTCTTTTCTTGCATCCACACAGACTATGAAGGCTTTATCCAGGTCTTCTATACTTAAAATTGGTGAAGTTTTTAATAGTTCTTTTAACTTATTAAAACTATCCTGACATTTCTATGACCAATTAAACTTGGTTCTATTTTTCTGTAGGGATGTGATAGGGTATGCAATCTTTGAGAATCCTTCTATAAATATGCGGTAGTATCTGATGATCCCCATGAATGACCAGATGTCTGCTACATCCTTAGGGATAGGCCATTCCATGATGGATCTTATTTTATTTGGGTCGACTGCAATACCTTCTTCAGATATTACATGTCCTAGGTATTGTATTTTCTTTTGATAAAAGTCACATTTGTCGAATTTAGCATACAGTCTGTGTTTTATTAAATTTTCTAATATTATCCTTAGATGTTCTTCGTGTTCCTTTTCTGTTTTAGAACACACTAGGATATCGTCAATAAATACCAAAACAAACTTATCCAAGTACTGACTGAAAATGTTGTTCATTAAACACATAAATGTTGATGGTGCGTTAGTGAAACCAAACGATATAACAACAAATTAGTATTTTCCATATCTCATTCTGAATGTTGTTTTACTTATGTCTTGATCTTTTATTCTAACCTGGTGATAACCACATCTTAAATATAGCTTAGAAAAAATCTTTTCCCCATCTACTTGATCAAACAGATCGTTGATTCTAGGTAGGGGGTATTTGTTCTTAACTGGTCATTTTGTTTAACTTTCGGTAATCAATGCATAATCTTAGAGTTCCATCTTTCTTTTTAAAAAAAAGGACTGGTGCTCCCCATGGTGAGACACTTGGCCCGATGTATTCCTTGTCCAACATTTCTTGTAGTTGAATCTTTAATTCTGTTAATTCGGGTAATCTCATTCGGCAGGGTGCCATAGATATAGGAGCTGAACTAGGTAGCAAATCGATAGAAAATTCTATCTCTCTTCTTGGGCTAGTTTAGGTATCTCGTCAACAAACACATCTCTAGAATCATGAAATATGACAAAATCTTCTAAGGAAGGTTTGTTTTCTTTTTCCAACAGATTTTTCACTTGGATAGCATAAATCTCACAACCTTTTGTCATGCACTTCTTAAATTGTATTATTGAAATATGCCTAACTGAGACTAGTTTTCGTATGCCTTGTATTTTCTTCACAATGCCATTTTCATCTTTGTAAGTGAGTTTTTTTTCATAACAATCCAAAACTTCTTTATGACTCTCTAACCAATCCATTCTGATAATTATATCATAATACCCTAAGGGTAGAATATTCAGATTTATCTTTGTGTCTTGACCTCCTAAATTGATCTCACAATGAGAAATGAAATAACTCAAAGTAGCCCCTGGATCAATTTAAAAAAAAACATGATTATTCTTAACTTTACCTTCAACTTCCACTATAGTGGATTGGTGATTAGCTTGTTGGCCATCCATGACTACATTAATCTGATGTATGATTCTACCCACATCTCCCACTGTAGAGGCTTCTTGTAGGTTGTGAACCGTAGTCCTAGTTGCAGAAGTTAAACATGGACAATTCCTCCTTAAGTGAGGTTCTCCACATTCCCAACATTTTAACAGTTCACTTGGGTTGTCCCCAAACTACTTTTTTCCCAGATTACCTGGTTTACCACCTCCTTGGGTGTTCTAGTTATTGGAGTGAAAATATTTCCTTGGAAAACTCTTTGCTCCATTTTATAAAGGGGTTGGATGATATCCCTTCTTTCGTTGGTTCATTCGGTCTTATTTCTCATCTTCCCAAGCCTTGGGAAATTCTGACCGCTATATATATTGGTCATAACACATTTGGGCCTTCCTGAAAACTTCACTTAAGGAATTGGGGTTGTCAAATTCCATTATTTCCTTATAGGAATGTGGTAAATGGATTAGAAACCACTGTATCTTTACTTTGTCCTCCCAGATATAAGGCACGAACCTTAATAATTCCAGGAATTTGTTTATCAGGTCATCCATAGTCATTTGACTGAGTCGTAGCTCATAAAACTCTTTGGTTTTTCTTTCATACTATATTTCAGATAAATATTGTTTCTTAAAGTATTTCTTAAAATACGACCACTCCATTTGTTTTTCCTTTAGTCCCTTGGCCAACTTCAGGTCTTTCCGCCATATTCTTTATTTTCCTTTTAGGTTATAGATGGCCATTCTGACCTTCATATTGCTGGAATAGTTTTAGATATGGAAATACTTTTCTATGTCTAGTAACCATGCTTCCACCTCCTCCCCTGTCCTGGATTCCCCATCAAAGTTGGACAGTTTGATTTTATTAAACTCTCCTTCCAGGTGGCCTACATGTTTCCTCTTTCTTATTGTGGATTTTTTGTCTTTTGCTAATGGTGTGCCTTCGGAAGAGTTGTCCCCGTTTTCTTCTTCAGGGACATAATTTTTGGAGGCTCTCTTGCTGACCTCTTCTTCCTCATTGTTATCTTTTAAGATCTTCTTTGTTACTATACTATGCAACAATACTTCATTTATTTCATGCCGTTCATGTTGTGCCTTTTTCAGTTTCTCATTGTCTCTTTGAAAATTTGCAGTTCCACAATACTTGGTTTTTCATAGTTTCCACAACCTAGGTGGAAGAAATTCCTTCACTATTTTGTCCAAGTGCTCTAGCATGTCCCTACTTGGGATTCTCCTTGAGTTTGATCCCTTCTTCATTCTTTGTTTCCATGATCACAACAGAAATATTTTTTTTATGTTTGTAATAGTAAATGTTTTGTTAGTTTTTTCATTAAACACAATTTCATGTGTTAAGCAAACATTTTTGGACTTGTTTAAGGTCCAAGTGGTGTAACCTTTGCTCTGATACCATATGTAATGCTACCCAAATTTACCAAATAAAAAAAAAAAAATTCCTTAAGAACATTAAAAATCTTTTTGTTTAAACAACTCAACTCGAAAGTCCTACTATTATTATATGTAGGTAGTTGTCAAAACTATTAACTTTTTAAAGGTTTGTGTTTCCAGTTATTGACACAATTAACTACCATTATCACATATTTTATCTCTGAGTTATTTCCTACTGCATAGTAATCATATGCATAAAGTTCCATGGTAACTTTTCTATTTTCCACCCTTTCAGTTTACTAACTTATCAAATATAAGAATAAAGGTTAGTAAATCCCCACTAACATTAAGATCCTTTCCATGTATCTATATGTATATGTATATGTATGAACGTTAGATTATAGAGGAAGAACCCCACTCAAATTACATAAAACTTTATGCATAGAAAATATCGATATCATACAGGTCTAAACAAATTTGAGATTAAAGCGTAGATTTCATACTTAAGATAAGGTTCAATGCATCTATTGTAGACTTAAAAATAAAGGGTAACCTTATACTAGCTGCATAAGTAATAAACAGGCCCTTTCTCCAAAGGAACAAGTTATAAGGCACTCGCAAGCCCCCTCGTGAACATTGTTCAAAACAATGCATGAAGAGCGCTAGATCTTCTTTGACTACACCCTTCCCTTACGTGACCACAGTTGTGACCACTCACCTAGCCAAAAGGAATTTCACAATTTTGTGTATCGATACTTTGCATGTGAGTCTCCCCAAATCTTCTAACCTCCAAAATCTTGACAGGGGCATAGCATTTACTAGCTCCATTCCTTAACTTCCATCGATATGACCTCCGGCCAAACCATGGGGTTTACCTCTGAGTGAATTGACATTTTGTGTATCGGGAACTCCCGATTTCAACTATCTCAGATCAACGGTCTTGATTTCCCTATGATCCGATGACCCAGATCCCTCTCTCGCAAATCAGAATTTTGTGTATCAGGACTTTGGAAAAGCTACCTCCTTTGCACTTTCGATTCCCAATTTCCCGATATTTCAAAGTGACAAATCAATGACTCACACTCCTTCAAATATCACCGATACAATATCTCGTAAGCTTTTGAATGTCGAAAGAATCTTGACCTTAACCTTCTTGCAAATCCACTAGATCTAACGACCCAAACTTCTCCTTGATGCAACGACTCAGACCAAAATCGTGAACTCAGGTTTCGTGAGTTCCCATAAATATTACCTCTGGTTTCCCAAATTGCAATCTCCCGATAAAGCTAGATCTACGGTCCACGATATTCCTCTGATCGACGACTTAGATCAAATCATGATCTCAGGTTTCACAAGTTTCCATAACTCATACCTTTGATTTTTGGAGTTGCGAACTCTCGATAACACTATATTTATGACCCACAATCTTCCTTTGATCGACGGCTTAGATCAAATCACGAATTCAGGTTTCACAAGTTTCCATAACTCTTGTCTTTGGTTGTCTGAGTTGCGAACTCCCGATAATACTATATCTATGGCCCACGATCTTCCTTCGGTTGACCAATCTAATCAAATTGCGAACTTAGGTTTCACGAGTTTCCAGAACTCTTGTATTTGGTTTTACGAGTTGCGAACTCGTTATAAAACTAGATCTATGTCCCATGATCTTCCTCTGATCGACGACTGCGATCAAGTTGCAAAATTGGATCTAGTGACAGATCCAGTCAAATCCAATCGACATTGAAGTTACAGTTTTTATTAAGGGATGAGGTCCATTCGGAAAATTATTCTATCTTCAAGTTTTAACTTTTTTTGAACTCCATCTTATCAAAAATTGAATTTCTCAGTTTCTTTGTAGGACTTTAACCTTCACAGTCTCCGAATCTAGGATAGTGTCTTGCACGAAAAGGTACTAGGGTTCCAACTTGCAACGTTAATAAACATAAACCCATATTTTGTTGAAAATGATATGGATCTACACTAGAACACTATTATCATGGTATTTTTTATAACAGGCTCCTATAAAAAGATGGTTAAATTTATCTTCAATCCTTAAAGAAAAGGATAGAGGGGAAACCCCTACTGGAGATTATTTACCTAACTAATAGTTATGATCACAAGTGTTATGTAGAGTTTGAATACTCGTTTAAATATTGGACTGAATCTGCAATAGGTAACATGTTTAAGTAGTTAAATCCTTGTACATTTTCTCTTGAGTTTATCAAAAGAAGAGAACTATAACCTTTTACTATATTTAATGTAGTTGTCTTAAAAGGAAATGGTCGAGAAATATCTTCCTCTGTAATATATGGTCAGGTAGTTTGGAAAATTTGTATAGGTAATAACACATATATATACATATATATATATATATATATATATATATATTTCAATTATGATATTCACTCAAAATTACGTTTGGAAATTGTAGAATTTATACATCCTCAATATCAACTACAAATCGATATGATAATTGTTATCTATTGTAGACCATAGATTATAACACAGGAATAAGAAAAATTTCACACTTTCATATACAAAAATACACACAACAGTTTTATTATCTCTACTCAGGAAAACTTCCATACATTTATCAACAGTTAGCACATACAATAGTCTTTCTTGGCTCTACTCAATGAATAAATACAACTGTAAAGGCTTATTCAATAATTTGTTTCCTTCTACCAAACAAGTGGATGTATTCTATCAATCATTCATCAGTAAAATACGTAACCAGAACTAAGTAAATTCATTCTACCAGTTATTAAACATCAGAACATTCAACCAGGGAAGAGTAGAATAACATATCAAGACAAATTGTTGGGACCACAAATGGAATAACTAAGTTCCACCCAACCATAGAACAGAACAACCAAACTACTTGTTCTATTCACCCCCTAGCCTGACCATGAATCTATGAGTGAAAACCTAGAAAATCCTCTTTTTCCCAATAGTCATAATAATAAATTAAAATTAACTAAATTCCAAAATTCATAAATTCCATAAATGACAATAATTTTCCAATTTTGAATTTACCAAAAATGAAAGTAAATTCCTAAGTATTTTCAGACTTCAATAATAATTTATTTTTGGGGATTATACATTGCATACATGGATTGTCGAGGTATATATTGACTCATGATGTCCACTTACATATATGGAGACCTACTTCAACACCACACTTCTTTGGTTCATCATGATGGAATTCACCACATCAGCCTATTTCCAAAAGACAATGTGCCTTTATCCATGAGGTAAAAGTTAAGTATTCTGGTAAGTGACACTTTAATACTCGAGGCATCTAAATACATTGCATTTAAAGTTTCTTTTGATTATAGAACGTCTTCTTGGAAATTATTCTCTTTTCCCCATTTCACCTTGGTGGTTGACATTGTGCCCTAGTAAGTGGTCACCCTTGGGGAAATGGTTTTCTACTGGGTGGTCTCATGGATGAGTCATCGTACCATTTCCAATCATACTTATCATTTTCCCTACTTCATCCTTTTTGTCTCCTTATATTTTGGGATTTTTGAGTGTACTAACCCAAGAAGGGATTGTACCTCAGTTCATGGGAAGAAGGGGTTGAAGGCTCAGGGGGAAAGTAGCTGGAAAAAAATAAAAGATAAAGTTATAACCTTCTAGCTTCTCACCCAAAGAGGTTTTGAGAACAATGAAATGTTTCTCCTAAAATAATTGAAGACCTATAAAAAAAAAATTCACATATATAAATGTCCCACTTGTTGAGGGATATACACAATTGTGGTATATCCTTTTCTTTACCCATATGGTACTCTCTGTAACTCTACCTTCAAGTGACATTGTGGTACTTCTTTCAAGTCTTTTTTTACCCAATTGTTTTGGATTTAAATAAATTTATGCCAATAAATGGGCTTGGAAAATGGATGCATTGAAAATGAAGGTGTAGCACACCCTCTACAAAGGAATTGATAAATGAGATAATACAAACCCTTGTATGTCATGAATCTCATTCCCAAAGGTATGAACTCCATCTATTCCATATTCCTTACATGGCTTGGAGAGGGTCCACCTAGGAAACACCCCTTGAATTGAGGAATGACACACTCAATAGGTCACCTTGACAACCCTCCCATACCAAAACTTGGAAAGTTGCATAGGGTCTTTGAGCACTTGTTCAATTTGATAAGGTAGTTTCGGTGCACATGTTTAGGTGGATATTGTATTAAATGTGACTTTACTTTCCATGATACATTTGACTTGAGACCCTTGGAGGGCACACTCATTTTTCTTTGCAAGACCTAGCTTGGTGGACGATTTGGAGGAAAAATCCTAGCTTGGGCTTTCATTTTGGATTGAGTCCCATAGGTTGGATGACATGACCCACACCTTGGGTGAAGGCAGAAGATGGGAGTTTCCTTTGGAGGAAAGAGAATAAATCTTGAAGAAGGATACCTATTCCTTATTTTCTCAATGTTTTACCTTGGAAGGTCATAGCGTCTCTCTCTTGGGCTTGACGTCATGATTTACGAATAGGGTTTGATGATGGTGGTGATGATTTGATGAATCAACATGCATGTTGGAGAGAATAACCTAGCACATCAAAGGTTGGTCTTTGAATTCCCAATGACTTTCTCTCCAAGTTGAACGTTTTTCTAAAAGTGAATGACGTCACCCAATTAAGGAATTACGTCATATTTTTATGGTTTATTTTTTGCAAAAATCATTTTTATTTTGTAAAGGGGTAAAACAAAGGAGGCCAACCTCCTTATTTTGTGGTTTAACCTTATCTTATCTGGACAAACATTATATTAAGGTATTTTATAAATAAGATACCAAACCATTTTGATTTTAACCTAAAATTGAGAGGTCCTAAATCCCTTTAACTCAACAGCAGGAACCAAACACTCCACTGAGCCCTAATTAGACTCTGTAACGTTTAATAGTGGAATTGTTCTCCATATATTACGATCTAGCCAAATAATCGATGGGATTTACATTTTCTTGCGAAGGATTTTCCTTTTGTTCAAACATTCTCTTTTTTCATTTTCTCTTATAGGTGGAACCGCTACGAGATAAAAGTCTGTATAAACAAACTTAACTACTGGAGAAGAGGATGGGGTTAGGATAACCCTTTCACTCTAGAATGCATACAATGATCTTCTACCACAGGTCTAATACTAGTACATTAATCGTGCGGGTATTCCAATTACTGACTGAGATACAATTTATTAGATGAAAAAATGCATGTGATAAACAATGGAAAGTAAAATAATTCACTTAAATATAATCGTCAATCACATAATAACACAATGATTCATAGTCATAATATAAGAAAAGAACTGTAAAACGTTGAATCGGGTAACTTATCAATAGATTTAGTAGCTCTTACTCATTACATCATCCATTCATGAAACAAAATAAGGAATAATTCTTCTCCACATCCAATCATACACACTTTTGATGAAAAACACAAACTTTTCTCAGGTCCTAAACATGAATTCTCAATTAAAGGCAGCCCCAAAATAATTCTTTACACAACCAAAAAATGAGGGTCTTTGCAACAACCATTGACCCTTTTCTAATAGGTCAATCCTCTTATTTATAACATACTATTACCTAAAAATAACACTAAAGTGAAACTAAGTAAAACAAAACTCACCACATGGCACTTTCTTCTATCAGTCTTTCTAAGAGTCATTTCAGGATTTCACTTAAGTGGGTGACTCTTCTCGTACTCTGACCACTTGATGAAGAGATCCTCGCATGTGTTGGCATATGTAAATCTATGTTGTTCCATTGGGGCCGAATGAGTCTCTCTTATCTCTAATGCTTGTTCTCGATACTTGACTATTCTGGAACATAACTGTTGCAACATGGCCCAAGCTTTGATCAGGTTCTCCATGAAGTGTCACACCTGACCTGCAACCACATCTGTCACCTTTTCTATTTCCTCGGCCCATGATGAGTCTTGTTCAATATGTGATTTGACTATGTCATGCAAGTCAACAAGGTCCTTGGGTGTGCCAAATTCAGAGAGGTCGATGTCTCTCATTACTCGTTTGATATTGATCCAGTTTTTCTTGGATTTGGGCTATTTCTATTGGATTTCCCGATGGGGTTACCGAGCCATTTCTCCCAATATTTGGTTGATTTATTTATACAATAAAGGCTTCTTTCTCTTAACACCCAGATGTCATTGTCTTCTGTATCTCGGCCTTGCTGAACCGCGCTAATATAGTCGACCCTTTCCATGGCTTGTTGTGCCTTTTCATACCACCTCTCCATATCCTTGCACATGGCTAGCGGCATGAGCATGTCTTATTGAAACTCTTTTATCCTTTCAGTGAATAAGTGTCTCTCATTAGTGAATTTTCTGTAGGCCTCCTTGAATTCACTCCTTATGAACACCGCGACCTGTGTGGTGTCCTAGTAATATTTTACCAAGTGGCGCAAATGTTCCAATTCTTTCAGAGAAGTAGCCAACTCCTCTTCATCCCTTTTTTCTCTGTCCAGGGTGACTTCGATGATTTCCATCCCTGCACTGATAAGTTCAGATGTTTTGGTGTGCTCTATATTTATCATATTTTACTTCATGGTGATGAGGATGGAGTGATCCAGAGTGATCCTCCTCTTCTTGGTGGTCCTCTACACAATGGATTTCTTTTTCTGGTCATAATAAATGGCATGTATGTGAGCAACTTCATCCATAGGCTCGGGGATTTGTTGATCTCCCTAAGTGATTGTATTTCCCAGGATTCCGATGGTATATATTTGTTCAATATTGGGTTCTTGAACTTCTTCTCTATGTTCTAAAATCCTGTCTTTTGTTTGTCTCTCATCGACAATTTGAGTACCGATTGAAATTGAGGCATCGGGGGCAGGATCGATACTTACTTGATTATCGGTTGTTGAGACGCTAATTTCTTGTCGTGGAGCATCTCCCTTTTGTTTGACCATCTTTGGCTCATCCTTCGGACTATCTACTTGGGTCTATGGTGTATTGGGTAGATCAGTGTCTAAGACACTCTCGACTTCTTGTTCATTCTATGGAAGCCAATGAATTCAAGTGTTAGGAGCTGGGGAAGATGTCTTTTTTGGTTCCTTTTCCTCTAAGATATGTACAGGGGTCACAAGGGATACCTCCAGGATCTCTTCATCATCATAATTGTTTATTAATTCACTGAGGGGGTCTCTAGTTGGGTTGAAACACACGATTGTCTCTGGCTGGGAAGAATCAACCACTGGTGATCCGCCCTGGGAAGTTGTGATTTCAAGGTCGTCTAACCTAGTGATTTCATTGATGTCTATCAGTTCAGGGCCGCTTGTGCCTATTTGGCTCTCATCTGGGTTGTCGACAGAGAATCCTATCATTCTTGTGAGGTCTGGGTCATCTTGCAGTTGATCAATTATCCGATCTGCATGTTCTATCATGAGTAAGCCCCTCTCATGCACATCTTGAGTCTTAGGGAAACCTTTATCTTGCATCGAGGCTACTAGGGGAGCCTCTTCCACTTCGACCGCTATTATTTCTTCTCTGGCTCTGAGGGCCTCTTGAGCCAAGTTTTCTATGGTTGTTGTTTGTTCATCTAGACTCATGGCTCTAAAACTGGTCATTTTAGGGTTATCCATCCTTTCCACCACCTCATCCTATTCCTGGGCATTTTATGTGGAGATTTCATCTTCAAATTTGTCATGGGCATATGGACAATACGACAATAATTGTGAGGAATCTTTCAATACCAGACCCTTTTGATCATGCTTGTGGAATTGGTCAGCCTCTATCTCTCTCTCTCTCAATCCCTCTTTCTCTCCTTATCCCACTCTCTCCCTTTTTCTTCCTCCCTCCCTCTCCCCACCCCTCTCTCTTTTTCT
>JZKD02S0467356.1:252292-263949 GCA_000966675.3 Picea glauca
TCTCTCTCTCTCTCTCTCTCTCTCTCTCTCTCTCTCCCTCCCTTCCTCTCTCTCTGTCCCCCCCCTCCCTCTCTCTCTCACTTGTGAACATAATTTTTTAACAAAGAAACATGAAATACATTATAAATTTTCAGATTTGTAGGAAGTGCAAATTGATATGCCACAGGTCCTATTCGAGATAAGATCTCAAAAGGGCCACAAAACCTAGGCACCAACTTGGAAAAGTTTCCTAGATTTAGTGAAATTCTTCTAGCTTTGAATTTTAAATAAATGTGGTCTTTGACTTGGAATTATTGTAGTCTTCTTTTCAGGTCTGCGTAACTTTTCTATCTTTCTTGTGCTTCTTTTAAATTCTATTGTACTTTTCTTACCATATTCTCCATTTTCATGGAGCATTTCTGGTCCCACCATGAGTTTATCAACTGGGTTATCCCAGCTAATTGGAGTTGTACACTTTCTGTCATACAATACTTTTAAGGGGCTCATCTTAGTCGATGCCCGGTAACCATTGTTGTATGCAAATACCACCAAGTGCATGATGTTAGAATATTAAAGGATGTGCTTGTTTTACCATTGACAATATCACTATTGTCACCCAACCATAGGTCGAAGATACCCTCCAAGCACCTTGACATTGATAGTGAGAATAATCCTAGTAGAAATCCAATAGCCAAGCAAGGCTAATGCACCAAGAAAGAAAGTAACCAAAGCTGATCATATAGTCAAACCCACAACTGACACAACACCTTCCCTAGAACTTGCGCACAAGACTTCCAGACTGTAGTGCACACAAGTGACTTCTACAATTCTGAGAATGTGTCAAATCAGAGACTGGTGCCCTATATTTATAGTATTCATAGCATACTTGCCTGGGCCAAATTCTTCTTCTGGGTACTAATTAATTCATATTAATTATCTTTCTT
Organism: Picea glauca; assembly: GCA_000966675.3. Classification (NCBI taxonomy): domain Eukaryota; kingdom Viridiplantae; phylum Streptophyta; class Pinopsida; order Pinales; family Pinaceae; genus Picea; species Picea glauca. The sequence continues at coordinate 253,216 of JZKD02S0467356.1, forward strand.
CAGTTGACATCCCGTCTAGGGTTACATTCATTTCTTTGCTTCCTTCCAGAATATTCTAATCTTGTCAAAGGTCACAATACAGGTTCATACCTACCAAAGCTACCATAATATCAACACTCCCTCCTAGCTAGGGAGGTATAACTGATAATGGTCTTGAGCACAAACAAACCATTAACTGGTAGTATCATGAGCACAGTCATTATTATCCAACTAGATAATCTCCATGACAATTGGTACAATATCAATTGAAAGAACACAACTGTGTTTATCCATGGTAGGATGAAACTACTCAAACCATGACACATGGTCACAAACAGTGGAACACATCTACCATAGTGGCATATCTCTACTATTTGGAGACAAGCAGTCTCCATAACAATCATCTGATATCAACCTACACATAAAATATTGTTAAAATAAACTGAATCATCTGAGCCAATGTTTCACTCACATCTGTGAGATCTTGAAAGGATATCTTCCCTCAGAGTAGAACATCAAGGATGGGCTATTTGCCTTATTATTCTCAAACAAGGAAGAATAATTGTTCTGATTTCTTGGACCATTCCTCACCCTGGGCCATTCCTCCAACACTAAATGAAGTGTAATCTTGAGAGAATGAATATTCCCTAAGGAATGCATGTTCCTGATTTTTTAGCCTGAATCATTTCCCAACCTGGGCCATTCCTCCGACAATAAAAAATGTGCAACCTGGAGAGAATGAATACACCCTAAGGAATGACAGTTCGGACCATTTCCTCTGTTAACCATAAGAGGAAAATACTGTAACGCCCCATATCTTGACCTTTAGGGAGTTAGAAGATTGACATTTTACTCATCTTAGTAATTCAAATCTTAACATTTGTTTGGGCTCAATTAGATTGAGATAAATATTTGAGATATGTACATATTTTTATATGTTGCATGATATTATTTTCATTGTTACATACTCATGATGATGATAGCTCTTTGATTTGATTAAACATGGAAGTTAAAATGTGGCATTTAGGTACATGGATACTAGTTCAAGTTATGATATGACTCCATAATAGATGCCAGACATGATAAAAATAAACATGCATTTCTTAAATTGAACTTCAATACCTATATGGATCCTTATATGAAATTATTATGTATATGCATAGATATGAGTTATTGGTGGATTAACGTACAGGTTAATGAGCTATGTAATAGACAAATGACTATAGTGTTGAGGTGACTTGGATGTCGTAGACATCAAGAAGATAGTATATGCTATATGTTGTACTTATTATTTAATTTATGATTTGAAATATTGCTATGATTTGTGGTGAGTGTGGTTTTGACAGGATGCACAACTTGCCCAAAGTGATTGTTTGATGACATGACTCTAAGAAAATTATTTGCATAGTATGTCTCAATATAGGATGTTGACCCTAGTTCTATAAGGAGGGGTGGAGGTATTTCCCACCATTTATCCTCCGAAACCTAGAGTTGTGGGAGGGCTATGTAAAGTCACGCTCCACTAGACATGTGATGGCGACTACTAGTTTCCTCTTGGGGAAGTTTGGTTGAGATGTATGACACTTCCTCTTACGGGTTCTATCTAGATTTAGGTCAATATATTTAATGCTCCAACTTAGTCCAACAGAGGAAAGGATAGGATGGAATATGGACGTAGGTTAGGAAGGAAGGATGCTTTGATGATAGTTTGGAATACTGATTGAGGATTAGAGATGCCATTATTTTTTACTCACTTGGTTCCTACCATGCTTAAAATCCTCTTTGATTTCCTATTGATATTTTAAGTGTGACAATGAGTTATCGATGAATTGGTGTAATTTAGTTCGTTAAGATTATTAAATGATGCATCACTTGATTTGTTGTCCTACATGTCTTAGTGATCACATAGGAACTATGCACTAGGCACAATGATTGTTTATCATTAGTATATCCATGAGATATGTGTCTGCTAGCTATGCACACATACCCTACCCATGTACACTAGTATAAGTAATTATTGTATTAATTATTAAAGTAAAATATTAATTATTTAAATGAATGTTTATTGAATATTGAATTATATTGCATACAAAATATCTAGAAGCATTAAATACCTTCTTGAATTTGATAGATGGTGGGTGTGATGAATTGAATGAGAATGGTGGGGTGTTATATTCATTTTGGGGAAAATTGTCAAATTACATTTATTAGCTAGCATGAGAAGAAATAATTTTCTTTTATTTTATTATTGTTTAATGCAAGTCATTTATATTTTAGTTTTATTTTAATATTTTCCCAAAAATCTAGATAAGGGAGGTTGATGGATAATAATGAGGGTGGTTAAGGAGACTTGGGGAAGGGTGTATTAAAACTTGATAAATAGGGAGGAGAAGTGGTGAGGAAGGGGGGATTGGAGAGGTTTGAGCATCATGAGAGTTTGTGAAATTCTTGGAATATATAATTCCTATGATAGTTTTCTTTGAGCATTTGTGATTTGTTGTTCTTGGAGTCATGGGAATGGAGAGCCAAGAAACCGAAAGGTTTCTTGGAGCTAGAAAGTCGACTAGGCTCCTAGTTGCCAGCGAGGATTCCATTGTTTCACTCTGGGAAAGAGAGAAAAGAATGCTTGGAAGCGCCCAGGACTACATTACAACCGATGATATTTGACAAGCTAAGGAGGAGGTATTTTTTGGTGGTATTTTGTTATTGATATTTTCTATACATTTTTGTTTTAAGTTCTAAATCATAGAGTTAACATATTACTTATTTCATCATGTTATCTAGATTTATCATTGAGAAAATGTAGAAGGATTGTGTAAATGAAAATCAATGAAATTATGTTAAAACGAAGTTTTTATTGTGTATGTATAAAATGAAGGATTAATTGTTTAACATCTTGGATGGGTGTTACAAAGACTGTCCTGTACCAACCTCCAAACCAGACAATTCCTCATGTTAACCACAATGAGAAATTGTTGTCCAGTGATGCGGGTCAGTCTTCTTGAGTAAAACTCAAGAAGAGAGACTTCCCTAGAACACTCCCCATGTTAAATACAATGATAATTCACTATCTATGGTACATCAACAATCTGAAGCATTTTTCGAACTAGAAAATGTCTATCCATTAGAAATCTCAATCCACTTTCCAAACAGGAAAAATTCTTCCCATGCTAGACTATTTTTCAATCTTGAAAATGAATGTTGTCAATAATATGTCAATTCTCCCTCCCAACCTGGAGATTCATTATTCCTTTTAAACTAAGGGAGTTATTTCCATGATCCCCATCTTTTCCCAAAAATATGCAAACTTTACGTTGGAGAGAGGCTTTGTCAGGATATCTGTTGTCTGCTCATTTGTGGGGATGTACTGGAGCTTTACTTCTCCTTCCTGGATGCTATCTCTAATAAAGTAGCATTTGATATCAATATGTTTTGACCTTTCATGAAACACTAGATGTTTTAATTATATTATGCAACTATGATTATCACAATGTATTATGGTCAAATCTGGAATCTGATCAAATAAATCAGAGATTAGTTTCCTTAGCCATATTGTTTCTATGCATGCTTCACATGCTGTGATATATTATGCTTCTACTGTGCTGAGTGCAACAGACTTATGTTTCCTACTACCCCAATATATCATAGTTGAGACCAAGATGAAACAGATTCCTGAAGTACTCTTTCTATCTTATGCACTTCCTTCCCAATCTCAATCTGTAAATCCATGAACTTGTATATCACTAGATGAGGTATATCTTAAGCCATAGTTTATTGTCCCACAAATATATCTTAGGACATGCTTTGCAGCTATCGAATGTTAATGTGTAGGTTCCACTTGGAACTGTCTTAGTGTATTCACGGCAAAGAAAATGTATGGTCAAGTATTTACCAAATACATCAATGACCCAATCAACTATCGATATAGTGATGGATCTGCTCAATCAGAATCTGGATATTTTACTTTTCTTATATTCGTAGTCATAGAAGTATCCATGGATTTGCAATCCATCATTATAAACTTCTGAAGCATCTTTATTGTGTACTTTCCTTGACCAAGGAATGCTTCACCATGCTTCTTCCATACTTCTAGTCCCAATTAATAATGCATGAGACCTAGATCTTTCATATCAAATTCAAAAGCTAGTTCCTTTTTGCATTGGATGATAACAGACTCTTCACCTGTTATGAACAGATCGTCAATATATAATTGTAGAATCACAGGTGCATTGTCCATCACTTTGTAGTAAAGGTTTGGATCTGCATGACTCTTGAAGAAACCAAGTCTCGTTAGATAGTGGTCCATTCTGACAAACAAAGCCCTTGGAGATTGCTTGAGTCCATATAAAGATTTCTTTAATCTGCACACGTGAGTGTCTCTGCAATGTACCTCAAACCCTTGAGGTTGTTCAATATATACTTCTTCTTCGATTTATTCATTGAGGAAAATTATCTTTACATCCATTTGATGTAACTTCCATCCCATGCAAGTGATAAGAGATATGATAGCTCTAATGGAAGTATATCTAGCTACTGGAGAAAAATTGTCGTCATAGTCTTCTCCCTCCTTCTGGGAGAACCCTCTAGCTACGAATCTTTCTTTGTATTTATCCACACTTATGTCTATTGCATGTTTGATCTTATATACCCATTTTGAAATTACCACTGATTTTTCTTTAGGTCTAGGTACGATTTCCCATACATAAGTTTTCATAATGGATTGGTGTTCTTTTTTCATAGGTTCTTTCCATTGTGCCTTTTGAACTGCTTCTTTGAATGTGGTAGGTTCTTCATCTAGAAGCTTCGTCATATACACTGCATCGCTAGAGTATCTTTTAGGCATCTTACTTTTTTTGGATGTTACGTCGTGAACCTTAAGTCTTTCTGCATCTTGTAAAGTAGCTTCAAGCCAAGATGGTAGTTTCTTGGTCTTAGGTATGTTCTCTGAATCAATGGTCTCACAAGGTTTCATAGGATGATCATGTTGCTCTTTTTCGTCATTTTGGCTTTATGTTCTTTCTTCACTAGGTTCTTCATTCTCTTCTTGTTCTATCATTTCTTCTATAGATTTATTTAAAGCCATCTTCTCATTGAATGTCACGTCTATGTTGACTTCGATCTTATGTTGTTATAGAATATAGATTCTATAAGCCTTGGATGAATCGCTATATCCCATGAATATCCCCTTCTTTCCTGATGGTTCTATTTTATTCCTTTTATCCTTGGGAATGTGAGAGTAAACAGGACATCCAAATATTCTTAGGTTTTCCACATTAGGTTTCTTACATGAGAAAGCTTCTTATGGAGTCATATACTTCAATATATGACGAGGGATTATGTTTTGCACATGTATTGATGTCATGGTTTCTTCTCCCGACAAGAACATGGATAGACCTTAATCATTTAGTAGTGATTTTATGGTTTCTTCGATAGATCTGTTATTTCTTTCTGCTACGCCATTTTTTTGAGGATTATGAGGAATAGTTATCTCCCTCCTAATCCCTGGAAATTTGTAGAATGCAACGAATTCCTTTGATGTTTATTCTCCTCCATTCTCTGGTCTTAATGTCTTGATCTTCTTGTTCGTGAGGTTTTCTATCTCTGCTTTGAAATCTTGAAACTTGCTGAATACTTCGTCTTTTGTCTTCAGTAGATATAACCAAGTCTTTCTTGAATAATCGTTTATGAAGATTGTTTGCACCCAATTCGTCACTAGGTGAGAAAATTAAGAGTGCTTACATGCTCAGTTGGGCTCTGCTAGGCATGACAGCTGTAAAAGGAAAGGTTAGAAAGAGAAACTACAAAGTTATAAACAAGAATTAAGCTAAAACAAATAAAAACTATGAGCATATGAAACAAATGAAAAATAAGTACAAATGGACCAATATCACCAATGTATAAGCTGATCTATTGATGAAATCCAAAGGCACAATGAAGAAAGGGGACTTGGGTCCCTTCTTTCTCCAATTGAAGGCTCTTGAGGCCCTCACTAGCTTGCTTTCCTTACAATGAAAAGATGAAAATGATGGTGAAAGAAATCCAAGCATATCCACTCAAGAGAGAAGTGGATAGCCCTATGAAATGGTGCTAATTGTGTTTTTTCCAAAGAATGAGTCCTTAGCAATCTTAGCAGCATAACAATACATAGAATTCCTTGATAAAATGATGGTTATTCATTTCTTTTTATAGCCTAGCATTGGGTGTTTATGTAACCTCTTTGAAGTGTGAAAAGGGGCTCTTTAGGGCTCAATTAGGTCTTTGACCAACCCACCATGCGGATTGAGCTCGGATTTGGTGTCAAATCGACTTGGGAGCTGATCCATTAGTGGTTGGGAGGCTGACCAATTTCAATAAATGCGTCGTTTAGTAGGTGCATGGGTTTTTCGCCCAATAGCTACACATCGTGCGTGCATGCGCGCATTGTACATTGTTGTTACGCGCATATGCGTGCGCACCCCTGTTCTTTAAAGCGCCCTTCAATTTTTTGGTCATTTTGTATAGTTTTTTGACCCTTTTGCAATGCTGTGGAATTAATCCTGTGCCATGAATGACTTCAGTCCTGTTTTGATGATGCGGATTTCTTGTCGCCATGTGCAGACGAAATTTCAATGATAACAGATGCCCCCTGATGGATGAGGTTAGGAGCATACGTATAGTCTAAATCCATCAATGTTTCTTTTATTGAGAATGGTGTTGTAAGGGAGAACAAGAGTGGGACCATGTAGAGCAATCCTTTAGAGAAGAAAGGAACCTAGAGATCCCGACCTTCCACAAGGTGCGTGACAATATACAACTGTGTACAAACGAGGTGGGCATGTCCCATGCTTGTATGATGTAACTCTAACAAAAGATGACGAAAATGTTGGTGTAGATAACTGCAGCGCCCTCGGGGGCGGTAATGATAAAGGCAAAAGACAAGTCTGCAAAGGAACATACTCTGAACAATAGGCAATGATCACAGGAACAAGCGGCGATGATGATGTGGGCAGTGATGGCCCTGCCAAGTTCATGGGTCTTTGGCAAATGATAATAATAACTGCAATAGTCGCAAAGTAAGACCCACCGCAACATGAGAAAGTGTTGGCGTCGAATGTTATGGGGGTCAACGACATCAGGGAGAAATGGTATTTCCCCCTGTGTCGTCCGAGATCTCTCATTGAATGAGAAATGAGAATCAAGATACTATCGCCCTTCTGGAAAATTATGCTGATGTTGACAAAAGGGGGACGCGACTCCCAGAAGCAAAGGGCTTCACGGAATCTACTGTGGTGAGGAAGTGGCAAAGGTACATGGACGAAGTCAAGAAGTGGGAAGACTCAAGACTACCCTTGGTTGGAGAATGTATGAGACAAATAGTGGCCGCAACCGTGTGACAAGGTCGAGGGTCAGGGGGACGCCAAGACCGAGGATAAGTTGTGCTAGAGGCAGGACAAGGTGAATAAATTCAGAGGGTATAGGTAAGTGATCTGGGTAGTACTCTGAAGATATAGACGATGCCGGTGAGGGTAAATGAGAAGTAATGCTCCAACCAAGAGGACATGGGTTGCGTGTGGCCAAAAAGGAAAGCAGGTCGCCAACGGTGACGACAAAAGTAAATAACTGGAAATAAAGGCTCTTGTACAATAAATAATGAATAATTGTGGAAAAATGTACAAATACAGAAACGGGTGCCCCAGTGTGAGATGAGTGCCCTTGGGAGGGCAGAAATTTCTTGGAAAACTGATGAAGGGTGGGGGCCCCATTGGTAAGTTTCTATATGAGGTAGGTGAAATGAAGATAGGTTCACAAATGGGCAAACTGATGGTGGATGAAATGGTGGATTCATGATCCTGCGGAGGTGCAGGTAAAAAAGAACATAACCATAAAGCGATGATCTGGGAGTCCATATGGGAAGCTAGCAAAATGAGGAGAAGAAGTATGTGGTTGAGCTGCAACATGATGAAAGACTATCGGGACTCCCATCCCTAAAGGGTAATGAAGAACATCATGAGTGTCAAAAGTGCCAAAAGGTGCTATGAATGGGACAACTCATGTGGGGGAGAATGCTACCGAGTGAAAGTACTGATGATGCAAACGGAGGTGTAAGTACTGCAGATCCGGTAATGGTTATCCTAAAGGAAAATATCAGAGGATGTGACTAGGAATGTCAATGCAATACAGCGGGAGAGACTACATGCCAGTGCTGAGTATATACCTGAAGGAATGATGTTGAGGGATGATGATCAAGTACCTGCACACAGAACAACCAAATACCCAAAGTGAACAATATTTGAAGAGAAATTAAGATATGAGCATGTATTTGACAAATGTGACCATGTGCGTGCGTACCTGACCATGATATGGAAAAAAGGTGCCCCGGGGGCCTAGGACAAAAAGTGCCCCAGGGATAGCCGTGATGTAGGCGGCGGGATGCTGATCCCGTGGCTGAAGATAGCTTGAAAAATGGACGCTGTGGGCTCCCGGAATGGTGAGTGGAAGTTTGGTAAAAACCCTATATATAGCTGTAGGGCCCACATTGCCACCTCATTTGTACCTGCTTCTACAGTGAGTTTTTGAGCAGATTCAGAGAAGATTGAGTGATTCAGGGAGCACGAGGTACCCGATCGACGGTGTGTGAGTTTTAGGTTAGTTCTCTGATCGTCCTGCATAGAAATATGTTTCTAATTTTTGGGCAGGGTAGGTACGGGGGGTCATACAAGAGGTTAAAGGGGAATTTTCCTAGGGATTGGGCCCACTCGCGCCAGGGATTCGGTGGAAGGCGCGCATATATGCGCGCCTGTGAGGTGGACAGGCACGCACTAATGTGCGCATGTGGGGTGAACAGGCGTGCTCCCGAGCACGCCTATGAGTTTGACATGCGCACCTTAGAGCATGCCTGTATTGTGAACAGGCGCGCTCATGAGCGCGCCTGTGGGAAAAAATAAGTGTGCATGCGTGCGCGTCTGTAATGTGAACAGGCGCGCAGGTGTGCGCGCCTGTGGGTGGTAAAACTGCGTCTTTGGGGCAAGTTTTAAGGGTGAAGAGGGGAGTCTTTTTGATGTATTTGGTGTTTGCATAAACTAATATAGGACTCTGGGTTGTGTGCAGGTGGTTATCAGTGACCATGGATGTGCGATGGCATGAGCGAGATTGGTCACAGCTGAGAGATGATGTGGCCAATGCGAGGCCTGCAGTTCGAGCGTCTTTAGCAGCCAGTGGGTTGCTAAAGTTTTTTGAGTGCCCTTTGATACGGGCACAGGAGTATTTACTCCAGTTCCTGCTCGAGATGTGGAGCCCTGATCAAAACTGCTTCCTCGTGCAAGGAGAGTAGATCCCCTTCACTGTGGTGGAGGATATATACTTCTTGACTGGGCTCCCCTTCCGGGGAACACCGTTGCCGACAGAGCTTGTGCTGTCGAGGGATACTCTCCTGCGGGATGTCGCCGAGCGATATTGTTCAGGTTATAAATACATGGCTGGGAGTGCAGTGAGTATCAGTGGGTTGGATGCCCTATTGCATCGTTGCATAGCAGCGATGATTGTTTGGGTGTATGGGTCACGAGCGACCCATCGGATTAGTGGTGGCGAGCTGCTGGTGATGGAGAGGGTGGTGGTGGGCTGTGAGCAGTTCGCTTGGGGTTTGACCCTTCACGCACAGATGATCGCGCAGCTAGACCGATGTCAGTCGACAGGTACTGGGGAGTTTGCGTTTGGCTCCATCCTGGTGGCCTATTTTTTGGAGAGGGTGCCGATGTTGCGCCCGAGGGTGCTATTAGAGGCACCAGGGGTACGAGAGCCGCGTTTGAGGCAATGGTCCCAGATTTTGGTTCGCCATGGTGGTGGTGAAGGCGGACATTATTTTACTGCGTAGGCGACGCAGATATGGCGGCAGATGCTGCAGGTTATGCTGCAGTACCCCTATGTTGGGGTTGACTTCCAGGGAGACCCGAATATGGTATTGCCTCCTGGGGAGGTTTTTGATGATCGAGGTATGTTGAGTGTTGTATGTTTTTATTTACATTGTGTTTTTTGATATACCATTTGATATGTATGATGTATAGATACTGATATGATCTGTTGTTTCTTGTTTTGTGCATGTGCATATTTGGCACTTCGCGGGCGTGAGGTGGAGTTGTACAGAGCACCAGCACAACGAGAGCAGGAGAGACCGCCGTGTGGAGGGAGGCATTTGAGGGATGAGGCTACTGGGTGACCAGTAGATCTCGAGAGACCAGTGCAGAGGCACCATTTTGATGACCCTGGTGCGGGGCCATCACACGCTCCTCCGGCAACAGTCGATGTTGATTTGGATGATATACGCCGCCGTTTTGAGACAGTGTTGCAGGACGTGCCTGAGGGCATGTGGATCCGTATCCAGGACGAGGGGTTCCTGGAACAGTGTATAGGGTTACCACCACCATGGAGGGGCCTAGTGCGATGAGCAGCAGTGCTCGCCGCGATGAGTAGCGGACACCTGTCGCCTAGGCAGGGGGGTCCTGCGGATGTTCCACCACCACCGCCTGGGGCTGGTGGGGGTGGCCCACCACCTCCTCCTGAGGGAGGAGCAGTGGGGGGTGCGATAGAGGCACCCTGATGTATGTATGTAGACATTTTTTGATGATATAGGCTGGTGAGCCGTTTTTGTACCGAGATGTGGCACTGGCCTGTGGGCCGATGTATATATATTTTTTGTATGTAAACATTCAGATGGCCTGATGGGCCCACATATATATATATATATATATATATATGAGTATACATGTTGTTGAGATCCAA
>JZKD02S0467356.1:273752-287880 GCA_000966675.3 Picea glauca
AATCCTTTTCTGGTTCTCAAGATCGCTTGATGGTGCAAGAGAAGAGCATACTCAAGATTGTTACTTGCAATTTCTAGTCCCAAATGTGAGTTTAGATGTGATTAGAATTGATGTTAAACTTATATTTGTAAACCAAAGCAAGCCATCCATGTGGAAAAAAGAAAATAAGGGAAAATGATTTTTATCCACCTAAGTGCCTATGTTTGTTTGATTATCCCCTTTATAAGTTGAGGGGTCTAAGTGGTGCAGTATTTATAGCATGCATATCATCATTCTTAAGAAGGAAAATGATTTTTCCTCACATCCAAGAGCTTACAATATGAAATTTTAGTGCAGATGCATGGCCCCCAGTGTGGACAGAGGCGCATATGGCGCCTGCGCGCTGGAAGAAATGAGAAACAAAGCGCATGCACACATTAGAGAAACTACTGCACAGGAGCATGCGTGCACGATGCACGCCTGTGGGGTGGAATAACTACGCGCCTATGGCAAAAAACCAGGAAGAAAAATCTGGATGGATTTCTCCCAATCTTCTAGTGAATTGACTGGTTAGCAGGTCGACAGAGGCCGGTTTGTGAACCTGCAAGTTAATGAAATTAAAAGGAAAGCAAAATGAACCCAAACGAGGGAGGAATTGATACCTTCTCCCCAGTATGGTCGCCAATCTGTTTGCACCCAATTCGTCACTAGGTGAGCAAATTAAGAGTGCTTACATGCCCAGTTGGGCTCTGCTAGGCATGACAGTTGTAAAAGGAAAGGTTAGAAAGAGAAACTACAAAGTTATAAACAAGAATTAAGCTAAAACAAATAAAAACTATGAGCATATGAAACAAATGAAAAATAAGTACAAATGGACCAATATCACCAATGTATAAGCTGATCTATTGATGAAATCCAAAGGCACAATGAAGAAAGGGGACTTGGGTCCCTTCTTTCTCCAATGGAAGGCTCTTGAGGCCCTCACTAGCTTGCTTTCCTTACAATGAAAAGATGAAAATGATGGTGAAAGAACTCTAAGCATATCCACTCAAGAGAGAAGTGGATAGCCCTATGAAATGGTGCTAATTGTGTTTTTGCCAAAGAATGAGTCCTTAGCAATCTTAGCAGCATAACAATACATAGAATTCCTTGATAAAATGATGGTTATTCATTGCTTTTTATAGCCTAGCATTGGGTGTTTGTGTAACCTCTTTGAAGTGTGAAAAGGGGCTCTTTAGGGCTCAATTAGGTCTTTGACCAGCTCACCATGCGGATTGAGCTCGGATTTGGTGTCAAATCGACTTGGGAGCTGATCCATTAGTGGTTGGGAGGCCGACCAATTTCAATAAATGCATCGTTTAGCAGATGCACGGGTTTTTCGCCCAACAGCTGCACATCGTGCACGCATGCATGCATTGTACGTTGTTGTTACGCGCATATGTGCGCGCACCCCTGTTCTGTAAAGCGCCCTTCAATTTTTTGGTCATTTTGTATAGTTTTTTTACCCTTTTGCAATGCTGTGGAACTAATCCTGTGCCATGAATGAATTCAGTCCTGTTTTGATGATGCGGAGTTCTTGTCGCCATGTGCGGACGAAATTTCAGTGATAACAAAGATTACATAGTAAATATATCCTCCTATAGATCTGACTGGCATCAGACCGCAAACCTATGAGTTTATTAGATCTAGAATCTCCTTAGATATATTGTTGTTGCTTGGAAATGGTTTCTTGATATTCTTTCCAAGAGAACAACCTTTGGAAATTCCTTGATGTGTAGATTGTAATTCTGGTGTTCCTTCAACCATCTTTCTGAGAAAAGGTAATTCTTGATAATTATTGTGAGCATACCTTCTATGCCAAAGTTCATTGGGATTGACTTCATCGTGTATGAGAGCTTATTCATTTTGTTCTTGAAGTCTATACAAATTTCCTTCATGACCTATAATAACCCTAGCATTCTCTATGCTAGAGTCTTTATGCCATGATAACACTTTCCATATATGAAAGATATTCCATTTCCTTTGTCTTCTAGGAAATATATGGACACAATATTCTTTTCTAAACTAGGTACATATAAAACATTTCTTAAGTGAACATTGTTACCTATTTTCAACTTGACGGAGGATTTTCCAAATCCTTTGACTGGGTAAGTAATTTTATCTCCAACATCTACCTTGTACGATGTATTCTTCTGATTGATATTTTAGAGTCTGGCTTGATCTCCCATCATGTGCCTAGAAGCTCCACTATTGATTGTCCATGTGTCATCTTCAATCGTTCCAGTGAGTGTTGAGTAGTATAGAAGACTGATATTTTCACTCATGTCTTTGGTTGACTGGTAGTTGGTCATGCCTTGATACAAAACTTCAACTCTGACATTTCTATCTTCTCAGAGAGACAAAAGGTGCGATGAAATAGGGTGCATCTGAATATATTCTCCTTGAGTGATATGCTCCATCACAAGGTGTCGGATTTGAGATTTAGGGTTTCTGCAACTGCTCCTACTAGTAACCCTAGTGAGAGTGTCTTAGAAGATTCTCCTGCTAGTAACCCTAGCAGAAGTTCCTCAATGAGCTCAATATCCTAATGGATATTTTTCCTTCCAGCATTTAGAATGAATGAAGGATGTGTGGGCCCATAAATTATTAGAATATGAAAGGATGTGCTCGTATTACCATTGAAAATATCACTATTGTCACCCAACCATAACTTGAAGCCACCCTCCGAGCAGCTTGACCTTGACAATGAGAAGAATTCTAGTAGCAATCCAATAGCCAAGCAAGTCTAATGCACCAAGAAAGAAAGTAACCAAAGCTGATAAAATACTCCAACCCAAAACTGACGCAACACCTTCCCTAGAACTTGCGCACAAGACTGCCAGATTGCAGTGTGCATAAGTGACTTCTACAATTATGAGAATGTGTCAAATGAGACACTGACACCGTGTATTTATAGTATTATTGGCATAATTTCCTGTTCCAACTTCTCCTTCTGGGTACTAATTAATTCATATTAATTAACTTTCTTCAGCCGACATATCATCTAGGGTTACAATCATTTTTGAATCTTAGTAGACCATTTATGTCCAAACTTAGATCTGTTCTGTCTAAAGTTTCTACATTATTTTGTAAATCTGCCACTGTTTTAATGTAATTTTCATCATTATTACTTGCAGCCTTTATCCTTTGCTTAATGTTTCTTTCAGACCTGGTAATGTTCATCTCAAAAAGCCCATGAATTCTTCTACTTAAAGCATCTTCCACTTTGTTTTCCTTACCCTTGATGTGTCTTACCTCGAAGTCGAATTCACTCAAGAAGGAGAGCCATCTTGCTTGCCTTGCGTTGAGGTTGGGTTGACTAAACAAAAATTTAACACCATTGTTATCAATCAAAAATAGAAATTTTCTTCCCATTATATAGTGTAGTCACATCTTCAGTGCATGGATGACAACTGCTAACTCTAAGTCTTGAGTGACATAGTTTCGTTCGTGCTCTTCTAGTTTTTAGGACTCGTAATAAATAGCGTGCCCTTCTTGAGCTAGGGAACCTCCCAAACCTTCTTTTATTGCATCCACATATACTATGAAGTATTTATACAGGTCTACTATACTTAAAATTGGTGCGGTTGTTAATAGTTCTTTTAACTTATTAAAACTGTTCTGACATTTCTATGACCAATTAAACTTGGTTCTGTTTTTCTGTAGGGATGTGATAGGGTATGCAATCTTCGAGAATCCTTCTATGAATATGCGATAGTATCCGGTGATCCCCATGAATGACTGGATGTCTTCTACATCCTTAGGGATAGGCCATTCCATGATGGATCTTATTTTCTCTGGGTTGACTGCAATACCTTCTTTAGATATTACATGTCCTAGGTACTGTATTTTCTTTTGATAAAAGTCACATTTGTCGAATTTAGCATACAGTCTGTGTTTTCTTAAATTTTGTAATACTATCGTTAGATGTTCTTCGTGTTCTTTTTATGTTTTATAACACACTAGGATATCATCAATAAATACCAAAACAAACTTATCCAAGTACTAACAGAAAATGTTGTTCATTAAATACATAAATATTGATGGTGCGTTAGTGAAACCAAACGGTATAACAACAAATTAGTAATTTCCATATCTCGTTATGAATGTTGTTTTACTTATGTCTTGATCTTTTATTCTAACCTGGTGATAACCAGATCTTAAATCCATCTTAGAAAAAATATGTTCCCCATCTACTTGATCAAATAGATCGTTGATTCTAGGTAGGGGGTATTTGTTCTTAACAGGTCATTTTGTTTAACTGTCGGTAATCAACGCATAATCTTAGAGTTCCATCTTTCTTTTTAACAAAAAGGACTGGTGCTCCCCATGTTGAGACACTTGGCCTGATGTATTCCTTTTCCAACAGTTCTTGTAGTTGAATATTTAATTATGTTAACTCATGTAAGCTCATTCAGTAGGGCGCCATAGATATAGGAGCTGAACTAGGTAGCAGATCGATAGAAAAGTCTATCTCTCTCCTTCGGCCAGTTTAGGTATCTCATCAACAAACAAATCTCTAAAATCATGAAAGATGACAAAATCTTCTAAACAAGATTTACTTTATTTTTCCAACAGATTTTTCACTTGGATAGCATAAATCTCACAACCTTTTGTCATGCACTTCTTAAATTGTACTACTGAAATATGCCTAAGTGAGACTAGTTTTCATATGCCTTGTATTTTCTTAATAGTGTCATTTTCGTCTTTGTAAGTGAGTGTTTTTTCATAACAATCCAACACTTCTTTATGACTCTCTAACCAATCCATTCCGATAATTATATCATAATACCCTAAGGGTAGAATATTTAGATTTATCTTTGTCTTGACCTCCTAAATTGATCTCACAATGAGAAATGAAATAACTCAAAGTAGCCCCTGGATCAATTTAAAAAAAAACATGATTATTGTTAACTTTACCTTCAACTTCCACTATAGTGGATTGGTGATTAGCTTGTCGGCCATCCATGACTGCATTAATCCGATGTAATATTCTACCCACATCTCCCACTGTAGAGGCTTCCTGTAGGTTGTGAATCATAGTCCTGGCTGCAGAAGTTAAACGTGGACAATTCCTCCTTAAGCGAGGTTCTCCACATTCCCAACATTTTAATAGTTCTCTGGGGTTGTCCCCAAACTACGTTGTTCCCAGATTACTTGGTTTACCACCTCCTTGGGTGTTCTAGTTATTGGAGTGAAAATCTTTCCTTGGAAAACTCTTTGCTCCATTTCGGAAAGGGGTTAGCTGATATCCCTTATTTCGTTGGTTCATTCAGTCTTATTTCTTGTCTTCCCAAGCCTTAGGAAATTCTAACCGCTATTTATATTGGTCGTAACACATTTGGGCCTTCCTGAAAACTTCACTTAAGGAATTGGGGTTGTCAAATTCGATTATGTCCTTATAGGACTGTGGTAAATGGCTTAGGAACCGTTGTATATTTACTTTGTCCTCCTAGATATAAGGCACGAACCTTAATAATTACATGAATTTGTTTATCAAGTCATCCATAGTCATTTGACCGAGCCGTAGCTCATAAAACTCTTTGTTTTTTCTTTCATACTAAATTTCAAATAAATATTGTTTCTTAAAGTATTTCTTAAAATACGACCACTCCATTTGTTTTTCCTTTAGTCCCTTGGCCAACATCAGGTCTTTCCACCATATTCTTTCTTTTCCTTTTAGGTTATAGATGGCCAATCTGACCTTCATATTGCTGGAATAGTTTTATATATGGAAATACTTTTTTATGTCTAGTAACCATGCTTCCACCTCCTTCCCTATCCTGGATTCCTCGTCAAAGTTGGACAGTTTGATTTTATTAAACTCTCCTTATAGGTGGTCTACCTGTTTCCTCTTTCTTATTGTGGTTTTTTTTATCTTTTACCGATGGTGTGCCTTGGGAAGAGTTGTCCCCCTTTTCTTCTTCAGGGACAGAATTTTTGGAGGTTCTCTTGCTGGCCTCTTCTTCCTCATTGTTATCTTTTAAGATCTTCTTTGTTACTATACTATGTGACAATACTTCATTTATTTCCTACTATTCTTGTTGTGCCTTTTTTAGTTTCTCATTGTCTTCTTTGAAAATTTGCAGTTCCACAATACTTGGTTTTTCATAGTTTCCACAACCTAGGTGGAAGACCTTCCTTCACTATTTTGTCCAGGTGCTCTAGCATGTCCCTACTCAGGATTCTCCTCGAGTTTGATCTCTTCTTCATTCTGTGTTGCCATGATCACAATAGAAATAAATTTTTTATGTTTGTAATAGCAAATGTTTTGTTATTTTTTTCATTAAACACAATTTCATGTGCTAAGAAAACATTTTTGGACTTGTTTAAGGTCCAAATGTTGTAACATTTGCTCTAGTACCATATGTAATTCTACCCAAATGTACCAAATAATAGAAAAAAATCCTTAAGGACATTAAAAATATTTCTGTTTAAACAACTCATCTCGAAAGTACTACTATTATTATATGTAGGTAGTTGTCAAAACTATTAACTTTTTCAAGGTTTGTGTTTCCAGTTATTGACACAATTAACTACCATTATCACATATTTTATCTCTAAGTTATTTCCTACTGCATAGTAATCATATGCATAAAGTTCCATGGTAACTCTGCTATTTTCCACGCATTCAGTTTACTAACTTATCAAATATAAGCATAAAGGTTAGTAAAGCCCCACTAACATTAATATCCTTTCCATGTATGTATATGTATATTTATATGTATGAACGTTAGATTATAGAGGAAGAACCCCACTCGAATTACATAAAAGTTTATGCATAGACAATATCGATATCATATAGGTCTAAATGAATTTGAGATTAAAGCGTAGATTTCATACTTAAGATAAGGTTCAATGCATCTATTGCAGACTTAAAAATAAAGAGTAACCTTATACTAGCTACATAAGTAATAGATAGGCCCTTTCTCCAAAAGAATAAGTTATAAGGCACTCGCGAGATCCCTCCTAAATGTTGTTCAAAACAATGCATGACGAGTGCTAAATCTTTTCTGACTACACCCTTCCCTTACGTGACCACGGTTGTGACCACTTGCCTAGCCAAAAGGCATTTCACAATTTCATGTATCGATACTTTGCGTGTGAGTCTTCCCAAATCTCCTAACCTCTGAAATCTTGACAGTGGCTTAGCATTTGCTAGCTCCATTCCTTAACTTCCATCGATATAACCTCCAGCCAAACCCTGGGGTTTACCTCTGAGCACATTAAAATTTTATGTATCTGAAACTCCCGATTTCAACTATCTCAAATCAACGGTGTTTATTTCCCTATGATCCAACGACCCAGATCCCTCTCTCGCAAATCAAAATTTTGTGTATCAGGACTTTGGAAAATCTCCCTCCTTCGCACTTTCAATTCCTGATTTCCCGATATTTCAAAGTGCCAAATCAATGATTCACACTCCTTTAGATCTCACGGATACGATATCCCCTAAGCTTTTGAAATTCGAAAGAATCTTGACCTTAACCTTCTTGCAAATCCACTGGATCTAACGACCCAAACTTCTCGTTGATGCAACGAATCAGACCAAAATCGTGAACTTAGGTTTCGCAAGTTCCCAAAAATCTTACCTCTGGTTTCCCAAATTGAAAACTCCCGATAAAGCTAGATCTACGGTCCATGATCTTCCTCTGATCGACGACTTATATCAAATCATGATCTCAAGTTTGACAAGTTTCCATAATTCTTGTCTTTGGTTGTCCGAGTTGCGAACTCCTGATAAGACTATATCTATGGCCCACGATCTTCCTTCGGTTGACAAATCTAATCAAATCGCGAACTTAGGTTTCATGAGTTTCCAGAAGTCTTGCATTTGGCTTTACGAGTTTCAAACTCCTTATAAAACTAGATCTATGGCCCACGATCTTCCTCTGATTGATGACTGTGATCAAGTTGCAAACTTGGATCTAGTGATAGATCCAGTCAAATCCAATTGACATTGAAGTTACAGTTTTTATTAAGGGACGAGGTCCATTCGGAAAATTATTCTATCTTCAAGTTTTATCTTTTTTTGAACTCCATCTTATCGCAAATTGAATTTCTCAATTTCTTTGTAGGAATTTAACCTTCGTAGTCTTCGGATCCAGGATAGTGTCTTGCACGAAAAGGTACTAGGGTTCCAACTTGCAACTTTAATAAACATAAACCCATATTTTTTTGAAAATGATACGGATCTACCCTAGAACACTATATCGTGGTATTTTTTATAATAGGATCCTATAAAAAGATGGTTAAATTTATCTTCAATCCTTAAAGAAAAGGATAGAGGGGAAACCCCTACTGGAGATGATTTACCTAACTAATAGTTATGATCAAAAGTTTTATGTAGAGTTTGAATACTTGTTTAAATATTCGACCGAATCTGCAATAGCTAACAGGTTTAAGTAGTTAAATCCCTGTACATTTTCTCCTGATTTTATGAAAAGAAGAGAACTGTAACCTTTTACTATATTTAATGTAGTTGTCTTAAAAGGAAATGGTCAAGAAATATCTTTTTGTGTAATATATGTTCAGGTAGTTTGGAAAATTTGTATAGGTAATAACACACATACATACATACATACATACATATATATATATATATATATATATATATATATATATATATATATATATATAGTTTTCACTTATGATATTCACTCAAAATTACTTTTGTATATTGTAGCATTTCTACATCCTCAATATCAACTACACATCTCTCTGATATTTGTTCTCTTTTGTGGACCATATATTATAACAAAGGAATAAAAAAAATTTCACACTTTCGTCTACAAAAATACACAGAACAATTTTATTATCTCTACTCAGGAACACTTCCATACATTTATCAACAGTTAACAAATACAACAGTCTTTCTTGGCTCTACTCAATGCATAAATACAACTGTAAAGGCTTATTCAATAATTTGTTTCCTTGTACCCAACAAGTGGATGTATTCTATCAGTCATTCATCAATAAAATACGTAACCAGAACTAAGTAAATTCATTATACTAGTTATCAAACATCAGAACATTCAACCAGGGAAGAGTAGAATAACATAACCAAACAAATTGTTGGGACCACAAATGGAACAACCAAGTTCCACCCAACCATAGAACAGAACAACCAAACTACTTGTTTCGTTCACTCCCTAGCCTGACCATGAATCCATGAGTGCGAAACTAGAAAATCCTTTTTTTCCCAACAGTCATAATAATAAATTACAATTAACTAAATTCCAAAATTTGGAAATTCCATAAATGACAATAGTTTTCCAATTTCGAATTTACCAAAAACAGAAATAAATTCCTAAGTTTTCAGACGTCAATAATAATTTATTTTTGGGGATATTACATTGCATACATGGATTGTCGAGGGATATATTGACTCGTGATGTCCACTTACATATATGGAGACATACTTCAACACCACACTTCTTTGGTTCATCATGATGGAATTCACCACATCAACCTATTTCTGAAAGACAATGTGTCTTTATCCATGAGGTAAAAGTTAAGTATTGTGGTAAGTGTCACTTTAATACTTGAGGCATCTAAATACATTGCATTTAAAGTTACTTTTGATTATAGAACGTATTCTTGAAAATTATTCTCTCTTCCCCATTTGACCTTGGTGGTTGACATTGTGCCCTAGTAAGTGGTCACCCTTGGGGAAATGGTTTTCTACTGGGTGGTCTCATGGATGAGCCATCGTACCATTTCCAATGATACTTATCATTTTTCCTACTTCATCCTTTTTGTCTCCTTATATTTAGGGATTTTTTAGTGTACTAACACAAGAAGGGATTGTACCTCATTTCATGGGAAGAAGCGGTTGAAGGCTCAGGGAGAAAGTAGCTAGAAAAAGATAAAAGATAAAATTATAACCTTCTAGTTTCTCACCCAAAGAGGTCTCGAGAACAATGAAATGTTTGTCTTAAAATAATTGAAGACCTATAAAAAACAAATTTCACATATATAAATGTCCCACTTGTTGAGGGATATACAAAAGTGTGGTATACCCTTTTCTTTACCCATATGGTACTCTCTGTAACTCTACCTTCAAGTGACATTGTGGTACTTCTTTCAAGTCTTTTTTTATCCAATTGTTTTGGATTTAAATAAATTTATTCCAATAAATGGGCTTGGAAAATGGATGCATTGAAAATGAAGGTGTAGCACATCCTCTACAAAGGAATCAATAAATGAGATAATACAAACCCTTGTATGTCATGAATCTCATTCCCAAAGGTATGAACTCCATCCATTCCATATTCCTTACATGGCCTGGAGAGGGTCCACCTAGGAAACACCCCTTGAATTGAGGAGTGACAAACTCAATAGGTCACCTTGACAACCCTCCCATACCTAAACTTGGAAAGTTGCATAGGGTCTTTGAGCACTTGTTCAATTTGATATGGTAGTTTTGGTGCACATGTTTAGGTGGATATTGTATTAAATGTGACTTTACGTTCCATGATACATTTGACTTGAGACCCTTGGAGGGCACACTCATTTTTTTTTGCAAGACCTAGCTTGGTGGACGATTTGGAGGAAAAATCCTAGCTTGGGACTTCATTGGGGATTGAATCCCATAGGTTGGATGACATGACCCACACCCTAGGTGAAGTCAGAAGATGGGAGTTTTCTTTGCAGGAAAGAGAAGAAATCTTGAAGTAGGATACCTATTCCTTATTTTCCCAATGTTTTACCTTGAAACGTCATAGCATCTCTCTCTTGGGCTTGACATCATGATTTAGGGACAGGGTTTGATGATGGTGGTGATGATTTCATGAATCAACATGCTTGCCACAGAGAATACCCTAGCACATCAACAATTGGTCTTTGAATGCCCAATGAATTTCTCTCCAAGCTGAACGTTTTTCTAAAAGTGAATGACGTCACCCAATTAGGAAATTGCGTCATGCTTTTATGGTTTATTTTGTGCAAAAATCATTTTTATTTTGTAAAGGGGTAAAACAAAGGAGGCCAACCTCCTTATTTTGTGGTTTAACCTCATCTTATCTAGAAAAACATTATATTAAGGTATTTTATAAATAAGAGACCAAACCATTTTCATTTTAACAAAGTGATGAGAGGTACTAAATCCCTTTAACTCAATAGCAGGAACGAAACCCGCCACTGAGGCCCAATTAGACTCTGTAATGTTTAATAGTGGAATTGTTCTCCATATATTATGATCCAGCCAAATAATTGATGGGATTTACATTTTCTTGCGAAGGATTCTCCTTTTGTTTAGACGTTCTCTCTTTGTATTTTCTCTTATAGGTGGAACTACTACGAGATAAAAGTCTGTATAGACAAACTTAACTACTGGAGAAGAGGATGAGGTTGGGATAACCCTTTCACTCTAGCATGCAAACAATGATCGTCTACCATAGGTCTAATACTAGTACATTAGTCATGCAGGTATTCCAATTACTGACTAAGATACAATTTATTAGATGAAAAAATGCATGCGATAAACAATGGAAAGTAAAATAATTCACTTAAATCTAATCGTCAATCACATAATAACACAATGATTCATATTCATCATTAAAGAAAAGAAATCTAAAACATTGTATCGGATAACTTATCAATAGATTTAGTAGCTCTTACTCGTTACATCATTCATTCATGAAACAAAATAAGGAATAATTCTTCTCCACATCCAATCATACACGCTTTTGATGAAAAACATAAACTTTTCTCAGGTCCTAAACATGAATTCTCAATTAAAGGCAGCCCCAAAATAATTCTTTACACAACCAAAAAATGAGGGTCATTGCAACAACCATCGACCCTTTGCTAATAGGTCAATCCTCTTATTTATAAAATACTATTACCTAAAAATAACACTAAAGTGAAACTAAGTAAAACAAAACTCGCCACATGGCACTTTCTTCTATCAGTCTTTCTAAGATTCATCTCAAGATTTCACTTAAGTGGGTGACTCTTCTCGTACTCTGACCACCTGATGAAGAGATCCTCACATGTGTTGGCATACTTGAATCTATGTTTTTCCATTGGGGATGAATGAGTCTCTCTTATCTCTAATTCTTGTGCCCGATACTTGACTATTCTGGAACTTAACTATTGCAACATGGCCCACGATTTGATCGAGTTCTCCATGAAGTGTCACACCTAACTTGCGGCCACATCTGTCACCTTTTCTATTTCCTCGACCCATGATGAGTCTTGTTTAGTATGTGATTTGACTATGTCATGCAATTAAACAAGGTCCTTGGGTGTGCCAAATTCAGAGAGGCCGATGTCTCTTATTACTCGGTTAATATTGATCCAATTTTTCTAGGACTTGGCCCATTTCTATTGGATTTCCTGATGGGGTTACTGAGCCATTTCGCCCAATATTTGGCTGCTTTATTTATGCAATCAAGGATACTTTATCTTAACACCTGGATGTCATCGTCTTTTGTATCTCGACCTTGCTGAACCAAGATGATAAAGTCGACCCTTTTCACAGCTTGTTGTGCCTTCTCGTACAACCTCTCCATATCCTTGCACGTGGCCAGTGGAATGAGCGTGTCTTCTTGAAACTATATTATCCTTGCAGTGAATAAGTGTCATTCATCAGTAAATTTTTTGTAGGCCTCCTTGAATTCACTCCTTTGGAACACCATGACCTGTGTGGTGTCCTAGTAATATTTTACCAAGTGGCGCAAATGTTCCAATTCTTTCAGAGAAGCAAACAACTCCTCTTCATCCCTTTTTTCTCTGTCCAAGGTGACATCGATGATTTACATCCTTGCACCGATAAGTTCAGATGTTTTGGCGTGCTCCGTATTTATCATATTTTCCTTCATGGTGATGAGGATGGAGCAATCCAGAGTGATCCTCCTCTTCATGGTGGTCCTCTGCACAATGGATTTCCTTTTCTGTTCATAATAAATGGCATGTATGTGAGCAAATTCATCCACAGGATCGGGGGTTTGTTGATCTCCCTAAGTGATTGTATTTCCCAGGCTTCTGATGGTATATATTTGTTCAATACTGGGTTCTTGAACTCCTTTTCTATGTTCCGAAATCCTGACTTCTGTTTGTCTCTCATCAAGAATTTGAGCATTGATTGAAATTGAGGCATCGAGGGAAGGCTTGATACTTACTTGATTATCGGCCGTTGAGACACTGATTTCTTGCCATGGAGAATCTCCCTTTTGTTTGACCATATTTGGCTCATCCTTAAGACTATCTACTTGGATCTATGGTGCATTGGGTAGATCAGTGTCTAAGACACTCTTGACTTCTTGTTCATTCTGTGGAAGCCCCTAAATTCAAGCGTTAGGAGCTGGGGAAGATGTCTTTTTTGGCTCCTTTTCCTCTAAGATATGTATAGGGGTCACAAGGGATACCTCTAGGCTCTCTTCATCATCATAATTGTTTATTAATTCGCCGAGGAGGTCTCTAGTTGGGATGAAACACCCAACTATCTCTGGCTGGGAAGAATCAACCACTAGTTCTCTGGCCTAGGACGTTGTGATTTCAGGGTCATCTAACCTAGTGATTTCATCAATGTCTATCAGTTCAGGGATGCTTGTGCCTATCTGGATCTCATCTGGGTTGTCGATAGGGGACCCTATCATTCTTGTGAGGCTTGGGACATCTTGCAGTTGATCAATTATCTGATGCACATGTTCTATCATGTGTAATCCCCTCTCACGCACGTCCTGATTCATAGGGAAACCTTTATCTTTCATCGAGGCTACTATAGGAGCCTCTTCCGCTTCGATTGTTATTATTTCTTCTATGGCTCTGAGGGCCTCTTGAGAAAATTTTTCTATGGTTGTCATTTATTCATCTAGACTCATGGCTCTAAACCTGGTCATTTTAGAGTTATCCATCCTTGCCAACACCTCATCCTAGTCCTAGGTATTTTATGTGTAGATTTCATCTTCAAATTTGTCATGGGAATATGGACAACAGGACAATAATTGTGAGGAATGTTTCAATACTAGACCCTTTTGATCATTCTTGTGGAATCGTTCAGGCTCTATCTCTCTCTCTCTCACTCCCTCTTTCTCTCCTTATGCTACTCTCTCCCTTTTTCTCCCTCCCTCCCTCTCCCCACCCCTCTCTCTCTTTCTCCCTC
>JZKD02S0467356.1:289723-315363 GCA_000966675.3 Picea glauca
TGTGTGTGTGTGTGTGTGTCCCCCCCCTCTCTCTCTCTCTCACTTGTGAACATAATTTTTTAACAAAGAAACATGAAATACATTATGAATTTTCATATTTGCAAGAAGTGCAAATTGATATTCCACAGGTCCTATTCGAGATAAGATCTCAAAAGGGCCACAAAACCTAGGCACCAACTTGGAACAGTTTCCTAGATTTAGTGAACTTCTTCTAGCTTTGAATTTTAAATAAACATGGTCTCTGACTTGGAATTATTGTAGTCTTCTATTCAGGTCTGCGTAACTTTTCTATTTGTCTTGTGCTTCTTTTAAATTCTATTGTACTTTTCTTACCATATTCTCCATTTCCTGGAGCATTTCTAGTCCCACCATGAGTCTATCAACTGGGTTATCCCAACTAATTAGAGTTGTACACTTTTTGTCATACAATACTTTGAAGGGGCTCATCTTAATCGATGCCCAGTTACCATTTTTGTATGCAAATACCACCAAGTGCATGATGTTAGAATATTAAAGGATGTGCTTGTTTTACCATTGATAATATCACTATTGTCACCCAACCATAGGTCGAAGCTACCCTCCAAGCACCTTGACATTGACAATGAGAATAATCCTAGTAGAAATCCAATAGCCAAGCAAGGCTAATGCACCAAGCAAGAAAGTAACCAAAGATGATCATATAGTCCAACCCAAAACTGGCGCAACACCCTCCCCAGAACTTGCGCACAAGATAGCCAGACTATAGTACACACAAGTGACTTCTACAATTATGAGAATGTGTCAAATGAGAGACTGACGCCCTATATTTATAGTATTCCTAGCATACTTGCCTGGGCCGAATTCTCCTTCTACGTACTAATTAATTCATATTAATTATCTTTCTTCAGCTGACATCCCATCTAGGGTTACATTCATTTCTTTGCTTCCTTCCGGAATACTCTAATCTTGTCAAAGGTCACAATACAGGTTCATACCTCCCAAAGATACCATAATATCAACACTCCCTCCTATCTAGGGAGGTATAAATGATAATGGTCTTGAGAACAAACAAACCATTCACTGGTAGTATCACGAGCACAGTCATTATTATCCAACTAGATAATCTCCATGACAACTGGTACAATATCAATTGATAGAAAACAACTGTGTTTATCCATGGTAGTATGAAACTACTCAAACCATGACACATGGTCACAAACAGTGGAACATATCTACCATAGTAGCATATCTCTACTATTTGGAGACAAGCAGTCTCCATAAAAATCATTTGATATCAACCTACACAGAAAATATTGTTAAAATAAACTGAATCATCTGAGCCAATGCTTCACTCACATTTGTGAGATCTTGAAAATATATCTTCCCTCAGAGTAGAACATCAAGGATGGGCTATTTTCCTTATTATTCTCAAACAAGGAAGAATAATTGTTCTGATTTCTTGGACCATTCCTGACCCTGGGCCATTCCTCCGACACTAAATGATGTGTAATCAAGAGTGAATGAATCTTCCCTAAGGAATGCATGTTCCTAATTGTTGAGCCTGGACCATTCCCCAACCCGGGCCATTCCTCCGACACTAAAAAGTGTGCAACCTGGAGAGAATGAATACACCCTAAGGAATGACTGTTCAGACCATTTCCTTTGTTAACCATAAGAGGAAAAGACTGTAACGCCCCATATCTTGACCTTTAGGGAGTTAGAAGATTGAATTTTTACTCATCTTAGTAAGTCAATTCTTAACATTTGTTTGGGCTCAATTAGATTGAGATAAATATTTGAGATATGTACATATTTTTATATGTTACATGATATTATTTTCATTGTTACATACTCATGATGATGATAGCTCTTTGATTTGTTTAAACATGCAAGTTAAAATGTGGAATTTAGGTACGTGGATACTAGTTCAAGTTATGATATGAATGCATAACAGATGCCATACATGATAAAAATAAACATGCATTTCCTAAATTGAATGTCAATACATATATGGATCCTTATATGGAATTATTATGTATATGCATAGATATGAGTTATTGGTGGATTAACTTACAGGTTAATGACCTATGCAATATCCAAATGCTATATGTTGTGCTTATTATTTAATTTATGATTCGAAATATTGCTATGATTTGTGGTGAGTGTGGTTTTGACAAGACACACAACTTGCCCAAAGTGATTGTTTGATGAAGTGACTCTAAGAACATTATTTGCATAGTATGTATCGATATAGGGTGTTGACCCTAGTTCTATAAGGAGGGGTGGAGGTATTTCCCACCATTTATCCTCTAAAACCTAGAGTTGTGGGAGGGCTATGTGAAGTCAAGCTCCACTAGACATGTGATGGCGACTGCTAGTTTCCTCTTAGGGAAGCTTGGTTGAGATGTATGACACTTCCTCTTACGAGTTCTATCTGGATTTAGGTCAATATAGTTAACGCTTCATCTTAGTCCAACAGAGGAAAGGATAGGATGGAAGATGGACATAGGTTAGGAAGGAAGGATGCTTTGATGATAGTTCGGAATACTGATTGAGGATTAGAGATGCCACTATTTTTTACTCACTTGGTTCCTACCATGTTTAAAATCCTCTTTGATTTCCTAATGATATTTTAAGTGTGACAATGAGTTATTGATGAATTGGTGTAATTTAGTTCGTTAATATTATTAAATGATGCATTACTTGATCTGTTGTCCTACATGTCTTGGTGATCATATAGGAACTATGCACTAGGCGCAATGATTATTTATTGTTAGTACATACATGAGATATGTGTATGCTAGCTATGCACACATACCCTACCCATGTACACTAGTATAAGTAATTAGTGTACTAATTATTAAAGTAAATTATTAATTATTTAAATGAATGTTTATTGAATATTGAATTATATTGCATACAAAATATCTAGAAGCATTAAATACCTTCTTGAATTTGATAGATGGTGGGTGTGATGAATTGAATGAGAATGGTGGACTGTTATATTCATTTTGGGGAAAATTGTCAAATTACATTTATTAGCTATCATGAGAAGAAAGAATTTTATTTTATTTTATTGTTGTTTAATGCAAGTCATTTATATTTTAGTTTTATTTTAATCTTTTCCCAAAAATCTAGATAAAGGCGGTTGATGGATAATAATGAGGGTGGTTGAGGAGACTTGGGGAAGGGTGTATTAAAACATGATAAATAGGGAGGAGAAGTGGTGAGGAAGGGGGGATTGGAAAGGTTTGAGCATCATGAGAGTTTGTGAAATTCTTGGAAGATATAATTCTTGTGATAGTTTTCTTTGAGCATTTGTGATTTGTTGTTCTTGGAGTCATGGGAATGGAGAGTGAAGAAACCGAAAGGTTTCTTGGATCTAGGAAGTCATCTAGGCTCCTAGTTGCCAGGGAGGATTCCATTGTTTCACTACGGGAAAGAGAGAAAAGAATGCTTGGAAGCGCCCAGTACTACATTACAACCGATGAGATTTGACAAGCTAAGGAGGAGGTATTTTTCGGTGGTATTTGGTTATTGATATTTTGTATACATTTTTGTTTTGAGTTCTAAATCTTAGAGTTAACATATTACTTATTTCATCATTTTATCTAGATTTATCATTGAGCAAATGTAGAAGAAATGTGTAAATGAAAATCAATGAAATTATGCTAAAACGAAGTTTTATTGTGTATGTATAAAATGAAGGATTAATTGTTTAACATCCTGGATGGGTGTTACAAAGACTATCCTGTACCAACCTCCAAACCAGACCATTCCTCATGTTAACCATAATGAGAAATTGTTGTCCGGCGAGGTGGGTCAGTCCTCTCGAGTAAAACTCAAGAGGAGAGACTTCCCTAGAACACTCCCCATGTTAACTACAATGGGAAGTCGTTGTCTATGGTACATCAACAATCTGAACCATTTTTCGAACTGGAAAATGTCTGTCCATTAGAAATCTCAATCCACTTTCCAAACAAGAAAGAATCTTCCCAAGTTAGACTATTTTTCAATCTTGAAAATGAATGTTGTCAATAATATGTCAATTCTCCCTCCCAATCTGGAGATTCATTATTCCTTTTCAACTAAGGGAGTTATTTCCACGATCCCCATCTTTTCCCGAAAATATGCAAACTTTATTTTGGAGAGAGGCTTTGTCAGGATATATGTTGTCTGCTCATCTATGGGGATGTACTGGAGCTTTAGTTCTCCTTCCTGAACGTTATCTCTAATAAAGTAGTATTTGATATCAATATGTTTCGACTCTTCATGAAACACTAGATGTTTTGATTATATTATACAATTATGATTATCACAATGTATTATGGTCAAATCTGGAATCTGATCAAATAAATCAGAGATTAGTTTCCTTAGCCATATTGTTTATGTGCATGCTTCACATGTTGTGATATATTATGCTTCTACTATGCTGAGTGCGACAGACTTATGTTTCCTGCTACCCCAATATATCATAGTGGAGACCAAGATGAAATAGATTCCTGAAGTACTCTTTCTATCTTATGCACTTCCTTCCCAATCTGAATCTGTAAATCCATGAAGTTGTATATCACTAGATGCGGTATATCTTAAGCCATAGTTTATTGTCCCATGAATATATATTAGGACATGCTTTGCAGCTATCCATTGTTCATTTCTAGGTTCCACCTGGAACTGTCTTAGTGTATTCATGGAAAAGCAAATGTCTGGTCAAGTATTTACCAAATACATCAATGACCCAATCAACTATCGATATAGTGATGGATCTGCTCGATCATAATATGGATATTTTAATTTTCTTATAATCGAAGTCATAGGAGTATCCATGGATTTTCAATCCATCATTATAAACTTCTGAAGGATCTTTATTGCGTACTTTCCTTGACCAAGGAATACTTCACCATGCTTCTGCCATACTTCTAGTCCCAATTAATAATGCATGAGACCTAGATCTTTCATATCAAATTTAGAAGCTAGTTCCTTTTTGCATTGGATGATAACAAACTCTTCACCTGTTATGAAAAGATCATCTATATATAATTGTAGAATCATAGGTTCATTGTCCATGACTTTGTAGTAAAGGTTTGGATCTACATGACTCTTGGAGAAACCAAGTCTCGTTAGATAGTGATCCATTCTGACAAACCAAGCCCTTGGAGATTGCTTGAGTCCATATAAATATTTCTTTAATCTGCACACGTTAGTGTCTCTGGAATGTACCTCAAACCCTTGAGGTTGTTCAATATATACTTCTTCTTCGATTGCTCCATTGAGGAAAGTTGTCTTTACATCCATCTGATGTAACTTCCATCCCATGGAAGCGACAAGAGATATGATATCTCTAATGGAAGTATATCTAGCTACTGGAGAAAAATTTTCATCATAGTCTTCTCCCTTTTTCTGGGAGAACCCTCTAGCTACGAATTTTGCTTTGTATTTATCCACACTTCTATCTGTTGCATGTTTGATCGTATATACCCATTTTGAAATTACCACTGATTTTTCTTTAGGTCTAGGTACGATTTCCCATACATAATTTTTCATAATGGATTGGTGTTCTTTTGTCATAGCTTCTGTCCATTGTCCCTTTTGAACTGCTTCTTTGAATGTGGTAGGTTCTTCATCTAGAAGCTTCGTCATATACACTGCATCCCTAGAGTATCTTTTAGGCTTCTTACTTTTTCTGAATGTTACTTCAGGAACCTTAAGTCTTTCTGCATCTTGTAAAGTAGCTTCAAGCCAAGATGGTAGTTTCTTGGTCTTAGGTATGTTGTCTGAATCAATGGTCTCACAAGGTTGCATAGGATGATCATGTTGTTCTTTTTCGTCATCTTGGTTTTATGTGCTTTCTTCACTATGTTCTTCATTCTCTTCTTCTTCTTTCATTTCTTCTATAGATTTATTGAAATCCATCTTTTCATTGAATGTCACATCTCTATTGACTTCGATCTTATGTTGTTCTAGAATATAGATTCTATAAGCCTTGGATGAATCGCTATATTCCATGAATATCCCCTTTTTTCCTGAGGGTTCTATTTTATTCCTTTTATCCTTGGAAATGTGAGAGTAAACAGGACATCCAAATATTCTTAGGTTTTCCACATTAGGTTTCTTACATGAGAAAGCTTCTTATGGAGTCATGTCCTTCAATATACGATAAGGGATTATGTTTTTCACACATATTGATGTCATGGTTTATTCTCCCCACAAGAACATGGATATACCTTAATCATTTAGTACTGATGTTACGGTTTCTTCAATAGATCTATTATTTCTTTCTGCTACGCCATTTTGTTGAGGATTATGAGGAATAGTTAGCTCCCTCCTAATCTCTGTCGATTTGCAGAATGAAACAAATTCCTTTAATGTTTATTCTCCTCCATTATCTGGTCTTAATGTCTTGATCTTCTTGTTTGTGAGGTTTTCTATCTCTACCTTGAAATCTTGAAACTTGTTGAATACTTCATCTTTTGTCTTCAATATATATAACCAAGTCTTTCTTGAATAATCGTCTATGAATATTACGTAGTAAATAGATCCTCCTAGAGATCTGACTGGCATCAGACTACAAACATATGAGTTTATTAGATCTAGAATCTCCTTAGATCTATTATTGTTGCTTGGAAATGGTTTCTTGATATTATTTCCAAGAGAACAACCTTTGCAAATTCCTTCATGTGTAGATTGTAATTCTGGTATTCCTTCAACCATCTTTCTGAGAAAAGGTAATCCTTGATAATTATTTTGAGTGTACCTTCTATGCCAAAGTTCATTGGGATTGACTTTGTCATGTATGAGAGCTTATTCATTTCATTTTAGTATTCTATACATATTTCCATCACGACTTATAATAACCCTAGCATTCTCTATGCGGAAGTCTTTATGCCATGATAACACTTTTCCATATATGAAATATATTTTGTTTCCTTTGTCTTCTAGGAAAGATATGGATACAATATTCTTTTCTAAACTAGGTACATATAAAACATTTCTTAAGTGAACATTGTTACCTGTTTTCAACTTGACGGAGGCTTTTCCAAATCCTTCAACTAGGTAAGTGCTTTTATCTCCAATATCTACCCTGTATGATGTATTCTTCTCATTTATATTTGAGAGTCTCGCTTGATCTCCTGTCATGTGCCTATAATATACACTATTGATTGTCCATGTGTCATCTTCAATCATTCCAGTGAGTCTTGAGTAGTATAGAAGACTGATATTTTCACTCATGTCTTTGGTTCACTAGTAGCTGGTCATGCCTTGATCCAAAACTTCAACTCTGATGTTTCTATATTCTGAGAGAGACAAAAGGTGTGATGAAATAGGGTGCAT
Source organism: Picea glauca (assembly GCA_000966675.3). Lineage (NCBI taxonomy): Eukaryota > Viridiplantae > Streptophyta > Pinopsida > Pinales > Pinaceae > Picea > Picea glauca. The sequence goes on from JZKD02S0467356.1 coordinate 297,035, forward strand.
CTGAATATATTCTCCTTGAGCGAGATGCTCCATCACAAGGTGTCGGATATGAGATTTAGGGTTTCTACAACTGCTCCTACTAGTAACCCTAGTGAGAGTGTCTTGGAAGATTCTCCTGCTAGTAACCCTAGCAGAAGTTCCTCAATGAGCTCAATATCCTAATGGATATGTTTCCTTCCAGCGTTTAGACTGAATGAAGGATGTGTGGGCCCATAACTTGTTAGAATATGAAAGGATGTGCTCGTCTTACCATTGAAAATATCACTATTGTCCCCCAACCATAGCCCAAAGCCACCCTCCGAGCACCTTGACCTTGACAGTGAGAAGAATCCTAGTAGCAATCCAATAGCCAAGCAAGTCGAATGCACCAAGAAAGAAAGTAACCAAAGATGATAAAATACTCCAACCCAAAACTGGCACAACACCTTCCTTAGAACTTGCGCACAAGACTGCCAGACTACAGTGTGCATAAGTGACTTCTGCAATTCTGAGAATGTTTCAAATGAGAGACTGGCGCCTTGTATTTATAGTATTTCTGGAAGAATTTCCTGGTCCGACTTATCCTTTTGGGTACTAATTAATTCATATTAATTATCTTTCTTCCGCCAAGATATCATCTAGGGTTACATTCATTTCTTTTCTTCCTTTTGGAATATTCTAATCTTGTTAAAGGTCACAATAGAGGTTCATACCTCATGAAGCTACCATAATATAAACACATGTAGTATTCCCACTTACTTGGTTTCATCCTTACATACATTCGTAGCATATCTTCCACAATTTGGTTTGTTCGTTCAGTCTTCCCATCCGTTTGTGGATGGTAGCTTGTGTTGAAATTCAAGTTAGTATTTAACCCTACAAACAATTATTTCCAAAATGTAGATGTGAATTTTATGTATCTATCCGAAATCACCATTTTAGGAATACCATGTAGTCTAAAAATTTATTTCATGAATATTTCAGAGATGTTAATATCTTTAAAAGTAGACTTTACAGAAATAAAGTTTGCAGAATTTCTAAGATTATCAATTACTACCATAATTGAATCATGTTGTTTTCAAGTTCTAGGCAAACGTGTCATAAAATCCAGTGATATAGTCTCCCATTTCCATTTCAGTACAGGTAGAGGTTGTAGTAGGCTAGCTGGATGCTGGTGTTCATCCTTCACCTGTTGACAATATTGGCACTTAGACAAGTATTCTACTATCTCACCTTTCATATTAGGCCCCAAAAAAACTTCCTTAGTGTTGTTATCATTTTCTGGTGTCGCGGATGACCAAAATATGGTTTCTTGTGTACTTCGTCCAACACTACTAACTTTAATTTAACAAAATCTGGTATGTATAATCTATTTTTGAATCTTAGTAGACCATTTATGTCCAAACTTAGATCTATTCTGTCTAAATTTTCTACATTATTTTGTAAATCAACCACTATTTTAATGTAATTTTCATCATTATTACTTGCAACCTTTATCCTTTGCTTAATGTTTCTTTCAGACCTGGTAATGTTCATCTCAAGAAACCCATGAATTCTTCTACTTAAAGCATCTTCCACTTTGTTTTCCTTACCCTTGATGTGTCTTACCTCGAAGTCGAATTCGCTCAAGAAGGCGAGCCATCTTGCTTGCCTTGAATTGAGGTCGGGTTGACTAAACAAAAATTTAACACCATTGTTATCAATCAGCAAGATAAATTTTCTTCCCATTATATAGTGTAGCCACATCTTCAATGCATGGATGACAACTGCTAAATCTAAGTCCTGAGTACATAGTTTCGTTCGTGCTCTTCTAGTTTTCAGGACCTGTAACAAATAACCTTCCCTTCTTGAGTTAGGGCACCTCCCAAACCTTATTTTCTTGCATCCACACGGACTACGAAGTCTTTATCCAGGTTTTCTATACTTAAAATTGGTGTGGTTGTTAATAGTTCTTTTAAATTATTAAAACTGTCTTGACATTTCTATGACCAATTAAACTTGGTTCTGTTTTTCTGTAGGGATGTGATAGGGTATGTAATCTTCGAGAATCCTTTTATAAATATGCGATAGTATCCGGTGATCCCCATGAATGATCGGATGTCTGCTACATCCTTAGGGATAGGCCATTGCATGATGGATCTTATTTTATTTGGGTCGACTGTAATACCTTCTTCAGATATTACATGTCCTAGGTACTATATTTTCTTTTGATAAAAGTCACATTTATCGAATTTAGCATACAGTCTATATTTTCTTAAAGTTTGTAATACTATCCTTAGATGTTCTTCATGTTCTTTTTTTGTTTTAGAACTGATCCAGATTTTATGAGCAGAATGAAATGAATACAGATTATTAACAGGTGCTTAACACAAAATAATAGAGATACAGTAAAACTGGTTTTCTATTCAATAACGAAATAAGCTAAAACTGTAAAATGCAACGGAAACAAACTTGCTGGAATGGTGGCAGCTTATCTTTGAGAAGAGATGTGACGACAGTGAGAATTCGCAAGAAGAAGGTTACAATGAGGCTCTGAAGGCATTTTTACAATAAGAAAGAATTCCAAAAACCCTAGACATCCAAAAACCTAACCCTAGGATATGAAACGCCAAAAGTCATGTGGGCCCCGTTTGGGTAAGCTAGTACATCAACTTCCTGGGGTCGTAACTTTTGCATACGATCTCCATTTTAGGCATGTGATAGCCCATTGGAAAGGTATCACCGAGGAGATTCATTTCATGGTATAAATATTCCTTCTTCTATCATTAAGGAGATAAATACCGAAAAACCTTCATTTAGGCCTTCAAAATGGCCCTGGAAGTAAAAACTGCTAAAAATAGTAAATTGCCAAAAATGTCAGAAAACTGTTTTGAGCCAGTTGGAAAAGGTGGGTGGCCACTGATATCCATCTGGATCAGTCCTCCCTCCTTAGGAAGAAATGGTCTCCATTGCATTGAGGTCCCCCATTAGATGAGGAAATTTCTGCTGAATTTGGCTCCGGGTGAGCCACTTGCCTTGGTGTAGGAGTTGCCCTGCTTTGATGACTCAATAAAGCTGGATCCTTTGTTGTCGAGTGCCCTTGATATGTCTGTCCACAATATTATCATTGGATGCCTATTGTATGTAGTCGGGGTTGAGATCTGTTGGTGTCATCTATTCTGCTACTTCTGAGTTGTCCAATAATGGTGGGAAATAAGGGCGAAGGAGATCCACGTTGAACATTGGGTGCAGGCCAAGGAAAGGAGGAATGGTGAGCTCAAAATAATTATCCCCCACAACCTTGGTGATAGTGTATGATCCATAATGGAGTGGGTGAAGCTTCTAATGGGGTCCTGTAAGGCGTTCTTTCTACAAGTGCAACCAAACTTTGTCGCCCACCTGAAACTTATGCGGCACCCGATGTTGATCATGGCGTTGTTTGTACTTGTCATTGGACTTATGTAGGATATCCTGAACCTATTAGAGGATGTGTTGGATCCGCTCAATGAACGGGGTGGCTTTGTTAGCTTCAGTTGGATCAGGAGACGAGTCAGTCGAGGTGACCGCAAGGGGAAGTGCAACATCTACGGGACCCAATGGTTGGAATCCCAACCCCACTTGAAAGGGGTTGTGGTCGGTTGAGCTATGCAAGGATCGGTTGTAGCTATGATAGACATAAGGAAGGCTCTCATCATATGTGATATGGTTCTATGAATTATACATGCGAAGGATATGCACAATAATTCGATTTACAACCTCGGTTTGGCCATCTGCCTGGGGGTGGAAGGTCGTGGATTTGGTGAGATTGGTGTTTAGCAGTGACCAGAGTCTCGACCAGAATGTGCTAAGAAATCCACTATCCTGATCTGAGACAATGGTTTGTGGGATTCCAAAATGTACCCAGACTCATTCAAAGAAGAGCTTGGCAGTGGCCTCTGCTGTGATGCTCTTCTTGCAGGAAACCATAATCGCCATCTTAGAAAAATGATCAACAACCAAAAAAACACAGTCATTTCCCCTCTTGGTGGATGGGAGGCCCGACATGTAGTCCATTGATATGGATTCCCATGGCCTGTCAAGAGTAGGAAGAGGGGTGTACAAGCCCTATTTCTTAGTGGTCGGTTTGGCAATAGCGCAGGTAGTGTAGGACCTAATATATTTGTCGACCTCCTGTCGAAGTTTCGTCCAGTAGAAATGTTTTTGTAGCATCGCCACTGTCTTTTCGATGCCGAAGTGTTCTGCCACCCAACTGTAGTGGGCTTCCCAGATCAGATTCGATCGCTCGCTTGATGGAACACAGATATGGCCCAGACGACACAACAACCCATCCTAAAGATGGAAATTATCGACAACTGCATTTGCACCCAACATTTAGTAGGTGGTGGCGAAGTCAGGGTCTGTCTCATAGAGTTGGGGCCATCCAGATGTCTCATGGCCGCAAGAGTCTAGCACCGTGGTGAGTTCCGCCACTGGTGGTCTGCTAAGGCAATTAGTGACGCAATTGGTGCTTCCTGTTTTATACTTGATGTTGAGGTGGAATTCATACAAGTATGTGGACCAATTTTGATGGTGTTCATTTTGCAGTTTTCCCTGTGTCTGCATGAACTGCAGTGGCTTATGATCAATGTGGATGACTGTCTCCTTCCCAAGAATGTAATGTCTCCACTGGCAACATGATTGCACAATGGAGTACATTTCTTTGTCATAAGTAGGGTACTTACGGATAGTATCTGACAGTGTCTCACTATGATAGGCCACAGGGTGGTCGTGCTAAGTGAGAACGACACCCACGGCATAGTCTGAAGCATCTGTCTCGATCTCAAAGGGATGTTGCAGGTCTACTAGTGAAAGTACTGGGGCTGAGCACAAGAACTGCTTCAAATCATCGAACGCTTGTTGTTGGGACTAGCCCCACACAAATTTTTCCTTACCACCACCCATGTTTATTTGGCTGAGGGCCCATGCAATATGGTAGAAACCCAACACGAACCTGCGGTAGAAATTAGCAAGTCCCAAGAAGCTCCGAAGCTCAGTGAGTGTTGTTGGGGCTGGCCAATCACGGATGAATTGGATCTTGGCTGGATCCACATGTACGCCATGCTGATCAATGATGTAGCCCAGGTAATGGACCATGTCCAAGCCAAAGGAGAATTTTTCCAGGTTGGCATATAGCTTGTGCTTCCACAGGGTGTGCAGAACCTACTGAATATGCTGCAAGTGTTCATCCCAAGTTTTGTTGTCAATTAGAATGTCATCCAGATACACCACTACAAAAGTATTGGTGAATGGTCGCAGGATATCGTCCATCATCCTAATGAAAGTGGCTGGAGAATTTGTCAAACCAAAGGGCATGACCAACCATTCAAAAAGTACTTCCTTTGACTTGAAGGCAGTCTTCCATACATCTGTTTGTTCTATCAGGACCTGGTGGTAGCCAGACTTCAGATCAATATTACTGAAGTATTTGGCCCCCGTGAGTTGATCAAGGAGGTCATCGATTCAAGGAATCGAGTATCGGTTTCTGACAGTGATTTTATTCAGAGCCCAATAATCAATACATAGTCGCCAGGTTCCATCTTTCTTTTGTACTAGCATGATTGGGCTCTCGCAAGGTGATGAGCTAGGGCATATGTGCCCCTTATGAAGCAGTTCTTGGATCTGTCTCTCGATCTACTCATTCTCTAACAAAGAGCGATGATAGACTGGCCCATTGGGAAATGGTGTGCCGGGGGTCATATCGATGGGGTGCTTGACCTGGCAGTGCAGAGGTACCCCTGTAGGTGAGGAGAAGATATCCAAGTATTCTTCCACGACCTTCTCTACTTGCTTCTACTGTGTGGAGAGGTCGACTGCAGAGACCCTGGTTGTGGCTGCAATCTTTCGCTTATTCTAAGAGCGAATCATGAAGAAGACAAAATTCCTCGTCTGAGAGATGACCTTCCTGCATTGCTTAATAGAGATCAAGGAAATAGCACTAGGTGGGACTACCTCGGGTATCCTGTACAATTTCCTGTTCAAGGTAATAATAACACTACGAGGCCTAGACTCATATACAGCATGATGTTTCCATAAATAACGTTGGCCCAAAAGAACATCACAAAATTCAAGAAGAGCAACATCACATAGTACCTCATCTTTGAAGGGCTCGATGCCATACGACAGTCGAAACTGTTGGCCGACGCGGAGATCGCTTCCTTGGCAGAGCCATCCAATGGTGTAGGGTTGTGGGTGTGTCATTATTGGCAGGGGCAACTGCTTGATGACCTCTACTGAGATGAGGTTCTTCTGGCTACCATGGTCAATGATGAAGTGCAATAGGGTGCCTTTTACCCACATCTGTGAATGGAAGAGGCACTCTCCTTCTTCTGGCTCATCTGGTTCACCAGGCTGGATCTTGGTGGTAGAAATGGTGGCACTAGGTTCCACGTCAATGATCCGTTTTCCCCTTTATGGTTCTATCTTGGAGTTATAATCTACATCTAATTCATAGGATTTCACTTCGGCCACCAACGACTGCTTTGAGTGACAGTCAGCAATGTTATGCCAAGGGCTCTTATGGAAGTCGCACCACTTCCCGGTATCTTTCTTTGTCTTTCCGGTGTCCCTCTTTGCTTGCGGCTTGTACTATTTGTCTTGATACTATCAATATTTTCTCTATCCTTTGTTCGATGGGTTGGGGCCACCCTTTCCTGGCTTTTGTTGTGTGGGGTTTCTAGGCCCAAATTGCTGCGTCTTTTGTTTGAGCTTATGCTCGATTTTGACGGCATATCGGTAGGCCACACCCAAGAATAAGATGTCTAGAAATTCCATTTCAGTATGGATGTATCTATGTAGATCACTGCGATACTCAAGCACCAGATGTCACTCTGAATCTTTGATACCCAACTTGGTGTGCAAGGTATGGAAGATATTTGTGAAATCTGGCACTGCTTGGTCTCTTTCTTGCCGCAGTGTGGTCCATTTGGTATACAGGTTGTCATAACTTCTGAAAGGGTAGTATTTTTCCTTAATAGCATCCATGAAGGATTCCCAAGTGGCCATGACTGAAAATAATGAGGTTTCCTCTGTTTCCTTTTGCTCACAAAAAGTTTCCCACCAATCTTTGACATGGGGAACGGCTTTGAGGAGCGCAAAAGTAATCTTTTCTCTATTCAAAAATTTATGAACAGAAAAATACCCTTCTAGTAGATTCAACCACTTGTATACAACATATGCATCTATCTGACCTTCAAATATAGGAATATCAAAGTTTATTTGTACCTTGAAGGGGGTCGTGCCTCCGTTCGAAGAAGATGCATCGCCTGTTGGTAGTCCTCGAAGGATTTGCGTGAAACTATCCATCATCTCATTCCTCTGTTGCGTGAAAGCTTCCTCAATCAATAGTTTGAAAGGATCTCCTATCCCATCATATTTATTTTCTCCTTCCATGGGAGGTCACTTGGGTGTGCGAGAGATTTTGTCCTCAAGAGAAGCAAGCTCGAGACCCAACTCTTTGTACTCCGACCTCGTTGGGGACATACATTAAGATGACAAGGAGAAGACTGCTTTGATACCACTGATCCAGATTTTATTAGTAGAAAAAAATGAATACATATTATTAACAGGTTCTTAACACAAAATAACAGAGATACAGTAAAACTGGTTTTCTATTCAATAACAAAATAAGCTGAAACTGTAAAATGCAGCGAAAACAAGCTTGCTAGAATGGTGGCGGCTTATCTCTGAGAAGAGATGTGACAATAGCATGAATTCACAAGAAGAAGGTTACAATGAGTATTCGAAGGCATATTTACAATAATAAAGAATTCCAAAAACCCTAGACATCCAAAAACCTAACCCTAGGAGATGAAACGCCAAAAGTCATGTGGGCCCCGTTTGGGTAAGCTAGTACATCAACTTCCCGGGGTCGTAACTTTTGCATACGATCTCCGTTTTAGGCGTGTAATGGCCCGTTGGAAAGGTATAAACGAGGAGATTAAGTTTTTGGGATCAATATTATTTTGTATGTAATTGAGGATATTGATACCAAAAATCCTTCATTTAGGCCCTTAAAATGGCCCCGGAAGTAAAAACTGCTAAAAATAGTAAATTGCCAAAAATGTCAGAAAATTGTTTTGAGCCAGTTGGAAAAGGTGGGTGGAAACCGATATCCATATAGATCAAGAAAAAACTAGGATATATTCAATAAATACCAAAACAAACTTATCCAAGTACTGAATGAAAATGTTGTTCATTAAACACATAAATGTTGATGGTGTGTTAGTGAAACCAAACGGTATAACTACAAATTAGTAATTTCCATATCTCATTCTGAATGTTGTTTTAGTTATGTATTGATCTTTTATTCTAACCTGGTGATAACCAGATCTTAAATATAGCTTAGAAAAAATCTTTTCCCCATCTACTTGATCAAACAAATCGTTGATTCTAGGTAGGGGGTATTTGTTCTTAACAGGTCATTTTGTTTAACTGTCGGTAATCAATGCATAATCTTAGAGTTCCATATTTCTTTTTAACAAAAAGGACTAGTGCTCCCCATGGTGAGACACTTGTCCAACAGTTCTTTTAGTTGAATCTTTAATTCTGTTAATTCGTGTAAGCTCATTTGGTAGGGTACCATAGATATAGGAGCTGAACTAGGTAGCATATCGATAGAAAAGTCTATCTCTCTCCTTGGGCCAGTTTAGGTATCTCATCAATAAACACATCTCTAAAATCATGAAAGATGACAAAATCTTCTAAGCAAGATTTATTTTCTTTTTCCAACAGATTTTTCACTTGGATAGCATAAATCTCATAGCCCTTTGTCATACGCTTCTTAAATTGTACTGCTGGAATATGCCTAAGTGAGACTAGTTTTCGTATGCCTTATATTTTCCTAATAGTGTGATTTTTTTCTTTGTAAGTGAGTGTTTTTTCATAACAATCTAAAACTTCTTTATGACTCTCTAACCAATCCATTCTGATAATTATATCATAATACCCTAAGGGTAGAATATTCAGAGTTATCTTTGTGTCTTGACCTCCTAAATTGATCTCACAATGAGAAATGAAATAACTCAAATTAGCCCCTGGATCAATTTAAAAGAAAACATGATTATTGTTAACTTTACTTTCAACTTACATTATAGTGGATTGGTGATTAGCTTGTCGGCCATCCATGACTGCAATAATCCAATTTAAACTTCTACCCACATCTCCCACTGTAGAGGCTTCCTGTAGGTTGTGAACCGTAGTCCTGGCTGCAGAAGTTAAACATGGACAATTCCTCCTTAAGTGAGGTTCTCCACATTGCCAACATTTTAACAGTTCTATGGGGTTGTCCCCAAACTACTTTGTTCCTAGATTACCTGGTTTACCACCTCTTTGGGTGTTCTAGTTATTGGAGTGAAAATATTTCCTTGGAAAAATCTTTGCTCTATTTCGGAAAGGGGTTGACTGATATCCCTTCTTTCGTTGGTTCATTCGTTCTTATTTCTTGTCTTCCCAAGCCTTGGCAAATTCTGACTGCTATTTATATTGGTTGTACCACATTTGGGCCTTCTTGAAAACTTCACTTAAGGAATTGGGGTTGTCAAATTCGATTATGTCCTTATAGGATTGTGGTAAATGGATTAGGAACCACTGTATCTTTACTTTGTCTTCCCAGATATAAGGCATGAACCTTAATAATTCCAGGAATTTGTTTATCAGGTCATCCATAGTCATTTGACCGAGTCGTAGCTCAAAAAACTCTTTGGTTTTTCTTTCATAATAAATTTCAGATAAATATTGTTTCTTAAAGTATTTCTTAAAATACAACCACTCCATTTGTTTTTCCTTTAGTCCCTTGGCCAACTTCAGGTCTTTCCACCATATTATTTCTTTTCCTTTTAGGTTATAGCTGCCCATTCTGACCTTCATATTGCTGGAATAGTTTTAGTTATGGAAATACTTTTTTATGCCTAGTAACCATGCTTCCACCTCCTCCCCTATCCTATATTCCCCATCAAAGTTGGACAATTTGATTTTACTAAACTCTCCTTCCAGGTGGTCTACCTGTTTCCTCTTTCTTATTGTGGTTTTTTTATCTTTTGTTGATGGTGTGCCTTCAGAAGAGTTGTCCCCCTTTTCTTATTTATGGACAAAATTTTTGGAGGCTCTCTTGTTGACCTCTTCTTCCTCATTGTTATATTTTAGGATCTTCTTTGTTACTATACTATGAAACAATACTTCATTTATTTCCTGCTGTTCTTGTTGTTCCTTTTTTAGTTTCTCATTGTCTTCTTTGAAAATTTGCAGTTCCACAATACTTGGTTTTTCATAGTTTCCACAACCTAGGTGGAATAACTTCCTTCACTATTATGTCTAGGTGCTCTAGCATTTCCCTACTCGGGATTCTCCTTGAGTTTGATCCCTTCTTCATTCTGTGTTTCCATGATCACAATAGAAATAAAGTTTTTATGTTTGTAATAGTAAATGTTTTGTTACTTTTTTCATTAAACACAATTTCATGTGTTAAGAAAACATTTTTGGACTTGTTTAAGGTCCAAGTGTTGTAACCTTTGCTCTAATACCATATGTAATGCAACCCAAATTTACCAAATGAAAAAAAAAAATTCCCTAAGGACATTAAAAATCTTTCAATTTAAACAACTCATCTCGAAAGTCCTACTATTATTATATGTAGGTAGTTGTCAAAACTATTAACTTTTTCAAGGTTTGTGTTTCAAGTTATTAGTTATTGACACAATTAACTACCATTATCACATATTTTATCTCTGAGTTATTTCCTACTGCATAGTAATCATATGCATAAAGTTCAATGGTAACTTTGCTATTTTCCACCCTTTCAGTTTACTAACTTATCAAATATAAGCATAAAGGTTAATAAAGCCCCACTAACATTAAGATCCTTTCCATGTATATATATGTATATGTATATGTATGAACATTAGATTATAGAGGATGAACCCCACTGAAATTACATGAAACTTTATGCATAGAAAATATCAATATCATACAGGTCTAAACGAATTTGAGATTAAAGCGTAGATTTCATACTTAAGATAAGGTTCAATGCATCTATTGAAGACTTAAAAATAAAGGGTAACCTTATACTAGTTGCATAAGTAATAGACAAGCCCTTTCTCGAAAGGAACATGTTATAAGGCACTCGCAAGCTCCCTCCTGAATGTTGCTCAAAACAATGCATGACGAGCGCTATATCTTCTCTAATTACACCCTTCCCTTACGTGACCACGATTGTGACCACTCACCTAGCCAAAAGGCATTTCACAATTTCGTGTATTGATACTTTGCGTGTGAGTCTCCTCGAATGTTCTAACCTTCGAAATATTGACAGGGGCATAGCATTTGCTAGCTCCATTCCTTAACTTCCGTCGATATGACCTCCAGCCAAACCCTGGGGTTTACCTCCAAGCACATTGACATTTTGTGTATCGGGATCTCCCGATTTCAACTATCTTAGATCAACGGTCCTGATTTCCCTATGATCCAACGACCCAGATCCCTCTCTCACAAATCAGAATTTTGTGTATCAGGACTTTGTAAAATCTCCCTCCTTCACACTTTCGATTCCCGATTTCACGATATTTCAAAGTGCCAAATCAATGACTCACACTCCTTTAGATCTCACGGATACGATATCTCCTAAGCTTTTGAATGTCGAAAGAATATTGACCTTAACCTTTTTGCAAATCCACTGGATCTAATGACCCAAACTTCTCCTTGATGCAACGACCCGGACCAAAATCGTGAACTCAGGTTTCACGAGTTCCCAGAAATCTTACTTTTGGTTTCCCGAATTGTAAACTCCTGATAAAGCTAGATCTACGGTCCAGGATCTTCCTCTAATCAACAAATTAGATCAAATTGTGATCTCAGGTTTCACGAGTTTCCAGAACTCATACCTTTGGTTTTCATAGTTGCGAACTCTCTATAAGACTATATTTATGACCCACAATCTTCCTTTGATCGATGGCTTGGATCAAATCGCAAACTCAGGTTTCACAAGTTTCCATAACTCTTGTCTTTGGTTGTCCGAGTTGCAAACTCCCAATAAGACTATATCTATGGCCCATGATCTTCCTTCGATCGAAAAATCTAATCAAATCGTGAACTTAGGTTTCACCAGTTTCCAGAACTCTTGTATTTGTTTTTATGAGTTGCGAACTCCTTATAAAACTAGATCTATGGCCCACGATATTCCTCTGATCGACGACTGCGATCAAGTTGCAAAATTGGATCTAATGATAGCTCCAGTCAAATCCAATCAACATTGAAGTTACAATTTTTATTAAGGGACAAGGTCCATTCGGAAAATTATTCTATCTTCAAGTTTTAACTTTTTTTGAACTCCATCTTATCACAAATTAAATTTCTCAGTTTCTTTGTAGGACTTTAACCTTCGCAGTCTCCGGATCCAGGATAGCGTCTTGCATGAAAAGGTACTAGGGTTCCAACTTGCAGCGTTAATAAACATAAACCCATATTTTGTTGAAAATGATATGGATCTACCCTAGAACACTATTATCGTGGTATTTTTTATAACAAGATCCTATAAAAAGATGGTTAAATTTATCTTCAATCCTTAAAGAAAGGATAGAGGGGAAACCCTTACTGGAGATGATTTAACTAAATAATAGTTATGATCACAAGTGTCATGTAGAGTTTGAATACTTGTTTAAATATTCGACTGAATCTGCAATAGGTAACAGGTTTAAGTAGTTAAATCCCTGTACATTTTCTCTCGAGTTTATCAAAAGAAGAGAACTATAACCTTTTACTATATTTAATATAGTTGTCTTAAAAGGAAATGGGCGAGAAATATCTTTCTGTGTAATATATGTTCAGGTAGTTTGGAAAATTTGTATAGGTAATAACACATACACATACATATATATATATTTCGATTATGATATTCACTCAAAATTATGTTTGGAAATTGTAGAATTTATACATCCTCAATATCAACTACAAATCAATCTGATAATTGTTATCTATTGTAGACCATAGATTATAACACAGGAATAAGAAAAAATTCACACTTTTGTCTACAAAAATACACACAACAATTTTATTATCTCTACTCAGGAAAACTTCCATACATTTATCAACAGTTAGCACATACAACAGTCTTTCTTGGCTCTACTCAATGCATAAATACAACTGTAAAGGCTTATTCAATAATTTGTTTCCTTATACCCAACAAGTGGATGTATTCTATCAGTCATTCATCAATAAAATATGTAACCAGAACTAAGTAAATTCATTCTACCAGTTATTAAACATCAGAACATTCAACCAGGGAAGAGTAGAATAACATATCAAAACAAATTGTTGGGACCACAAATGGAACAACCAAGTTCCACCCAACCATAGAACAGAACAACCAAACTACTTGTTTCGTTCAGCCCCTAGCCTGACCATGAATCCATGAGTGTGAACCTAGAAAATAATTTTTTTCCCAACAGTCATAATAATAAATTACAATTAACTAAATTTCAAAATTCGTAAATTCCATAAATGACAATAATTTTCCAATTTCGAATTTACCAAAAATGGAAATAAATTCCTAAGTATTTTCAGACTTCAATAATAATTTATTTTTGGGGATATTACATTGCCTACATGGATTGTCGAGGGATATATTGACTCATGATGTCCACTTACATATATGGATACCTACTTCAACACCACACTTCTTTGGTTCATCATGATGGAATTCACCACATCAACCTATTTCTAAAAGACAATGTGTCTTTCTACATGAGGTAAAAGTTAAGTATTGTGGTAAGTGTCACTTTAATACTCGAGGCATCTAAATACATTGCATTTAAAGTTACTTTTGATTATAGAACGTCTTCTTGGAAATTATTCTCTTTTCCCCATTTCACCTTGGTGGTTGACATTGTGCCCTAGTAAGTGGTCACCCTTGGGGAAATGGTTTTCTACTGGGTGGTCTCATCGATGAGTCATCGTACCATTTCCAATCATACTTATCATTTTCCCTACTTCATCCTTTTTGTCTCCTTATATTTTGGGATTTTTGAGTGTACTAACCCAAAAAGGGATTGTACCTCATTTCATGGGAAGAAGGGGTTGAAGGCTCAGGGGGAAAGTAGCTGGAAAAAGATAAAAGATAAAATTATAACCTTCTAGTTTCTCACCCAAAGAGGTCTCGAGAATAGTGAAATGTTTCTCTTAAAATAATTGAAGCCCTATAAAAAAGAAATTTCACATATATAAATGTCCCACTTGTTGAGGGATATACACAAGTGTGGTATACCCTTTTCTTTACCCATATGGTACTCTCTGTAACTCTACCTTCAAGTGACATTGTGGTACTTCTTTCAAGTCTTTTTTTATCCAATTGTTTTGGATTTAAATAAATTTATGCCAATAAATGGGCTTGGAAAATGGATGCATTGAAATTGAAGGTGTAGCACATCCTCTACAAAGGAATCGAAAAATGAGATAATACAAACCCTTGTATGTCATGAATCTCATTCCCAAAGGTATGAACTCCATCCATTCCATATTCGTTACATGGCTTGGAGAGGGTCCACCTAGGAAACACCCCTTGAATTGAGGAATGACACACTCAATAGGTCACCTTGACAACCCTCCCATACCTAAACTTGGAAAGTTGCATAGGGTCTTTGAACACTTGTTCAATTTTATAAGGTATTTTTGGTGCACATGTTTAGGTGGATATTGTATTAAATGTGACTTTACTTTCCGTGATACATTTGACTTGAGACCCTTGGAGGGCACACTCATTTTTCTTTGCAAGACCTAGCTTGGTGGACGACTTGGGGGAAAAATCCTAGCTTGGGCCTTCATTGGGGATTGAATCCCATAGGTTGGATGACATGACCCACACCTTGGGCAAAGGTAGAAGATGGGAGTTTCCTTTGGAGGAATGAGAAGAAATCTTGAAGTAGGATACCTATTCCTTATTTTCCTGATGTTTTACCTTGGAAGGTCATAGAGTCTCTCTCTTGGGCTTGACGTCATGATTTAGGGATAGGGTTTGATGATGGTGGTGATGATTTGATGAATCAACATGCTTGCTGGATAGAATACCCTAGCACATCAAGGGTTGGTCTTTGAATGCCCAATGACTTTCTGTCCAAGCTGAACGTTTTTCTAAAAGTGAATGACATCACCCAATTAGGGAATTACATCATATTTTTATGGTTCATTTTGTGCAAAAACAATTTTTATTTTGTAAAGGGGTAAAACAAAGGAGGCCAACCTCCTTATTTTGTGTTTTAACCTCATCTTATCTGGACAAACATTATATTAAGGTATTTTATAAATAAGAGACCAAACCATTTTCATTTTAACATAGTGTTGAGGGGTCCTAAATCCCCTTAACTCAACAGCAGGAACCAAACCCGCCACTGAGGCCCAATTAGACTCTATAACGTTTAATAGTGGAATTGTTCTCCATATATTATGATCCAGCCAAATAATCAATGGGATTTACATTTTCTTGCGAAGGATTCTCCTTTTGTTCAGACGTTCTCTTTTTGTATTTTCTCTTATAGATGGAACCACTATGAGATAAAAGTCTGTATAGACAAACTTAACTACTAGAGAAGAGGATGAGGTTGGGATAACCCTTTCACTCTAGCATGCAGACAATGATCGTCTACCACAGGTCTAATACTAGTACATTAATCATGAGGGTATTCCAATTACTGACTGAGATACAATTTATTAGATGAAAAATTGCATGCAATAAACAATGGAAAGTAGAATAATTCACTTAAATCTAATCGTCAATCACATAATAACACAATGATTCATATTCATCATTAAAAAAAAGAACTGTAAAACATTGAATCGGATAACTTATTAATAGATTTAGTAGCTCTTACTCGTTACATCATCCATTCATGAAACAAAATAAGGAATAATTATTCTCCACATCCAATCATACACTCTTTTGATGAAAAACACAAACTTTTCTCAAGTCCTAAACATGAATTCTCAATTAAAGGCAACCTCAAAATAATTCTTTAAACAACCAAAAAATGAGGGTCTTTGCAACAACCATCGACCCTTTTCTAATAGGTCAATCCTCTTATTTATAAAATACTATTACCTAAAAATAACACTAAAGTGAAACTAAGTAAAACAAAACTCGCCACATGGCACTTTCTTCTATCAGTCTTTCTAAGAGTCATCTCAGGATTTCACTTAAATCGGTGACACTTCTCGTACTCTGACCACCTGATGAAGAGATCCTCGCATGTGTTGGCATATGTGAATCTATGTTGTTCCATTGGGGATGAATGAGTCTCTCTTATCTCTAATGCTTGTGCCCAATACTTGACTATTCTAGAACTTAATTGTTGCAACACGACCCAAGATTTGATCGGGTTCTCCATGAAGTGTCACACCTGAACTGAAGCCACATCTGTCACCTTTTCTATTTCCTCGGCCCATGATGAGTGTTGTTTAGTATGTGATTTGACCATGTCATGCAAGTCAACAAGGTCCTTGGGTGTGCCAAATTTGAAGAGGCCGATGTCTCTCATTACTCAGTTGATATTGATCCAATTTTTCTCGGACATGGCCCATTTCTATTGGATTTCCCGATGGGGTTACCGAGCCATTTCACCCAATATTTGGCTGATTTATTTATGAAATCAAGGCTTCTTTCTCTTAATACCCAGATGTCATCCTCTTCTGTATCTCGGCCTTGTTGAACCGCGTTGGTATAGTCAGCCCTTTCCATGGCTTGTTGTGCCTTCTCGTACCACCTCTCCATATCCTTGCACGTGGCTAGTGGCATGAGCGTGTCTTCTTGAAACTCTGTTATCCTTGCAGTGAATAAGTGTCATTCATCAGTAAATTTTCTGTAGGCCTCCTTGAATTCACTCCTTAGGAACACCGTGACCTGTGTGGTGTCCTGGTAATATTTTACCAAGTGGCGCAAATGTTCCAATTCTTTTAGAGCAGCAGCCAACTCCTCTTCATCCCTTTTTTCTCTATCCAGGGTGACATCGATGATTTCCATCCCTGCACCGATAAGTTCAGATGTTTCGGTGTGCTCTGCATTTATCATATTTTACTTCATGGTGATGAGGATGGAGCGATCCAGAGTGATCCTCCTCTTCATGGTGGTCCTCTGCACAATGGATTTCCTTTTTTGGTCATAATAAATGGCATGTATGTGAACAACTTCATCCACAGGCTCGGGGATTTGTTGATCTCCCTAAGTGATTCTATTTCCCAGGCTTCCGATGGTATATATTTGTTAAATACTGGGTTCTTGAACTTCTTCTCTATGTTCCAGAATCCCGTCTTTTGTTTGTCTCTCATCAGGAATTTGAGTACCGATTCAAATTGAGGCATTGGGGGTAGGCTCGATACTTACTTGATTATCGGCCATTGAGACGTTGATTTCTTGCTATCGAGCATCTCCCTTTTGTTTTACCATATTTGGCTCATCCTTCGGACTATCTACTTGGGTCTATGGTACATTGGGTAGATCAGTGTCTAAGACACTCTCGACTTCTTGTTCATTATGTGGAATCTCCTGAATTCAAGCATTAGGAGTTGGGGAAGATGTATTGTTTTGGCTCCTTTTCCTCTAAGATATGTACAGGGGTCACAAGGGATACCTCTGGGCTCTCTTCATCATCATAATTGTTTATTAATTCACCGAGGGGGTCTCTAGTTGGGCTGAAATACCCGTCTGTCTCTGGCTGGGAAGAATCAACCACCGGTGATACGACCTAGGATGTTGTGATTTTAGGGTTATCTAACCTGGTGATTTCATCGATGTCTATCAGTTCAGGGCCACTTGTGCCTATCTATCTCTCATCTAGGTTGTCGACAAGGGACCCTATCATTCTTGAGAGGTTTGGGTCATCTTGCAGTTGATAAATTATCTAATGTGCAAGTTCTATCATGAGTAAGCCCCTCTCACGCATGTCCTGAGTCATAGGGAAACCTTTATCTTGCATCGAGGCTACTGAGGGAGCCTATTCCGCTTTGACCGCTATTTATTCTTCTCTGGATCTGAGGGCCTCTTGAGCCAATTTTTATATGGTTGTCTTTTGTTCATCCAGACTCATGGCTCTAAACCTGGTCATTTTAGGGTTATCCATCCTTGCCACCACCTCATCCTAGTCCTGGGTTTTTTATGTGTATATTTCATCTTCAAATTTGTCGTGGGCATATGGACAATAAGACAATAATTGTGAGGAATGTTTCAATACCAAACCCTTTTGATCATGCTTGTGGAATCAGTCAGGCTCTATCTATC
This sequence comes from Picea glauca, assembly GCA_000966675.3. NCBI lineage: Eukaryota > Viridiplantae > Streptophyta > Pinopsida > Pinales > Pinaceae > Picea > Picea glauca. The sequence goes on from JZKD02S0467356.1 coordinate 315,282, forward strand.
TCTCTCTCACTCCCTCTTTCTCTCCTTATCCCACTCTCTCCATTTTTCTCCCTCCCTCCCTCTCCCCACCCCTCTCTCTCTT
>JZKD02S0467356.1:315373-343133 GCA_000966675.3 Picea glauca
GGGTCCTATTTGAGATAAGATCTCAAAAGGACCACAAAACCTAGGCACCAACTTGGAACAGTTTCCTAGATTTAGTGAACTTCTTCTAGCTTTGAATTTTAAATAAACGTGGTCTCTGACTTGGAGTTATTGTAGTCTTCTTTTCAGGTCTGCGTAACTTTTCTATCTGTCTTGTGCTTCTTTAAATTCTATTGTACTTTTCTCACAGTATTCTCCATTTCCTGGAGCAATTTTGGTCCCACCATGAGTCTATCAACTGGGTTATCCTAGCTAATTGTATTTGTACATTTTATGTCATACAATACTTTGAAGGGGCTCATTTTAGTCGATGCCTAGTAGCCATTGTTGTATGAAAATACCACCAAGTGCATGATGTTAGAATATTAAAGGATGTGCTTGTTTTACCATTGACAATATCACTAATGTCACCCAACCATAGGTCGAAGCTACCCTCAGAGCACCTTGACATTGACAGTGAGAATAATCCTAGTAGAAATCCAATATCCAAGCAAGGCTAATGCACCAAGAAAGAAAGTAACCAAAGCTGATCATATAGTCCAACCCAAAACTGGCACAACACCTTCCCCAAAACTTGCGCCCAAGACTGCCAGACTGTAGTGCACATAAGTGACTTCTACAATTCTGAGAATGTGTCAAATGAGAGACTGGCACCCTGTATTTATAGTATTCCTAGCATACTTTCCTGGGCCGAATTCTCCTTCTGGGCACTAATTAATTCATATTAATTATCTTTCTTTAGCTGAAATCCCGTCTAGGGTTACATTCATTTCTTTACTTCCTTCCGGAATATTCTAATCTTGTCAAACGTCACAATACAGGTTCATACCTCCCAAAGCTACCATAGTATCAACACTCCCTCCTAGCTAGGGAGGTATAACTTATAATGGTCTTGAGCACAAACAGACCATTCACTGGTAGTATCACGAGCACAGGCATTATTATCCAACTAGATAATCGCCATGACAATTGGTACAATATCAATTGATAGAACACAACTGTGTTTATCCATGGTAGTATGAAACTACTCAAACCGTGACACATGGTCACAAACAGTGGAACATATATACCATAGTAGCATATCTCTACTGTTTGGAGACAAGTAGTCTCCATAACAATCATCTGATATCAACCTGCATAGAAAATATTGTTAAAATAAACTGAATCATCTGAGCCAATGTTTCACTCACATCTGTGAGATCTTGAAAGGATATCTTCCCTCAGAGTAGAACATCAAGGATGGGATATTTTCCTTATTATTCTCAAACAAGGAAGAGTAAGTGTTCTGATTTCTTGGACCATTCCTCACCCTGGGCCATTCCTCCGACACTAAACGAAGTGTAATCTGGAGAGAATAAATCTTCCCTAAGGAATGCATGTTCCTGATTGTTGAGCCTGGACCATTCCCCAACCTGGGCCATTCCTTCGACACTAAAAAACATGCAACCTGGAGAGAATGAATACACCCTAAGGAATCACTGTTTAGACCATTTCCTTTGTTAACCATAAGAGGAAAAGACTGTAACACCCCATATTTTGACCTTTAGGGAGTTAGAAGATTGACTTTTTACTCATCTTAGTAATTCAATTCTTAACATTTGTTTGGGCTCAATTAGATTGAGATAAATATTTGAGATATGCACATATTTTTATATGTTGCATGATATTATTTTCATTGTTACATACTCATGATGATGATAGCTCTTTGATTTGTTAAAATGTGGAATTTAGGTACGTGGATACTAGTTCAAGTTATGATATGAATGCATAACGGATGCCAGACATGATAAAAATAAACATGCATTTCTTAAATTGAACTTCAATACATATATGGATCCTTATATGAAATTATTATGTATATGCATAGATATGAGTTATGGGTGGATTAACTTACAGGTTAATGATATATGCGATATCCAAATGACTATAGTGTTGAGGTGAATTGGATGTCGTAGACATCAAGAATATAGTATATGCTATATGTTGTACTTATTATTTAATTTATGATTTGAAATATTGCTATGATTTGTGGTGAGTGTGGTTTTGACAGGACGCACAACTTGCCCAAAGTGATTGTTTGATGACGTGACTCTAAGAACATTATTTTCATAGTATGGCTCGATATAAGGTGTTGACCCTAGTTCTATAAGGATGGGTGGAGGTATTTCCCACCATTTATCCTCTGAAACCTAGAGTTGTGGGAGGGTTGTGTGAAGTCACGCTCCACTAGACGTGTGATGGTGAATGCTAGTTTCCTCTTGGGGAAGCTTGGTTAAGATGTATGACACTTCCACTTATGGTTTCTATCTAGATTTAGGTCAATATAGTTAAGGATCTAGCTTAGTCCAACAGAGGAAAGGATAGGATGGAAGATGGACGTAGGTTAGGAAGGAACAATGCTTTGATGATAGTTTGGAATACTGATTGAGGATTAGAGATGCCACTATTTTTTACTCACTTGGTTCCTACCATGTTTAAAATCCTCTCTGATTTCCTATCAATATTTTAAGTGTGACAATGAGTTATTGATGAATTGGTGTAATTTAGTTCGTTAAGATTATTAAATGATGCATTACTTGATCTGTTGTCCTACATGTCTTAGTGATAATATAGGAACTATGCACTAGGCGCAATGATTGTTTATCGTTAGTACATACATGAGATATGTGTCTGCTAGCTATGCACACATACCCTACCCATGTACACTAGTATAAGTAATTAATGTATTAATTATTAAAGTAAATTATTAATTATTTAAATGAATATTTATTGAATATTGAATTATATTGCATACAAAATATCTAGAAGAATTAAATACCTTCTTGAATTTGATAGATGGTGGGTGTGATGAATTGAATCAGCATGGTGGGGTGTTATATTCATTTTGGGGAAAATTGTCAAATTACATTTATTAGCTAGCATGAGAAGAAAGAATTTTCTTTTATTTTATTGTTGTTTAATGCAAGTCATTTATACTTTAGTTTTATTTTAATCTTTTCCCAAAAATCTAGATAAGGGAGGTTGATAGATAATAATGAGGGTGGCTGAGGAGACTTGGGGAAGGGTGTATTAAAACTTGATAAATAGGGAGGAGAAGTGGTGAGGAAGGGGGGATTGGAGAGATTTGAGCATCATGAGAGTTTGTTAAATTCTTGGAAGATATAATTCTTGTGATAGTTTTCTTTGGGCATTTGTGATTTGTTGTTCTTGGATTCATGGGAATGGAGAGCCAAGAAACCGAAAGGTTTCTTGGAGCTAGGAAGTCAGATAGGCTCCTAGTTTCCATGGAGGATTCCATTGTTTCACTCTAGGAAAGAGAGAAAATAATGCTTGGAAGCACCCAGGACTACATTACAACCGATGAGATTTGACAAGCTAAGGAGGAGGTATTTTTCGGTGGTATTTGGTTATTGATATTTTGTATACATTTTTGTTTTAAGTTCTAAATTATAGAGTTAACATATTACTTATTTCATCATGTTATCTAGATTTATCATTAAGCAAATGTAGAAGAATTGTGTAAATGAAAATCAATGAAATTATGCTAAAACAAAGTTTTTATTGTGTATGTATAAAATGAAGGATTAATTGTTTAACATCCTAGATGGGTGTTACAAAGACTGTCCTGTACCAACCTCCAAACCATAACATTCCTCATGTTAACCACAATGATAAATTATTGTCCGGCGAGGCGGGTCAGTCTTCTCGAGTAAAACTCAAGAAGAGAGACTTCCCTAGAACACTCCCCATGTTAACTATAATGGGAAGTTGCTGTCTATGGTACATCAACAATCTGAACCATTTTTCGAACTGAAAAATGTCTGTCCATTAGAAATATCAATCCACTTTCCAAACAGGAAAGAATCTTCCCAAGCTAGACTATTTTTTAATCTTGAAAATGAATGTTGTCAATAACATGTCAATTCTCCCTCCCAACCTAGAGAGTCATTATTCTTTTTCAACTAAGGGAGTTATTTGCACGATCCCCATATTTTCCCAAAAATATGCAAACTTTATTTTGGAGAGAGGCTTTGTTAGGATATCTATTGTCTACTCATCTGTGGGGATGTACTAGAGATTTACTTCTCCTTCTTGGACGTTATCTCTAATAAAGTAGTATTTGATATCAATATGTTTCAACCTTTCATGAAAAACTAGATGTTCTGATTATATTATACAACTATGATTATCACAATGTATTATGGTCAAATCTAGAATCTGATCAAATAAATCAGAGATTAGTTTCTGTAGCCATATTGTTTCTGTGCATGCTTCACATGCTGCGATATATTATGCTTCTACTATGTTGAGTGTGACAAACTTATGTTTCCTACTGCCCCAATATATCACAGTGGAGACCAAGATGAAACATATTCCTGAAGTACTCTTTCTATCTTATGCACTTCCTTCCCAATATGAATCTGTAAATCCATGAAGTTGTATATCGCTAGATGCGATATATCTTAAGCCATAGTTTATTGTCCCACGAATATATCTTAGGACATGCTTTGCAGCTATCAAATGTTCATGTATAGGTTCCACCTAGAACTGTCTTAGTATATTCACGGCAAAGCAAATGGCTGGTCAAGTATTTACCAAATACATCAATGACCCAATCAACTATCGATATAGTGATGGATCTGCTCGATCAGAATCTGGATATTTTACTTTTATTATATTCATAGTCATAGGAGTATACATGAATTTGCAATCCATCATTATAAACTTTCGAAGGATCTTTATTGCATACTTCCCTTGACCAAGGAGTACTTCACCATGCTTCTGCCATACTTCTAGTCCCAATTAATAATGCATGAGACCTAGATCTTTCATATCAAATTCAGAAGCTAGTTCCTTTTTGCATTGGATGATAAGAGACTCTTCACCTATTATGAACAGATCATCAATATATAATTTTAGAATCATAGGTGCATTGTCCATGATTTTGTAGTAAAGGTTTGGATCAGCATGACTCTTGGAGAAACCAAGTCTCGTTAGATAGTGATCCATTCTGACAAACCAAGCCCTTGGAGATTGCTTGAGTCCATATAAATATTTCTTTAATATGCACACGTGAGTACCTCTAGAATGTACCTCAAACCCTTGAGGTTGTTCAATATATACTTCTTCTTCGATTGCTCCATTGAGGAAAGTTGTCTTTACATCCATCTGATGTAACTTTCATCCCATGGAAGTGACAAGAGATATGATATCTCTAATGGAAGTATATCTAGCTACTGGAGAAAAAATTTCATCATAGTCTTCTCCCTCCTTATGGGAGAACCCTCTAGCTACGAATCTTGCTTTGTATTTATCCAAAATTCTGTCTGTTGCATGTTTGATCTTATATACCCATTTTGAAATTACCACTGATTTTTCTTTAGGTCTAGGTACGATTTCCCATACATAATTTTTCATAATGGATTGGTGTTCTTTTGTCATAGCTTCTTTCCATTGTCCCTTTTGAACTGCTTCTTTGAATTTGGTAGGTTCTTCATCTAGAAGCTTTGTCATATATGTTGCATCGCTAGAGTATCTTTTAGGCTTCTTACTTTTTCTGAATGTTACTTCGGGAACCTTAAGTCTTTCTACATCTTGTAAAGTAGCTTCAAGCCAAGATGGTAGTTTCTTGGTCTTAGGTATGTTTTCTGAATCAATGGTCTCAAAAGGTTGCATAGGATGATCATGTTGTTATTTTTTCATCATCTTGGTTTTATGTGCTTTCTTCACTAGGTTCTTCATTCTTTTCTTCTTCTATCGTTTCTTCTATAGATTTATTGAAAGCAATCTTTTCATTGAATGTCACATCTCTATTGACTTAGATCTTATGTTGTTATAGAATATAGATTCTATAAGCCTTGGATGAATTGCTATATCCCATGAATATCCCCTTATTTCCTGAGGGTTTTATTTTATTCCTTTTATCCTTGGGAATGTGAGAGTAAACAGGACATCCAAATATTCTAAGGTTTTCCACATTAGGTTTATTACATGAGAAAGATTCTTATGAAGTCATGTCCTTCAATATACGACAAGGGCTTATGTTTTGAACATATATTGATGTCATGGTTTCTTCTCCCCATAAGAACATGGATAGACCTTAATCATTTAGTAGTGATTTTATAGTTTCTTTGATAGATATGTTATTTCTTTCTGCTACGCCATTTTGTTGAGGATTATGAGGAATAGTTAGCTCCCTCCTAATCCCTGCCAATTTGTAGAATACAACGAATTCCTTTGATGTTTATTCTCCTCCATTATCTGGTCTTAATGTATTGATCTTCTTTTTCGTGAGGCTTTCTATCTCTACTTTGAAATCTTGAAACTTGTTGAATACTTCGTCTTTTGTCTTCAGTAGATATAACCAAGTCTTTCTTGAATAATCGTCTATGAAGATTACGTAGTAAATAGATCCTCCTAGATATTTGGCTGGCATCAAACCACAAACATCTGAGTTTATTAGATCTAGAATCTCCTTAGATCTATTGTTGTTGCTTGGAAATGGTTTCTTGATATTCATTCCAAGAGAACAACCTTTGCAAATTCCTTCATGTGTAGATTGTAATTCTGGAATTCCTTCAACCATCTTTATGAGAAAAGGTAATGCTTGATAATTATTGTGAGCATACCTTCTATGCCAAAGTTCACTGGGATTGACTTCGTCATGTATGAGATCTTATTCATTTCGTTCCAGTAGTCTATACATATTTCCTTCACGACTTATAATAACCCTAGCATTCTCTATGTTGGAGTCTTTATGCCATGATAACACTTTTCCATATATGAAAGATATTATGTTTCCTTTGTCTTCTAGGAAAGATATGGATACAATATTCTTTTCTAAACTAGGTACATATAAAACATTTCTTAAGTCAACATTGTTACCTGTTTTCAACTTGACAAAGGCTTTTCCAAATCCTTCGACTGGGTAAGTGCTTTTATCTCCAATATCTACCTTGTACGATGTATTATTCTCATTTATATTTGAGAGTATGTATTGATATCCCATCATGTGCCTAGAAGCTCCAGAATTGATTGTCCACGTGTTATCTTCAATCGTTCCAGTGAGTGTTGAGTAGTATAGAAGACTGATATTTTCACTCATGTCTTTGGTTGACTAGTAGTTGGTCATGCCTTGATCCTAAACTTCAACTCTGACGTTTCTATCTATTAAATTTATAAGCAGCTGTAAGAGACATTCTCTTGGAGGATGGATAAGACCCTAGACGAGATCTAGGGCACCCAGTGCACTCCTGGGGTACTTGGTCTGGGACCAAATAGTTAGTGCCATGGAGAAAGACCCTTGCTAGGGCCCCCAATATACAACTAGGGTTCTTGGTCTAGAACCAAGCAGTAAAGACCCCTGAGAGGGCCCCCAGTATACGACTGGGGTTCTTGGTCTAGGACCAAGAAGTTAAAGCCCCTAGATAAGCCTAGGGCCCCTGGAAATGTCCAGGGTACCCATGCCTATGGCATGGGTTGATCCTTGGTCTTTGACCTTGGAGGATAAGACCCCATAAAAAGTTCTGGGGCTATTTGATCCTCGATCAAGTATTTTGTTGGTACATGACCTTCCTTGAAGAAGGACATAACCACATAAGGGAGAAGTACCATATGCAATGATGATTAAGTAACAAGTTCACCATAAAAATGAAGGAATGAGTATTTCCACCTTGCTAACCCTCTGTTACCTTTACTTGTGTTGGTTTGGGGTTTTTATGTTATTTTTGTTTTAAGGGTAATTTAGATTTAAGTTAAAATGTTTATTATATCATGTTTAAATTACCTAATTTAAACATGATATTTTAATATTAATTTTAATCTAACTTTTCCCTAACCCAAACTATAAATGAAACCCTCTCCTACCCTCAACATACATATCATGATCTTGTGTTTTTGGAATGAGTGGATCTTCTCCTAGCTGCGGCCCTCTTCTGCCGGTGTCTTCTATCTGCGGCCCTCTTCTACTGGTGCTTCCTTGTTGCAGCCTATTGTGTGTAGAGCCTCCTTGCTACGGCCTCCTGTTTGGTAGAACCTCCTAGTTGTGCGCTGTTCTATTTTTTGTTGCATGGTTTGTGTGGTGTGTGGCAGCGGCACCCCTTGAGGGTTGTTAGGGTGCGGCCTCTATGTGCTTTGGATGTGATAACCTTGTTGTGGAGGGTGCATCTCCTTCTCCCATTTGTTGTGGCTGAGTTCTATGGTGGGACCCTCCTCTACTCTGTTGTGTGAAGTACCTACAGGCTGCGACCTCTCCTTCTATTGTTGACTGGTGTACCTATAGTCTGTCGTCTACTATTCCTGCTGTGGTATGACTTTGGGTTCAGCCTATCTATCTCCTGCTGTAATAGTGTTTATCCATAGTTTCCTTGTGTAGGGTTGTGAATGTTTAAACCTCCTGTTGTTTGAGGGTTTTGTCTTTGTGAGGGCCTTTGGTTTTATCCTTTTGGTGGCAAGAAAGTTTTTCATATTCTGGCAAGAGATCCACTTCATATGAAGGATCAATGAACTGAACCTTGTCTGAGCATACTACAAATGGTTCTACATCTCTTGTGGTTATTGTGCCTTCTTCAGAGGTAAGGTTGTTGTACCAGGTAAGCTGCCTACTAATCATTTTCAGATCTGGATCTTATTTTGACTTCAACACTGTTTGATCTATTTAGTTTTGTGTATCAATTTTAGATCTGAAGCTATATATTGAATTTACATTTGCTTCTATAGTTGGTTTATTGTTTATCATCAGATTGGTTTTAGATCTATATATCTGTGTAATGTTTTGAATTCAACTTTGTAGAACTGCTTCACTATTTTATCCTGATCTACTCACTTTCCAATTAGTAGAGTTCTTGTTTAATTATTGAATAGTAGATCTGTGATCTTCAGATATAATTTTTACTGATTTTATTATTGTCTCACTTTAGATCTCCTAGATCTGAATACTAGTTAAAGTATTTGAGTTTATTGAATCTTAGATCTAGTTGTTTTATTCACTGAAATTAAAAAGATACTATTGCTCTGTTTTATTGCCCTAATTCTAACATGGTATCAGAGCTAAGAGTGTAAACAGAGCTCAAGAACCTAATCTTGAGCCTACACAGATCCACTTTGTTAGGGTTGTTTTGCAGATTACAGTGATCTAATCTAGCACAGATTCAAACATGACTTCCTTATCAGTTAAAGATGAAGACATACTTGTAGGGGCAACAAACTTTAATGCCTAGAAATACAGGATAATAAATATACTTGAAGAAAATGATCTAGAAGATTATATCACTAGAGAGATCGAAGAACCTACTACAAACACAGCTAAGGAATCATATAAGAGGAAACAAACCAAGGCTAAAAGAATCATTTTTTATTCTATCAAAGACAACATGATGCCCTTAATTGGTCATTTAAGGACTACTAAAGAGTGTTTTGATGCTTTGGAAAACCTCTATGAGAAGAAGGCACCTACTCAAAAAAGAATCTTGAAGAAACAATTACGTACTTTGAAAATGGGAAAAGATGATATAGTTTCCACCTTCTTCTCCAAAATTGCTCAAACTAAAGATCAACTTATTGCAATAGGAGTTTCTGTAGATGATGATGACCTGGTTCAAACAACTATTGATGGACTTCCTGTTGCTTGGGGAATTTTTCTTGCATCCATGAATGGAAGAGAATCCCAACCTAATTTTGAAAGGTTGTGGCATGACTGCTTAGAAGAAGAAGGAAGACTAAAAAATATAAATGACTATCCTATCCTACAAGATCATGCCCTTTCAACAAAGACCAAGAAATGGAAGAAGTTCCTGAAGTCAAAAGGCAAAGGTAAGAAACCCAAAGGTAACCTCTCTCATCTCAATCCTCATTTATCTAAAGTTAAATGTTTTAACTGCAATAGGCTAGAACATTATGCAAAATATTGCAGGAGTCCTCCCTCTCAGCAGAGAAGAAGAAGAAGATTTCAAGTCTCAGTTGCCACTGAAGAGGCTAAACCCCAAGAGGATCATCAATGAAGACAAACCAAGGATGCCACTAAAGAGAAAGAACCACAGAAGGAATATTACCTCATGTTAGCTCATTCAAGCACTATCACCAAATTATAGGAGATTTGGATAATAGACAGTGGTGCTTCTAGACACATGATAGGCTTCAAACATAACCTTGCAAATTATCAAGACAAGAAATTCAAAGCAAAGGTTGAGCTAGGCGATGATGGCACCTATGACATAAAAGGTTCTAGCTCTACCTCTTTCCAGTTTCTCTTAGGTAATATCTTTCACATTGATGAAATTCTTTATGTACCTGGTTTAGAGAAAAAATTAATTTATGTTCCAGTCTTAGAAATTAAAGGTTATTCAGTAGCTTTTTGAAAAGGTAAATCCCTTTTATGATCCTCAAATGAATATTAAGTACTACTATAACAATTGGAACTCATGAGTGTGGACTTTATAAGCGTTCAGGTCAAGTTGTTCAAGCTGTAGTTCATGAGATGATAAATCGCTGCGAACTTTGGCACAAGAGACTTGGACACCTCAATTACAATTCACTTCTAGGTTTGCAAAAGATGGTGACATGTATGCCTGTATTTTCTGTTGAGCATAATAGTGTCTGTAAAGGTTGTTCACTTGATAAGAACATAAAGAATCCTTATCCTCTCAGTAACAGAAAATCATATGGGATTTTGGACTTAATCCATTCTGATCTTTGTGGTCCTATGTCTGCACCCTCTATGAATGGTTGTATCTATTATATTATATTTATTGATGATTGCTCACGTAAAAATTGGATTTATTTTTTAAAGACTAAAGATGAATCTTTTAGTAGATTTCAAGATTTCAAGAATCTTGTTGAAAATCAAACAGGAAGACACATCCGAGTTTTCAGAACAGACAATGGTAAAGAATTTGACTCCGTCAAATATGATGACCTCTGTCGAGCTTTCAGAATTAAGAGGGAGCTAACCGTACCATACAACCCTTAGTAGAATGGTGTTGCTGAATGAAAGAACATAACTATTTTTGAAGCAGCCAAGGCTATGATGCATGATCAGAACTTGCCTCTATCACTTTGGGCTGAGGCTGTTAGTACAACAGTGTACATACAGAATAGATGTCCTCACAAAGTCCTTGAAGTGAAAACTCCTAAAGAAGTTTTCACCGGCTGTAAACCCTCAGTTGAGCATTTAAGAGTCTTTGGCAGTCCATTTTATATACACATTCCAAAAGAGAAGAGGACTAAACTAGAGCCCTCCGGTAAGAAAGGAACTTTTGTGGGATACAGTGAGACCTCAAAAGCCTACAGGATTTATATACCTGGCCAAAAGTTCATTGAAGTAAGCAGAGATGTGATATTTCATGAAGAAACAACATTCTGTTGAGCTAGATATCTTCCATGTGATTTAGAGGAGAAAGAAGCTCCATCATTTGATTCTTCTCTTCCAGATGAGAAGGGGGAGGAAAACTCTGAAATTGTAGCTGATTCATCAAGATACTCTATTGAATTTCCAATGGAGTTACCTCCTGTCAAAACAAAACCAGCTTGGTGCCAGGTGATATTGAAAGAAGCAGAAAAGCACTCAGCTCCAAAGGGCACTTTTAGAGAAAGCAAGAAACCAGATAAGTACTCGGTCTCATAGCTCAATTAAATACTGTAATTGATTCAGAACCTTCTACCTTTGCTGATGCTTTCAAACATCAAGTATGGAAAGATACTATGAACGAAGAATATGATTCTATTTTGAAGAATGATGTATGGACCGTAGTTCCTAGACCTCATGGTAAATCTATAGTGACTTCAAAAATTTGTAGTTCCTAGACCTCATGGTAAATCCATAGAAATAAAAGGAAAGATTTGTGGCTCGTGGTTTCTCTCAGAAAGAAGGAATTGACTATGACGATATTTTTTCTCTAGTTTCCTGGTATTCTTCTATCATAATCATTATTTCACTTGCAGCAATTTTTGGTTGGAAACTTCACCAGATGGATGTTAAAACTGCTTTCCTTAATGGTGAAGTTGAACAAGAGGTTTACATTGAGAAACCTGAAGGTTTCATGATACATGAGAAAATATCTCATGTATGTAAACTCAAGAAAGATTTGTACGGGTTGAAACAAGCTCCAAGAGCTTGGTATGGTAGAATAGACAACTTTCTACAAAGTTTGGGGTTCTCCAAGAGCATAGCAGATCCAAATATTTATATAAAGATCAATCAAAATCATCCAGTTATCCTAGTCTTATATGTGGATGATTTGTTCCTCACTGGAGAGGAAACCTTGATAGATTAGACTAAGAGAGAGCTTTTTGAAGAATTTGAAATGAAAGATTTGGAGCTCATGCACTACTTTTTGGGCTTAGAGGTTTGGCAGAAACCAGGAGAGATTTTTCTCTCACAGAGTAAATATGCAGTTGATATAATTCGCAGATTTGGCATGATGGACTGAAAGTCCATGACGACTCCAATGATCTATAACTTAAAGAAACTCCAAGATCAAGTCACAGGTTCAAATCCAGAAGACCCCACCTTATATCAGCAGATCATTGGATCCTTGATGTATCTCGTACATATGATACCTGAAATCTGTTATGCTATAAATGCTCTTAGCCAGTTCATGTGTGAACCTAAGCATATGCATATGGTTGCAGTAAAACATATCCTAAGATATGTTTGGGGGACTATAACTTATGGTCTCAGATACACATCCAGTGGAGGTGTGATGCTCCATGGCTTTACAGATTCAGATTGGATGGGCAGTGTAGTGGACCGGAAGAGTACTTCTGGATATTGCTTCAGTTTGGGTTCAGCTATGATTTCCTGGTCTAGCGGGAAACAGGGCTCCGTAGCCCAAAGCACTGCAGAGGCATAATACATTGCTGCTAGTGGTGCTGGTAGAGAAGAAGTGTGGCTTAGGAAGCTACTTTCAAACTTGTTCAGTTCAGAGCTTGAACCCACAGTTATTCACTGTGACAATCAGAGCTATATAAAGCTCACTAAGAACCCGATGTTTCATGACATATCGAAACACATTGAGATGAGATATCACTATGTCCAGGACATGGTTCAAAGGAACGTTCTCAACATTCGGTATGTTTCGACAACAGAACAGAGAACAAACATTTTCACCAAGCCACTATCCTTGACAAAGTTTGTATACTTTCGTGACAAGCTTGGTGTATCCAAGAATGCCTCTCTTGTTGAGAGGGAGTGTTAAATTTATAAGTAGCTACAAGAGCCATTCTCCTAGAGGATGGATAAGACCCTAGATGAGATCTAGGGCCCCCAGTGCACTCCTGGGGTACTTGGTCTGGGACCAAACAATTAGTGCCATGGAAAAAGACCCTTGTTAGGGTCCCCAGTATACGACTAGGGTTCTTGGTCTAGAACCAAGCAGTAAAGACCCCTGAGAGGCCCCCCAGTATACGACTGGAGTTATTGGTCTAGGACCAAGTAGTTAAATCCCCTAGATAATCCTAGGGCCCCTGGAAATGTCCAGGGTACCCATGCCTATAGAATGGGTTGATCCTTGGTCTTTGACCTTGGTGGATAAGACCCCAGAAAAAGTTCTGGGGCTATTTGATCCATGATCAAGTATTTTGTTGGTACATGATCTTCCTTGAAGAAGGACATAACCACATGAGGGATAAGTCCCATATGCAATGATGATTAAGTAATGAGTTCACCATAAAAATGAAGGAATGAGTATTGCCACCTTGCTAACCCTCCCTTACCTTTACTTGTGTTGGTTTGGGGTTTTTATGTTATTTTTGTTTTAAGGGTAATTTAGATTTAAATTAAAATGTTTATTATATCATGTTTAAATTACCTAATTTAAACATGATATTTTAATATTAATTTTAATCTAACTTTTCCCTAACCCAAACTATAAATGCAACCCTCTCCTACCCTCAACATACATATCATGATCTTGTGTTTTTGGAATGAGTGGATCTTCTCCTAGCCGCGGCCCTCTTCTGCTGGTGTCTTCTATCTACATCCCTCTTCTACTGGTTCTTCCTTGCTGTGGCCTCCTTGTTGTGGCCTCCTATTTGGTAGAACCTCCTAGCTGCATGTTGTTCTATTTTTTGTTGCAGGGCTTGTGTGGTGTGTGGAAGCGACACCCCTTGAGGGTTTTTAGGGTGTAGCATCTCTATGCTTTGGCTGTGAAAGCCTGGTTGTGGAGGGTGCAACTCCTTCTTCCATTTGTTGTGTTTTGTTTCTAGGCTGCGACGCGCCTCTACTCTGCTATGTGAAGTACCTATAGGATGCAACCTCTCCTTCTATTGTTGTCTGGTGTACCTATAGTCTGTTGTCTACTATTCCTGCTATGGTATGCCTTTGGGTTCAACCTCCCTATCTCCTGCTGTAATAGGGTTTATCCACAGTTTCCTTGTGTAGGGTTGTGAATTTTTAAACCTCCTGTTCTTTGAGAGTTTTGTCTTTGTGAGGGCTCTTGGTTTTATCCTTTTGGTGGCAAGAAAGTTTTTCATATTCTGGAAAGAGATCCACTTCATATGCAGGATCAATGAACTGAACCTTGTTTGAGCATACTACAAATGGTTCTACATCTCTTGTGGTTATTGTGCCTTCTTCAGAGGTAAGGTTGATGTACCAGGTAAGCTGCCTACTCATCATTTTCAGATCTGGATCTTATTTTGACTTCAACACTATTTGATCTATTTAGTTTTGTGTATCAATTTTAGATCTGAAGATATATATTGAATTTACATCTGCCTCTATAGTTGGTTTACTGTTTATCATCAGATTGGTTTTAGATCTACAGATCTGTGTAATGTTTTGAATTCAGATTTGTAGATTTGCTTCACTGTTTTATCCTGATCTGCTCACTATCCAATTAATAGTGTTCTTGTTTAATTATTGAATAGTAGATCTGTGATCTTCAGATCTAATTTTTACTGAGTTTATTACTGTCTCACTTTAGATCTCCTAGATCTGAATACTAGTTAAAGTATTTGAGTTTATTGAATCTTAGATCTAGTTGTTTTATTCACTGAAATTAAAAAGATACTACTGTTCTATTTTATTGCCCTAATTCTAACACTATATTCTGAGAGAAACAAAAGGTGTGATGAAATAGGGCGCATCTGAATATCTTTTCCTTGAGTGAGATGATCCATCACAAGGTGTCGGATATAAGATTTAGGGGTTCTGCAACTGCTCCTACTAGTAACCCTAGTGAGAGTGTCTTGGAAGATTCTCTTTCTAGTAACCCTAGAAGAAGTTCCTCAATGAGATCAATATCCTAATGGATATGTTTCCTTCCAGTGTTTATACTAAATGAAGGATGTGTGGGTCCATAGCCTGTTAGAATATGAAAGGATGTGCTCATCTTACCATTGAAAATATCACTATTGTCACCCAACCATAGCTCGAAGCCACCCTCCAAGCACCTTGACCTTGACAGTGAGAAGAATCCTGGTAGCAATCCAATAGCCAAGAAAGTCTAATGCACCAAGCAAGAAAGTAACCAAAGATGATAAAATAATCCAACCCAAAACTGGCGCAACACCTTCCCTAGAACTTGCACACAAGACTGTCAGACTGCAGTGCGCATAAGTAACTTCTGCAATTCTGAGAATGTGTCAAATGAGAGACTGGTGCCCTGCATTTATAGTATTCCTGGCAGAATTTCCTTGTCCGACTTCTCCTTCTGGGTACTAATTAATTCATATTAATTATCTTTCTTCAGCCGACATATCATCTAGGGTTACATTCATTTCTTTGCTTCCTTATAGAATATTCTAATCTTGTCAAAGGTCATAATAGAGGTTCATACCTCCTGAAGCTACCATAATATAAACACATGTAGTATTCCCACTTACTTGGTTTCATCCTTACATACATTCATAGCATATCTTCCACAATTTGGTTTGTTCGTTCAGTCTTCCCATCCATTTGTGGATGGTAGCTTGTGTTGAAATTCAAGTTAGTATTTAACCCTACAAACAATTATTTCCAAAATGTAGATGTGAATTTTACGTTTCTATCTGAAATCACCATTTTAGGAATACCATGTAGTCTAAAAATTTATTTCATGAATATTTCAGTGATGTTAATATCTTTAAAAGTAGACTTTATAGAAATAAAGTTTGCAGAATTTCTAAGATTATCAATTACTACCATAATTGAATCATGTTGTTTTCGAGTTCTAGACAAACATGTCATAAAATCCAGTGATATAGTCTCCCATTTCCATTCCAGTATAGGTAGAGGCTGCAACAGGCCAACTGGATGCTAGTGTTCATCCTTCACCTATTGACAATATTGGCACTTAGACAAGTATTCTACTATCTTGCCTTTCATATTAGGCCAAAAAAAAACTTCCTTAGTGTTGTTATCATTTTCTGGTGTCGTGGATGACCAAAATATGGCTTCTTGTGTACTTCGTCCAACACTGTTAACTTTAATTTAACAAAATATGGTATGTATAATCTATTTTTGAATCTTAGTAGACCATTTATGTCCAAACTTACATCTATTTTGTCTAAATTTTCTACATTATTTTGTAAATCTGCCACTGTTTTAATGTAATTTTCATCATTATTACTTGCAACCTTTATCCTTTGCTTAATGTTTCTTTTAGACCTGGTAATGTTCATCTCAAAAAACCCATGAATTCTTCTACTTGAAGCATCTTCCACTTTGTTTTACTTACCCTTGATGTGTCTTACCTCGAAGTCGAATTCGCTCAAGAAGGCGAGCCATCTTGCTTGCCTTGCGTTGAGGTCGGGTTGACTAAACAAAAATTTAACACCATTGTTATCAATCAAAAACAGAAATTTTCTGCCCATTATATAGTGTAGCCACATATTCAATGCATGGATGGCAACTGCTAACTCTAAGTCCTGAGTGACATAGTCTCGTTCGTGGTTTTCTAGATTTCAGGACTTGTAACAAATAACCTACCCTTATTGAGGTAGGGCACCTCCCAAACCTTCTTTTCTTGCATCCACACAGACTATGAAGCCTTTATCCAGGTCTGCTATACTTAAAATTGGTGCGGTTGTTAATAGTTCTTTTAACTTATTAAAATTGTCCTGACATTTCTATGACCAGTTAAACTTGGTTCTGTTTTTTTGTAGGGATGTGATAGGGTATGTAATCTTCAAGAATCCTTCTATAAATATGTGATAGTATCCAGTGATCCCCATGAATGACTGGATGTCTGCTACATCCTTAGGGATAGGCCATTCCATGATAGATATTATTTTCTTTGGGTCGACTACAATACCTTCTTCAGATATTACATGTCCTAGGTACTGTATTTTCTTTTGATAAAAGTCACATTTGTCGAATTTAGCATACAGTCTGTGTTTTCTTAAAGTTTGTAATACTATCCTTAGATGTTCTTCGTGTTATTTTTTTGTTTTAGAACACACTAGGATATCGTCAATAAATACAAAAACAAACTTATCCAAGTACTGACTAAAAATGTTGTTCATTAAACACATAAATGTTGATGCTGCGTTAGTGAAACCAAACGGTATAACAAAAAATTAGTAATTTCTATATCTTGTTCTTAATGTTGTTTTACTTATGTCTTGATCTTTTATTCTAACATGGTGATAACCAGATCTTAAATCCAGCTTAGAAAAAATCTTTTCCCCATCTACTTGATCAAACAGATCGTTGATTCTAGGTAGGGGGTATTTGTTCTTAACAGATCATTTTATTTAATTGCCGGTAATCAATGCATAATCTTAGAGTTCCATCTTTCTTTTTAACAAAAAGGACTGGTTCTTCCCATGGTGAGACAATTGGCCCGATGTATTCCTTGTCCAACAGTTCTTGTAGTTGAATCTTTAATTCTGTTAATTCGTGTAAGCTCATTCGATAGGGCGCCATAGATATAGGAGCTGAACTAGGTACCAGATCGATAGAAAAGTCTATCTCTCTCCTTGGGCCATTTTAGGTATCTTGTCAACAAACACATCTCTAAAATCATGAAAGACGACAAAATCTTCTAAGAAAGATTTATTTTCTTTTTCGAACATATTTTTCACTTGGATAGCATAAATCTCACAACCTTTTGTCATGCGCTTCTTAAATTGTACTCCTGAAATATGCCTAAGTGAGACTAGTTTTCGTATGCCTTGTATTTTCCTAATAGTGTCATTTTCATCTTTGTAAGTGAGTGTTTTTTCATAACAATACAAAACTTCTTTATGACTCTCTAACCAATCCATTCCAATAATTGTATCATAATACCCTAAGGGTAGAATATTCAGATTTATCTTTGTGTCTTGACCTCCTAAATTGATCTCACAATGAGAAATGAAATAACTCAAAGTAGCATGTGGATCAATTAAAAAAAAAACACGATTATTGTTAACTTTACCTTCAACTTCCACTATAGTGGATTGGTGATTAGCTTGATAGCAATCCATGAATGCATTAATCTGATGTAAGCATCTACCCACATCTCCCACTGTAGAGGCTTCATGTAGGTTGTGAACCATAGTCCTGGCTGCAGAAGTTAAATGTGGACAATTCCTCCTTAAGTGAGGTTCTCCACATTCCCAACATTTTAACAGTTCTCTGGGGTTGTCCCCAAACTACTTTGTTCCCAGATTACCTGGTTTACCACCTCCTTGGGTGTTCTAGTTATTGGAGTGAAAATCTTTCCTTGGAAAACTCTTTGCTCTGTTCTGGAAAGGGGTTGGGTAGTATCCCTTCTTTCGTTTGTTCATTCGGTCTTATTTCTTGTCTTCCCAAGCCTTGGGAAATTCTGACCACTATTTATATTGGTTGTAACACATTTGGGCCTTCTTGAAAACTTCAATTAAGGAATTGGGGTTGTCAAATTTGATTATGTCCTTATAGGACTATGGTAAATGGCTTAGGAACCGCTGTATCTTTACTTTTTCCTCCCAAATATAAGGCACAAACCTTAATAATTCCAGGAATTCGTTTATCAGGTCATCCATAGTCATTTGACTGAATCGTAGCTCGTAAAACTCTTTCATTTTTCTTTCATACTAAATTTCAGATAGATATTGTTTCTTAAAGTATTTCTTAAAATACGACCACTCCATTTTTTTTTCCTTTAGTCCCTTGTCCAACTTTAGGTCTTTCCACCATATTCTTTCTTTTCCTTTTAGGTTATAGATGACCAATCTGACCTTCATATTGCTGGAATAGTTTTAGATATGGAAATACATTTTTATATCTAGTAACCATGCTTCCACCTCCTCCCCTGTCCTGGATTCCCCGTCAAAGTTGGAAAGTTTGATTTTATTAAACTCTCCTTCCAGGTGGTCTACTTGTTTCCTCTTTATTATTGTGGTTTTTTAATCTTTTGCTGATGGTGTGCCTTCGGAAGAGCTGTCCCCATTTTCTTCTTCAGGGACAAAATTTTTGGAGGCTCTCTTGCTGACCTCTTCTTCCTCATTGTTATCTTTTAATATCTTCTTTGTTAGTATACTATGCAAAAATTCTTCATTTATTTCTTGTTGTTCTTGTTGTGCCTTTTTCAGTTTCTCATTGTCTTCTTTGAAAATTTGTAGTTCCACAATACTTGGTTTTTCATAGTTTCCACAACCTAGGTGGAATAACTTCCTTCACTATTCTGTCTAGGTTCTCTAGCATATCCCTACTCTGGATTCTCCTCGATTTTGATCTCTTCTACATTCTGTGTTGCCATGATCACAATATAAATACAGTTTTTATGTTTGTAATAGTAAATGTTTTTTTAGTTTTTTCATTAAATACAATTTCATGTGTTAAGCAAACATTTTTTGACTTGTTTAAGGTCCAAGTGTTGTAACCTTTTCTCTAATACCATATGTAATGCTACACAAATTTACCAAATAAAAAAAAAATTTCCTTAAGGACATTAAAAATCTTTCTGTTTAAACAACTCATCTCGAAAGTTCTACTATTATTATATGTAGGTAGTTGTCAAAACTATTAACTTTTTCAAGGTTTGTGTTTCCAGTTATTGACACAATTAACTACCATTATCACATATTTCATCTCTGAGTTATTTCCTACTGCATAGTAATCATATGCATAAAGTTCCATGGTAACTTTGCTATTTTCCACCCTTTCAGTTTACTAACTTATCAAATATAAGCATAAAGGTTAGTAAAGCCCCACTAACATTAAGATCCTTTCCATGTGTCTATATCTATATGTATATGTATGAATGTTAGATTATAGAGGAAGAACCCCACTCAAATTACATAAAACTTTATTCATAGAAAATATCGATATCATGCAGGTCTAAACGAATTTGAGATTAAAGAGTAGATTTCATACTTAAGATAAGGTTCAATGCATCTATTGCAAACTTAAAAATAAAGGGTAACCTTATACTAGCTGCATAAGTAATAGGCCCTTTTTCCAAAGGAACAAGTTATAAGGCACTCGCGAGCTCCCTCCTGAACGTTGTTCAAAACAACGCATGACGAGTGCTAGATCTTCTCTGACTACACCCTTCCCTTACATGACCACGATTGTGACCACTCGCCTAGCCAAAAGGCATTTCACAATTTTGTGTATCAATACTTTGTGTGTGAGTCTCCGCGAATCTTCTAACCTCCGAAATCTTGACAGTGACATAGAATTTGCTAGCTCCATTCCTTAACTTCCATTGATATGACCTCCAACCAAACCCTGGGGTTTACCTCCAAGCGCATTGACATTTTGTGTATTAGGAACTCCCGATTTCAACTATCTCAGATCAAGGGTCCTGATTTCCCTGTGATCCGACGACCTAGATCCCTCTCTTGCAAATCAAAATTTTGTGTATCAGGACTTTCGAAAAGATCCCTCCTTCGCAGTTTCGATTCCCGATTTCTCGATATTTCAAAGTGCCAAATCAACGAATCACACTCCTTAAGATCTCACATATACAATATATCCTAAGCTTTTGAATGTCGAAAGAATCTTGACCTTGACCTTCTTGCAAATCCACTGGATCTAATGACCCAAACTTTTCCTTGATGCAATGACTCAGACAAAAATCGTGAAATCAGGTTTCGCGAGTTCTTAGAAATCTTACCTCTGGTTTCCCGAATTGCAAACTCCCGATAAAGCTAGATCTATGGTCCACGATCTTCCTTTGATTGACGACTTAGATCAAATCATGATCTCGGGTTTCACGAGTTTCCAGAACTCATAACTTTGGTTTTCAGAGTTGCGAACTCTTGATAAGACTATATTTATGACCCACAATCTTCCTTTGATCGATGGCTTAGATCAAATCGCAAACTTAGGTTTCACAAGTTTCCATAACTCTTGTCTTTGGTTGTCTGAGTTGCGAACTCCTGATAAGACTATATCTATGGCCCACGATCTTCCTTCGGTCGACAAATCTAATCAAATCGTGGACTTAGGTTTCACGAGTTTCCAGAACTCTTGTATTTGGTTTTACGAGTTGTGAACTCCTTATAAAACTAGATCTATGGCCCATGATCTTCCTCTGATCGACGGCTACGATCAAGTTGAAAACTTGGATCTAGTGACAGATCCAGTCAAATCCAATCAACATTGAAGTTACATTTTTTTATTAAGGGACGAGGTCCATTCGGAAAATTATTCTATCTTCAAGTTTTAACTTTTTCTAAACTCCATATTATCACAAATTAAATTTCTTAGTTTCTTTGTAGGAATTTAACCTTCGCAGTCTCCGGATCCAGGATAGCGTCTTGCATGAAAAGGTACTAGGGTTCCAACTTGCAGTGTTAATAAACATAAACCCATATTTTGTTGAAAGTGATACAGATCTACCCTAGAACACTATTATCGTGGTATTTTTTATAACAGGCTCCTATAAAAAGATGGTTAAATTTATCTTCAATCGTTAAAGAAAAGGATAGAGGGGAAACCCCTACTGGAGATGATTTACCTAACTAATACTTATGATCACAAGTGTTATGTAGAGTTTGAATACTTGTTTAAATATTCGACCGAATCTACAATAGGTAACAGGTTTAAGTAGTTAAATCCCTATACATTTTCTCCTGAGTTTATCAAAAGAAGAGAACTGTAACCTTTTACTATATTTAATGTAGTTGTCTTAAAAGGAAATGGTCGAGAAATATCTTCCTGTGTAATATATGTTCAGGTAGTTTGGAAAATTTGTATAGGTAATAACACATATAAATACATACACACACACACACACACACACACACACACACATATATGTATATATATATATATTTCAATTATGATATTCACTCAAAATTATGTTTGGAAATTGTAGAATTTATACATCCTCAATATCAACTACAAATCGATCTGATAATTGTTCTCTATTGTAGACCATAGATTATAACATAGGAATAAGAAGAATTTCACACTTTCATCTACAAAAATACACACAACAGTTTTATTATCTCTACTCGGGAAAACTTCCATACATTTATCAACAGTTAGCACATACAACAATCTTTCTTGGCTCTACTCAATGCATAAATACAACTATAAAGGCTCATTCAATAATTTTTTTCCTTCTACCCAACAAGTGGATGTATTCTATCAGTCATTCATCAATAAAATATGTAACCAAAACTAAGTAAATTCATTCTACTAGTTAATAAACATCAGAACATTCAACCAGGGAAGAGTAGAATAACATATCAAAACAAATTGTTGGGACCACAAATGGAACAACCAAGTTCCACCCAACCATAGAACAGAACAACCAAACTAGTTGTTTCGTTCACCCCCTAGCCTGACCATGAATCCATGAGTGCAAACCTAGAAAATCCTCTTTTTCCCAATAGTCATAATAATAAATTACAATTAACTAAATTCCAAAATTCGGAAATTCCATAAATGACAATAATTTTCCAATTTCAAATTTACCAAAAATGGAAATAAATTCCCAAGTATTTTCAGACTTCAATAATAATTTATTTTTGGGGATATTACATTGCATACATGGATTGTCGAGGGACATATTGACTCGTGATGTCCACTTACATATATGGAGACCTACTTCAACACCATACTTCTTTGGTTCATCATGATGGAATTCAACACATCAGCCTATTTCTAAAAGACAATGTGTCTTCATCCATGACGTAAAAGTTAAGTATTGTGGTAAGTGTCACTTTAATACTCGAGGCATCTAAATACATTGCATTTAAAGTTACTTTTGATTATAGAATATCTTCTTGGAAATTATTCTCTTTTCCCCATTTCACCTTGGTGGTTGACATTGTGCCCTAGTAAGTGGTCACCCTTAGGGAAATAGTTTTCTACTGGGTGGTCTCATGGATGAGTCATCGTACCATTTCCAATCATACTTATCATTTCCCCTACTTCATCCCTTTTGTCTCCTTATATTTTGGTATTTTTGAGTGTACTAACCCAAGAAGGGATTGTACCTCATTTCATGGGAAGAAGGGGTTGAAGGCTCAGGGGGAAAGTAGTTGGAAAAAGATAAAAGATAAAATTATAACCTTCTAGTTTCTCACCCAAAGATGTCTCGAGAACAATGAAATGTTTCTCTTAAAATAATTCAAGACCTATAAAAAATAAATTTCACATATATAAATGTCCCACTTGTTGAGGGATATACACAAGTGTGGTATACTCTTTTCTTTACCCATATGGTACTCTCTGTGACTCTACCTTCAAGTGACATTGTGGTACTTCTTTCAAGTCTTTTTTTATCCAATTGTTGTGGATTTAAATAAATTTATGTCAATAAATGGGCTTGGAAAATGGATGCATTGAAAATGAAGGTGTAGCACATCCTCTACAAAGGAATCGATAAATGATATAATACAAACCCTTGTATGTCATGAATCTCATTCCCAAAGGTGTGAACTCCATCCATTCCATATTCCTTACATGGCTTGGAGAGGGTCCACCTAGGAAACACCCCTTGAATTGAGGAATGACACACTCAATAGGTCACCTTCACAACCCTCCCATACCTAAAATTGGAAAGTTGCATAGGGTATTTGAGCACTTGTTCAATTTGATAAGGTAGTTTTGGTGCACATGTTTAGGTGGATATTGTATTAAATGTGACTTTACTTTCCATGATACATTTGACTTAGGACCCTTGGAGGGCACACTCATTTTTCTTTGCAAGACCGAGCTTGGTGGATGATTTGGAGGAAAAATCCTAGCTTGGGCCTTCATTGGGGATTGAATCCCATAGGTTGGATGACATGACCCACACCTTGGTTGAAGGAAGAAGATGGGAGTTTCCTTTGGAGGAAAGAGAAGAAATCTTGAAGTAGGATACCTATTCCTTATTTTTCCAATGTTTTACCTTGGAAGGTCATAGCATCTCTCTCTTGGGCTTGACGTCATGATTTAGGGATAGGGTTTGATGATGGTGGTGATGATTTGATGAATCAACATGCTTGCTGGAGAGAATACCCTAGCACATCAAGGGTTGGTCTTTGAATGACCAATGACTTTCTCTCCAAGCTGAACGTTTTTCTAAAAGTGAATGACGTCACCCAATTAGGGAATTACATCATATTTTTATGGTTTATTTTTTGCAAAAATCATTTTTATTTTGTAAAGGGGTAAAACAAAGGAGGCCAACCTCCGTATTTTTTGGTTTAACCTCATTTTATCAGAACAAACATTATATTAAGGTATTTTATAAATAAGAGACCAAAGCATTTTCATTTTAACATAGTGTTGAGGGGTCCTAAATCCCTTTAACTCAACAGCAGGAACCAAAACCACCACTGAGGCCCAATTAGACTCTGTAACGTTTAATAGTGGAATTTTTCTCCATATATATGATCCAGCCAAACAATTGATGGGATTTACATTTTCTTGTGAAGGATTCTCCTTTTGGTTAGACGTTCTATTTTTGTATTTTCTCTTATAGGTGGAACCTCTACGCAATAAAAGTCTGTATAGACAAAATTAACTACTGGAGAAGAGGATGAGGTTGGGATAAACCTTTCACTCTAGCATGCAGACAATGATCATCTACCACAGGTCTAATACTAGTACATTAATCGTGCGGGTATTCCAATTACTAATTGAGATACAATTTATTAGATGAAAAATTGCATGTGATAAACAATGGAAAGTAAAATAATTCACTTAAATTTAATCATCAATCACATAATAACACAATGATTCATATTCATCATTAAAGAAAAGAACTGTAAAACATTGAATTAGATAACTTATCAATAGATCTAGTAGCTCTTACTCATTACATCATACATTCATGAAACAAAATAAGGAATAATTCTTCTCCACATCCAATCATACACGCTTTTGATGAAAAACACAAACTTTTCTCAGGTCCTAAACATGAATTTTTAATTAAAGGCAGCCTCAAAATAATTCTTTACACAACCAAAAAATGAGGGTCTTTGAAACAACCATCGACCCTTTGCTAATAGGTCAATCCTCTTATTTATAACATACTATTACCTAAAAATAACACTAAAGTGCGACTAAGTAAAATGAAACTCACCACATGGTGCTTTCTTCTATCAGTCTTTCTAAGAGTCATCTCAGGATTTCACTTAAGTGGGTGACTCTTCTCGTACTCTGACCACCTGATGAAGAGATCCTCGCATGTGTTGGCATACGTGAATCTATGTTGTTCCATTGGGGCCGAATGAGTCTCTCTTATCTCTAATTCTTGTGCTCGATACTTGACTATACTAGAACTTAATTGTTGCAACATGGACCAAGATTTGATCGGGTTCTCCATGAAGTGGCACACCTGACCTGCGACCACATCTATCACCTTTTCTATTTCCTCGACCCGTGATGAGTCTTGTTCAATATGTGATTTGTCTATGTCATGCAAGTCCACAAGGTCCTTGGGTGTGCCAAATTCAGAGAGGCTGATGTCTCTCATTACTCGGTTGATATTGATCTAGTTTTTCTCGAACTTGGCCCATTTCTATTGGATTTTCCGATGGGGTTAACGAGCCATTTTTCCCAATATTTGGCTGATTTATTTATGTAATCAAGGCTTCTTTCTCTTAACACCCAGATGTCATCCTCTTCTGTATGTCAGCCTTGTTGAACCGCGCTGATATAGTAGACCCTTTCCATGGCTTGTTGTGCCTTCTCGTACCACCTCTCCATATCCTTGCACGTGGCCAGCAGCATGAGTGTGTCTTCCTGAAACTCTATTATCCTTGCAGTGAATAAGTGCCATTCATCAGTAAATTTTCTGTAGGCCTCCTTGAATTCACTCCTTGGGAACACCGCGACCTGTGTGGTGTCCTGGTAATATTTTACCAAGTGGCACAAATGTTCCAATTCTTTCAGAGAAACAACCAACTCCTCTTCATCCCTTTTTTCTCTTTCCAGGGTGACATCGATGATTTCCATCCCTACACCGATAAGTTCAGATGTTTTGGCGTGCTCTGTATTTATCATAATTTCCTTCTTGGTGATGAGGATGGAGCGATCCAGAGTGATCCTCCTCTTCATGGTGGTCCTCTGCACAATGGATTTCCTTTTCTGGCCATAATAAATAACATGTATGTGAGCAACTTCATCCATAGGCTCAAGGATTTGTTGATCTCCCCAAGTGATTGTATTTCCCAAGCTTCCGATGGTATATATTTGTTCAATACGAGGTTCTTGAACTTCTTCTCTATGTTCTGAAATCCCGGCTTTTGTTTGTCTCTCATCAGGAATTTGAGTACCGATTGAAATTGAGGCATCGGGGGTAGGCTCGATACTTACTTGATTATCGGCCGTTGAGATGCTGATTTCTTGTCGTGGAGCATCTCCCTTTTGTTTGACCATCTTTGGCTCATCCTTCGGACTATCTACTTGGGTCTATGGTGCATTGGGTAGATCAGTGTCTAAGACACTCTCAACTTCTTCTTCATTCTGTGGAAGCCCCTGAATTCAAGCATTAGGAGCTAGGGAAGATGTCTTTTTTGGCTCATTTTCCTCTAAGATATGTACAAGGGTCACAAGGGATACCTCCGAGCTCTCTTCATCATCATAATTGTTTATTAATTCACCGAGGGGGTCTCTAGTTGGGTTGAAACACCCGGCTGTCTCTGGATGGGAAGAATCAACCACCGGTGATCCGGCCTGGGACGTTGTGATTTTAGGTTCATCTAAACTGGTGATTTCATCGATGTCTATCAGTTCAGGGCTGCTTTTGCCTATCTGGCTCTCATCTGGGTTGTCGACAGGGGACCCTACCATTCTTGTGAGGTCTAGGTCATCTTATAGTTGATCAATTATCCGATGTGCATGTTCTATCATGAGTAAGCCCCTCTCATGCATGTCCCGAGTCATAGGGAAACCTTTATCTTGCATCGAGGCTACTAGGGTAGCCTCTTTTGCTTCGACCGTTATTGTTTCTTCTCTGGCTTTCAGGGCCTCTTGAGCCAATTTTTCTATGGTTGTCGTTTGTTCATCCAGACTCATGGCTCTAAACCTGGTCATTTTAGGGTTATCCATCCTTGCCACCACCTCATCCTAGTCCTGGGCATTCTATGTGTAGATTTCATTTTCAAATTTGTCGTGGGCATATGGACAATAGGACAATAATTGTGAGGAATGTTTCAATACCAGACCATTTTGATCATGGTTGTGGAATCGGTCAGGATTTATCTCTCTCTCTCTCACTCCCTCTTCTCTCCTTATCCCACTCTCTCCCATTTTATCCCTCCCTCCCTCTCCCCAACCCTCTCTCTCTTACTCCCTCTCACTCTCCCTCCTCTCTCTTACTCTCTCTCCCTCCCCACTTGTCTCCATCTCTCTCTCTCTCTCACACACACACACACTCTCTCCATATCACACCCTCTCTCTCTC
>JZKD02S0467356.1:355469-370557 GCA_000966675.3 Picea glauca
ATTTATACAGATCCAATAGATTCAAGTAATAAGTATATCAACATAGATCAGATCTAGAATTCATTCACATTATTCAATACTAAGATACAATATTAGATCCTTCTAAGAATACATCAGTGCACTAAGCATCCAATCACATAGACAATAGAACAACCATAAAGAACATAGCAACCACAATGCAGGAAATATGTGGTTCACCCCCACCCCAGGGCTATGTCCACCAACTCTTCTTCTCTTTTATTATCTTTGATCAATCAGTTACATGAACAGAGCCTTGATATCTTACTCCGCAGTGGACATGAGATCTTCACACCTC
The DNA here is from genome assembly GCA_000966675.3 of Picea glauca. Classification (NCBI taxonomy): domain Eukaryota; kingdom Viridiplantae; phylum Streptophyta; class Pinopsida; order Pinales; family Pinaceae; genus Picea; species Picea glauca. The sequence continues at coordinate 355,786 of JZKD02S0467356.1, forward strand.
GCTAGATCCTCCTTCCTTGAGTTACAACACAAAACCTTCCACAGTCTCTTACAATCACTTGTACTTAGCTCTGCAAGCCTCACACAGTATGCAAAAAGCAATTATAGTTACCACTTGCACTTGGTAATTAACACTTAGAACTTAACACACTAGCCTCTTCTTACGTTGCCTAGCTACTTATTTATACATTATAAAATGGGCCTAAACATGGGTAAACCCATGGGCCTACATCCCCATTCCCGTTACATAAGCCCAAAACCCAAAAATCCATAAAAAGGGGTCGAGATCCCGCGACCTCTACTTCGACTTGTGCTCCATCTTTGACATCTTGTCGAAGTCCCCAAAATAGGTCAAACATGACCAAGGATCCTTAGACTTGATCAAGGGCCAACAATCCTGAATGCTAGCAATCATGGAAATGGCGCAAAAATTCAAGTCAGGGATATATTGCCTAGACCCAATTTGTTGTCGAGCTCTATGTCTTCTTTGATATTGATACCCACTATCTAGGTCACTTGACCAAGTTGAAACAATCAAGTATAGTGGAAGACTTCATCACTGCTTTTGAGCATTTAACCTTTCGATTAGAGGGCATGTTAGATTCATTCTTCCATAAATGATTTATTAGTGGTCTCAAGGATGAAATTTGATCCCATTTTCTCATGGCCCACCCTACCACTTGATTGGAAGCTACTCAACTTTCTAAAGAGGCCCACCAATTTTTTTCTCAGAACAAAAAAACCCCTTTTGTTCCTCACCCTTGACCCTCTAATCCTAACCCCCCTGTTACTCCCCTTAAGGTCCAAAAAATAACTAGGGCTGAAATGGTTGAATGCAAACTGAAGGGTCTTTGCTATAATTGTGATGAAAAATATTTTTCAGGGCACAAGTGTAAGGAACAAAAACTATTTATAGCCATCTCAAAATATGTTCCTAAAGAGGATGTGACAATTCCCCCTATTGAAGAACCCTTCCTTCCCGATGCCACCTAAGAGCCTACTGACCCACCTCAAGTTGGCCCACTTATTTCCTTACATGCCCTCATTGGCTTCTCAGCCCCCCAAATGGTCAATATCATTGGCTACATTAAGCACAGGAAGGTCATCATCCTTGTTGACAGTGGTAGCACCCATAATTTTATTCATCATCGCATTGCCCAAGAAACCAATTTCTATATTCCTGCTATCAACAATTTTCAAATCATGATAGCCAATAGTGGGTCCATGAAATGTGGTGGGTGGTGTGAAAATGTTCATCTTCAAATTGGACATTACCAACTGAAATATCATATGTTTTCCATTGACATGTGAGGTGGTCACATTGTGCTACGTGTTGAATGGTTACGCACTTTGGGTCCCATTCTTGTGGATTTTAAGGAATTAACCATGCAATTCCAATAGGAAGTACAAAAGTATCAATTCCAAGGTCTCACGGCTAGTTCTCCTGAGATCATTAGTTCCCACGTATGGAAAATATCCTCAAGAAAGGCCACTTTGTTATCATTGCTCAAATCCATTACATTCAAGCCGTTGACACACCCTCTGTGCATCCTGAATTCCAAGTTATCCTTTCCAAACATCAAGCTATTTTTTCCACCCCTCGGGGCCTTCCTCCTTCTCATGGTGTTCATGATCATTCCATTCTCGTTCCTGGTAGTCTTCCGACCAATGTTCACCCTTATCATGAACCATTTTCCCAAAAGAATGAAATTGAGAAAATAGTGCAAGAATTGCTCCAAGTACGTGTTATTCGCCCTAGTACCAGCCCTTATTCTTCCCCTATCGACATGGTACTTAAGAAAGAAGGTACTTGGTGCATGTGTCCTAAATTTTGTGCCCTCAATACGCTCACCATCAAGGACAAGTTCCCCATTCCTGTCATTGATGATCTCTTGGATGAGCTGAGTGGTGATCAATACTACACTAAACTTGATCTTCATTCTGGATACCACCTGATACATATGCAAGAACATGACATACCCAAGACTTCCTTTCAAACTCATGAGTGTCACTATGAGTTTTTGGTCATGCCCTTTGGCCTATTTAATGCCCCCTCCACCTTCCAAAGCCTCATGAATAATGTATTCCATCCTTTTTTCTGTCATTTTGTCTCAGTTTTCTTTCATGATCTTCTCATCTATAGTAAAACTTGGCAATCTCAACCTTCTCATGTGGATCAAATTCTTCATCTACTCTGGCAGCACCAACTTTTCCTCAAACAATCTAAATGTGCTTTTGGCACCTCGAAAGTCGAGTACTTGGGTCACATTATTGACAAGGCCGATGTCAGGGTGGATCCTAAAAATATTGAAGCTATGAAAGATTGGCCTCACCCAAAGACTCTCAAAACATTGCATGGATTTCTTAGTTTAACAGGTTATTATCACAAGTTTGTTAAGAATTATGGAAAGATTGCGGCACCTCCACTACTCTCCTTAAAAATAATTCTTTCACTTAGACTCTAACAACTTCTTAGGCTTTTCAAACATTGAAAATGGCTATGTGCACCACTCCAGTCCTGGTCCTTCCTGATTTCACAAATACCTTTGTCATGGAATGTGATGCTTCCGGGAAAGGAATTGGTGTCATCCTTATGCAAGAGAGTCGGCCTTTGACCTTTACCAACAAACAACTATCAGAGAGGAATTTTGGAAAATCTATCTATGAAAAGGAAATGTTGGCTATCCTACATGCTGTGGATCTTTGGCACCCTTATCTATTGGGGAAATGCTTCCAAATTAAGAAAGATCATCAAAGTCTCAAGTATTTTATGGAATAATGCCTTTCCTCCCCCAAGCAACAAAAATGGGTGACTAAGATCTTTGGATATGATTATGATATCATTTACAAGAAAGGAAAAGACAATGTGGTTGTTGATGCACTTTCTAGAAAATATGAAGATGAAGGGTCCATTTTTTCTCTCTCCTTCATTATACCAGATTGCTCCAAGTTGTTCGCTAGGAATGGCTACAAGATTCCAAACATTCCCATCTGATACAACAATTGCAGTCCAACTCTCTAGTCTCCTCAAGGTACTCTTGGCTCAATGATGAGCTTCGATACAAATGTCGTTTGTATTTAACTACCCAATCAACACTTAAATCCACAATACTTTTCGAGCTTCATGCTACACCCACAACTAGGCACTCAGGGTTTACCAAAACCTATGACCGGGTCAAACATTCTTTTTTATAGGATGGTATGAAACAATACTTTCGTAAATTTATGATTGAACGTGATGCTTGTCAATGTAACAAGGGAGAAACATTCAAATCTCCTGGAAAACTACATCTGCTTCCGATTCCACCTGCTATTTGGTGGGATATCTCTATGGATTTTATTGTAGGCTTACTTAAATCGAGAAATAAATCAGTCATCATGGGGGAAGTTGATCATCTTTATAAGTATGCTCGTTTATGTTCTCTTCAACACCCATTTACAACCTCCATTGTGGATCAAATTTTCATGGATGACGTCTTCAAGCTTCATGGCATGCCGCATTCTATTATTTCTGATCATGACCCAACTTTCACCAACAATTTTTGATAAGAACAATTCAAGATCCAAGGGACCCAATTGTTAGAATATGAAAGATGTGTTCTCTTTTTACCATTGACAATACCCTTGTCACCCAACCATAGGCTGAAGCCACCCTCCAAGCACCTTAACCTTGACAGAGAATCATTCCAGAAGCAAACCCTAGGATAGATAGCCATACAAAGGGTAGTGCACCTTTCCCCAAGGATAGCGCATCAACAAGAGCTAATCAGATAGTCCAAACCCTAGCCAAGAGATAGTCCAAGCCAAAACTAAAATGCTAGTTGCAACAACTGCACCAACAACTCTCCTCCAAACCTGTGCACAAGACTGTAACTGCATTGCGTAGAACTGGCTCTCTCTGCAATTCTCAGAATGTGACAAATGAGGACTGGTGCACTGTATTTATAGTAATCTGGAAGACTTAATGGGGCTGACTTCTCCTTCTGGGTACTGTCTGTTCAGTATATTATTATTTCTTTTGGTTGACTTCTCCTCTTGGAGGCTAATAATCTAATATAAATTATCTTCTTGAGCTGACAAGTCTTATAGGGTTATTATCCAACTCATTAGAGCTTCTTCTTGCTTCCCAGAGTATTCTATTCTCATCAGGTTGACACGTGGAGGTAAATACCTCCCGCAACTACCATATTATCAACACTCCCTCCTAGCTAGGGAGGTATTACAGGTAATGGTATTGAGCACAAAACATACCATTCACCTGATAGCATCAACATAGTTATATAGACTAGATCATGAGCACCATCATCATCATCAGTTGCATCATCTCTCGAAACCATACTCTATCTGAGTAATCAGACGTGATGCTCACTCCACAGAGTGATACAAGAGCCATTCTTCTAATCTAGAAGAGTAAATGTTTTGAACCATTTTCTGTCTGGAAAATCTTTTTTCATCATTCACCTGGTTGATAATTATTTCCAATAAACTATTGATAGTCTTCAAGGCAATCAGAAAAAAATAGAACAAAACTGTGTCTATCCATAGTAGTACATAACTACAATCCAATGGTACATTACCACACCAAGTAACACACAAGTACTTGATCATCAACGTATAGTCACGAACAATGGAAAATATCCACCACAGTAGTATACATCTACTATCATATAGTATTCATAACAAACATATGATAGCAACCTACACAAAAACAATGTTATGATATAAACTGAATCATCTGGGCCAATTGTATTGTACCTCAAAACAATCACCATAATTTTTTTATTTTTTTTCTACATCTATCCTTGAAAGGTTTTTGAGATCTCAAGCAGGTAGGTTTTATGTTAGGAGGCTTGAGTCAGAGGGTTTGTTAGAGTCCTTATTATTGTCGACTTTCCTTACCATTTAACTTAAGTTTTCTAACTGACATTAAAATGAGTATTTACTCATCACTTCAATGTTTAATTAAGATCTTGAAATTTATAATTACTCTCTTATCTGCTAGTACCTATAACACTACCACGGTCTTAACAATACAAACAACCTTGGGGTTTTTATGACCAAAACCCTACATAGAAAAAATTACCCTCTGTTTTCAATACAATCGACTCGTAAAACGGTTTGTTACTTCCATACCTCTATCTAGGATGAAGACTCTCCAACGTTCTTTACCAGTCCATTCATTACATTAGTAGAGTTAGTCCCATAACAATAAGTTTTCTTCTAGGTTCCTACGGTTTACGAAACATAACAGAGGTCAATCAGGTTTTGGTGATCACAAGTGCCAAACAAAATAAAGGACCCTGTGGTTTGTTGAAATCCAAAATACGGAACGAATGTGGGCCAGCATTTCTGGAATTCAGGATTCGGGGCTTCACGAGTACAAGAGTCGGACATCAACACACAATGTTTCCTAAAATTGCGACAAGATGCCGAGTACTTCGGGGTTTCGGGGTTCGGGTTTTCGTGAACACAAAAGTCAAACATCAACACACTACAACTCTAAAAAAGAGAAAGGTGATTAGTACTTCGGAAAATTGGAGTTTGGTATTTCGGGGTTTCAAATGTCAACAACAAAACATGACAATTCCTGAAATTACGAAAAGAAAGGCACTAACATTTCAGGATTTTGGGGTTCGGGATTTCGGGATTTCAAAAGTCGAACCACAACACACAACAGTCCTAAATTCCGAAAGGTGAAAGGGTGTGGAACCAACACTTCAGGATTTCAGGATTTGGGGTTTTGGGTTTTCAAATGTCAAACAACATAACACAACCATTCCCGAATTCTGAAAATTGAAAGGATGAGGAAATAACACTTTAGGATTTCGGGATTTGGGTTTTCGGGGTTTCAAATGTCAAACAACATAACAAAACCACTCTCGAATTATGAAAAGTGAAAGCTTTAGGGTTTCAAACACCAAACATCCAGCAAAACAAACTTCTGAAAGGATGCGAAAAGGAGAAGGTGGGTCCCGCATTTAGGGGTTTTGGGGTTCGAAACTTCATGAGTTCAAATGCCCCAAACCTCTTATGTAACCAACTTCCGAAATGCGAAAAGGGGGAGCTTCGGGGTTTCAGGATTCGAAACTTTGTGAGTTCAGAATCTATACATCAATATACACAAACTTTCGAAAGGCGAAAAGAAGTTTGGACTGAGTTTTCCTCACAGAATTCTTAAAGCCTAAGGTCTTAGGAATTTTCCATGCATAGAAGGGTACAAGGATAAAAAATTTCTGTATAAGGTAAATTCTTATAATATTCACTTAGAGCCTCTTTTAATCAATACATTAAACATCAACAATATTGGATCTATGCATATATGTAAATACATGATTAATAATATCATTCCATCAGAGATTGGTCATTATAAAAGATGTTCCGAGGGATCTGAGTTTGGTTTCCTAGGGATGTATCTACAGAGAGGATCTACCTCATTGTCATAAATCTTCCTTCTCCATAGAACTATAATTATCGATTTTCTTCACATATATTCCCCATAGCAAACCAAGAATGGAAAATGTTACAGTTCCAATTTAATCAATACAATGCATAAGAAAAATCATTCAGACAGAGAGTGGACATCATTCCAGTTTGGATATAATAAGACATCAAAATAAAAACATAGTCATTCATAATAGAGAGGGGTAGATCAACATATCTTAATCCAATCCACCTGAAGACAAAATGAAAAACCACGTTCCTCCCAACCGTAGAACAGGGCAGCCAAATCTACTTTCCCAATTCACCCCTTAGCCTGACCATGAATCCATGAGGGAAAACTTGGAAACTCCTCCTCAACAATGTCCTTCAATTCCAACAGTTATCCTCTTGTCTCACACTTACTCAACAATGCTCATACCAGGAAGGAAATTCTATTTCAGTAGGCTCCTCTTACCTCACACTCAATATGTAGTGTTCATAACAATAAGAGATCTTAGGAATCCTTTCCCAGCATACTTGGCAGCATCCTGCCTCCTCTCATATGCTATTTATCAATATTTTGCCCAGGTATTTTTCCCTCCTTTGGGGATTTTCGCAGCTCTCTTAATCCCTGATTTTCAAGGGCTTCTAGTGGCCAAATCTATGATTTTCCACTTCTCATCATCATCCTAGAGGCAATTCCAACATGTTTCCCACTCATGAAGTCATGGTCAGCTGATTTTTAACCTGGTTGTTCCATTTGTCCTCCTGTAGTTAATATAAGTATTCTATTGTGATACAAGTGTCATAGTCAACTAGTTAGTTGAGTCCAAATAGACTCTGCTCAATAGTCACAATAATTAAATACAATTATTATATTTGAAATTCAAAATTTCCATAAATGGAAAAAAATTCCAGATTTGAATTTTGCAAAAATGGAAATAAATCTCCAACACACACAAAAAAATATATATATTTTGGGGGGATGTCAAATCCTTTCCCCCTTTAGTAAAAAATTGTCCTCGATGTTCATTCCTTTCCTGGAATAGGATTGGATGAGATTTCTGCAAATCTCCCTCCAATTCCCAAGTGGCCTCCTCAGGACTAAAGTTCTTCCATTGCACCTTTACCTAAGCGACGTCTCTATTCCAAAGTGTTATTTATCTCTGGTCCAGAATGCGCAGGTGTTCCACCTGGAACTCACCCTCGGCTTCCACCTGCACCAAGTTCCAATCAATCATATGAGTAGGGTTATGATTATACCTTTTCAACAAAGAAACATGAAATAGATTATGAATTCTTACATTAGCAGGGAGTGCAAGATGATATGTTACGGATCCAATTTGAGCTAGTATCTCGAAAGGCCCACAAAACCTGGGTGCTAGCTTGGCATAGTTCCCCAACTTCAGCGAGCTTTTGTGGGCTTTGAATTTTAAATAAACATGGTCTCCAACTTGAAATTCCAAGTGTCTTCTTTTCTAATCTGCATAGCTCTTCTGTTTGTCCTGTGCTTCTTTCAAGTTCTGTTGTACATTTCTTACCATGTTCTCCATTTCTTGGAGCATCTCTAGTCCAACCATGAGTTTTTCAGCTGGGTTATCCCAACTGATTGGAGTTGTACACTTTTTGTCATATAGTATTTTGAAAGGGCTCAACTTAGATGAAGTTTGGTACCCATTGTTATATGAAAATTCTACCAAGTGTAGGTAGTCTTCCCACTTGTTCAGTTTTGTTCTTACATAGATGCAGAGCATATCCTCTATGATTTGGTTTGTCCTTTTGGTCTATCCATCCTTTTATGGATGATAACTCATGTTGAAATTCAAATTAGTATTTAGCCCTGCAAACAATTCCTTCAGAAAAGTGGATGTGAATTTTATGTCTCTATCTCAAATCACCATTTTAGGAATACCATGCAGTCTAAAAATTTCTTTCATGAATATTTCAGCAATGTTAATAGCTTTAAAAGTAGAATTTATAGGAATAAAGTGTGTAGACTTACTGAGTTTATCGATTACAACCATTATAGAATCATTTTGTTTCTGAGTTTTAGGAAAACCTATTATAAAGTCCAGCGATATGGTCTCCCATTTCCATTATGGTACTAGTAATGGTTGTAATAGGCCTGCTAGATGCTAGTGTTCGGCCTTAACCTGCTGACAATCTTGGCACCTAGCCAAATAATCTACTGTTTTTCCCCTCATATTAGGCCAGTAGAATAGTTTTATGAGTGTTGTTATTGTTTTCTGGTAACCTGGATGGCTAGAATATCGTTTCTTATGCACTTTGTCTAAAATAGTTAATTTTAGCTCTACTGAGTCTGGTATGTAAAGTCTATTTTTAAATCTTAATAGTCCCTGTTTGTCGATACTTATATCTAGTTTATCTGAGTTTGTGACACTATTTTGAAATTCTTCCATTATCTTAGTGTAATTTCCATCGTTGATACCTTTCATCCTTATTCTTTGTTCTAGGTCACTTTCTGCCCTGCTGATGTTTATCTCAAATAACCCATGGATTCTGCGGCTTAAAGCATATGCTACTTTATTTTCCTTACCCTTGATATGTATGACCTCAAAGTTGAATTCCCTCAAGAAGGATAGCCACCTTGCTTGTCTTGCATTAAGGTCTGGTTGGTTAAACAAATATTTCACTCCACTATTATCCGTCAATAGTAAAAATTTTCTGCCCATTATATAGTGTCACCACATTTTTAAGGCATGTATTACTGTTGCCAGTTCTAAGTCATGAGTGAAATAATTTCCCTCGTGTTCCTTTAATTTCCAAGACTCGTAACAAATCACGTGCCTTTCTTGAGTTAGAACACTACCTAGTCCCTCTTTACTTGCATCAACGCATACCTTGAAATCTTTATCTGGGTCTGCTACCTTCAAAATGGGCATCGATGTCAATAATTCTTTTAGCTTGTTAAAACTGTCTTGACACTTTTGCGACCAGTTAAACTTGGTCCCTTTTCTTTTGTAATGACGTGATAGGGTATGCTATCTTGGAGAACCCTTCTATAAATCTACGATAATATCTAGTGATTCCCATGAATGACCGGATATCTGCCATATCATTAGGCACTGGCCATTCCATAATGGATTTTATTTTTTCTGAGTCTACGGAAATACCTTCCAAGGAAATGACATGTCCTAAATATTGTATTTCCTTTTGATAAAAATCACATTTGTCAAATTTTGTGTATAGTTTTGTTGACGGGCAAAATTGACCACTCGTCAACTAGAGGGGTGGATCTGGTCCAGGGTTGTCTAAATAACCCAATCCATTTGGATTAATCCACTCCAATGGGTTTAGTGGCTCCGTTGGTCGATCTAAGTCCTAGGAAAGTAAAAAAAACTAAGCTAAAGAAACTAATCTAAGTGAAAAATAGCTACTGCAACCTATATACAAATCTAATATATATATATATATAGTTTGTTAACTAATATTATATAATAATAATCCTACTTATTAAATGTTCAGTTATCAATATAATTAAATCTCCATTATATATACAGTATTCACAAAATGCAAATTTTGATCGAAATCTGCAAAATCATATATGAAATGTCTTATGACAGCGAAGCTAGTATTTTTTATTTTTATAACTTTTATGAAAAAGAAATGAAATGATAGTTATCTAAGCAATAAAATAACAATCCTAACTGTAAATATAAACTACAAAAATGAACAGTGAAATGTGTTCAGATCATAAGAAATTTATATATTAACTAAACTAATTAAATAACACTAACAGACTGACCTGTAAGAGCGTTTCCTATTTGTCCTGTGCATAGTACTCAATTTCACTGTTTGATGGGGGAAACCTGCACCAGATTTTCCAAATGATTCTCATAAATAGGAAGTAGTGACGCTTGAATACTAATGACAGAACAAGAAAGACATGTAGCAACATCAATTTATAATTTAACAAATAATCATATTAGGATAAATCTGAGTATGAAAATTTGCGTAGTACTGTTCATTGAATGAAGAAGATCAACCTTCTAATCATCAAATGTAAACAGATTTATTGCTTTGTATAAAATGAGATACATCAAATATGGACACAATTTAAATCCCATTACATCAACCTATAACAAATTATGATATCTAAAGTAGTCAAAAATTTGATTACAAATTGAAATGAACAAAAAAAACTTGAACAAAAGTATGATATATTGAAGCTAAAGCCATACAAAACATCCACTTTCATTCAAGTCTGTATAATCACCAGTCCATAGTTTCTTCTCCCCAAGCAGTGATGGTTTTTGTTTACAAAAATAATACATATATAAAGGCGACAGGATGAAAACATTCCTGTGGAAATTATCAAAGCTGTTGCAAAAATTATGGGAATACAATCTCCCAAATTCCTGTTCCTATCTACAACTAACAGCCCAATCCAAAACTATGTAAAAAAAACATGCTCAAAGATGCCACAGTCGATCCAATTTCCTTTGAAATTCGTGTGTACCTGTAAATGCACAAAAATACACGATTTCAGATTGTGTTTAGTTGTAAAATCAACAAAAAATCAATTTTTTATGACTAGCTATAGAATCTCACGATTCTGTAGATAGTTATTATTTACAAACATAATCATATTGTATCAATTCAATCATTATCGAAATAGATGTGATTGAGCAAACAAATCCTTTATGGTAATTCGAAGCAAACAAAATCATTTAAAATCATTGTTGAAATACCATACCTCGGTTTTAGGGATTCAATTCGATCAAGCTATTTTTGAATTAACAATGGAAATGGTCGCCTCTACATTTTTGAAAACGATAGAGCCTGTGGTCTTCTGCATTTTATCATTAGCTTGCAGTCTGTCATTTTCTTTCGTTAACACATTTACTCGGTCCTCCAAGGACTTGATTCAGGATTGGAGCAAAGGGACATCTGTATAATATCGTTCGAGCCATGACTTGCATTCATTGCACTATGGTTGATCATGTCGTGTAATCACAGGTCAGGAATCTCTTAAATTACCAGCAGTTCCACTGTCGAGTTTGATCCCGGGGAAGTTGGGGTCATCTCTAAGGCATGGCATGAGGTTCGTCACATAGTCATAGGGCTTGACTGAACAAAGGCCGTGTGAGTATGGATACTCCTCGGTTTGATCTATTGGTCTGTGTTTTGTTTAGTCTTATTGCGAGCACACCTTGATACCGAGTGCGCGACTTTTTTACCTTTGCAATTGACATCGTTGTTACCCTTACCTTTTTTCCTTGCAGACCTTTTAACAGGCTTAGCACTGTATTTTAAATATGAGCCAGGAAGGGTGTTGGGTAGGTTAATTTTCGGGTAGGTCGAGGGTTGAACAGAGGGTAAGAGTGTAGGAGGGGGCACGACAAGCCCAACAAGGGTTTCTATGACCATGTTTTTGTCCACTTGTCCAATTTCAGGACTGGCAAATCCATTCCTCAACAAGAAATCTTCCCAACAGTCGCCACTCAACCTCAAATGATGAACTACAATAATTTTAATTAAACAGTGGTGGAAGAGGTTGGAGTCGGATTTCTCCCTCTTGAAACGTTTAACCATTTTATACAAACTCTGAAGGAAGAAATGTGGCATATTTAAAGGAAAATCTATGAAACTCATGAGCAGTCGGAGGTGGTATAGGAAAACTAAACCGTATCTACCCTTGTATGTAATGAATTGCTTGATAATGGACAAAAAATCATGCCACCTAGACTTAAGAGCTGTAACTAGCATACCTTTGTCGCAACTGTTGATTTTCCTTGAGGTAAATAGCAGTGGTCGTGGTACTTCATCCACCTTCGAATTTTTAAACCATTTCTACCCTTTGGCTGGCAGACCAATGGCTGAGCTAAGGAAATCCTCATTCAATTCGAGTTGGATGTCCTCAAATTTGGCCGTACATCCATCAAATGTGAGTGCAAATTGCTGAGCAACTGCGAGGTTGAAACCCTCGAACTTCTCAATAAAAACCTGCCACCCATTCCTCTCGAGGTCCTCTCGGGCGTTATCAAACAAGAGAAAAGATTGAACGTTGTTGGGTTCGATTCACATTACAGGAGCCATAGCAAATAGCACAGGATCAACAGGGTAATCGGCGAGGGGGTTTGACAGGGTAGACACAGAGCCATTTTTCCCGCAACTTCCCCAAAACAAGCAAAGGGAACCCAAAATGCAAGACAAAGCATTAATGTGTATGCGTGCGAGGGTGGTGGAGTGAATTCAAACCATGCAAAAGTATCATGTCGGGTTGTACAATCGACGATGCCTTGGTAAAATGTTTCATCCAAATCACAATAGTGTATATCAAAATCATTGTAAACAACATGTCAAATGGATTATCACATAACCATTGAAAATCATGAAATACATAACCAACAATCGATCTGAATGTTAAATAAACAATTGCATTTGCACGATTTAAAAGAAACCAATATGTCAAATATTGCATCAAAGACACCAACATGCCAAATGAACCATGATTTGACCCAAAATTAATGTGTTCAATAAAACTATTGCATCACTGATTACATCAAGGACACCAACATGTCAAATAACCATTGCATCAACGGACTTATAAATAGAAACCATATTAACAATAGTCAAATGCAAAGTGAGTGGTGGTTTGGTGTTTTGATAAATGTGTGACTAGTGGTGAATTGGAGGTAAAAGAGTTATGACCACATAAAAAAATAGGTTTATAACAATCCAAAAGATCATTTTACGACAATCAATATGAATCCCAACTGTAGGTTTTCACGCTTGCAGTTGTGAAAATGAAAACGAGAAGAAGGCATGCAAAAAGAGAAGAATGATGATTTGATTTAAACAGTTGTGACGATTGATGAAGGTTTAAAAACCCTGTGTGGGCAGCTTGTAAAAAAGATAGAGATTAATATGGCTGCCAATTATGGTGACACACTGGTAGAAGTAGTTATCTCTGCCAAACAAACAAGTCCAGATTGAGAAAAACTCCAACTCGAAAACAACCAGAAAACTGTTTGAACATCATTATCAATCATAAAAAATCCTAGTTTCAGATTGCTTGTTATTTTAAAAGATGAAGACTGATGACAATCTTAACAAAAGCGAGTCACAATATTAAGGTTAAAATCTTCAATACTATTGACAGGGCCACTGCTTCCAGCAGGCGTCCATAGCCTTGACAGGGTTTCCATTTAACCCACTCCGATATCTATATCCTACCAAGAAGTTCCAAATCAGAATGAAGGACATTTAAGGTCAAGAGATTCCATATCTGAGAATTTTCATGTACCTGACATTGCTTTGCTGCCAGTGGGCCTGTTCAGTACCCCGACGAAGTTATCTTGGAATCATGCATGCATTTACCCACTGCCAGCAGACTTGTTCAGTATCTCGACGGGTTTACAAGAACTTCCCACATCTCTTTAATGATTTATTTGGTTTTTAAAAATATATAATTGAGCGGGGTGACGCTGAAAATTATGATATTTTGGACATATTTTAATAAATTACAGACCTTGAGTGAATTTTTAACTGTCCTTCATTAAGTTCTAGAGATAGTTTATTAATAAAACAACCTTCGGAGGTGGGGAGACATCTCTGAGTTGTTCTCTTAAGGAACAGGGACAGCGTAAGAAGAAATTTTTATGGATAATCATGAAAAGCTTCAGTTACAGATTGAAATCAAGAAATGCTTTTTAAACAACAAGCTTTCTTTAACATGGTTGTAAACTTCAGAAAAATATCATAATTGATGTTTAAACAACCTTTAGTAGTCATTTCAGAGGATAAATTTTTCTTTTCTCTTTGTTCGAAAAATTCATGATCCAGGCATGTGTGTTTCAAAAAGAAAGACTGATAAGCATAAATGGAAACAAAACACACCAGCGAAGAAAATTTGGAAAGAAAAGAAATCCAAACAAAAAAATATGTACAGAAGGTGCATCTGAACACATCATGCAAAAATCCCTTGGGAGACTGAAAGAAAGTAGGAAAATTCTGTTTGATGTGAAAGTAGTCCTACTCATGGTACCTTGGGTCATGGTTGATTCAGATTTATTTATCTCTTTACTTTCCATTTAAGATTTTCATGATGATATTGCATTTTCTGAAAATAAATATTCAACTAAAAGCAAAGAAAAAAAGATCAAGTGGACTTCCCTGATAATGTTGGGTATGTGTTATATTCTTTGCATGTGTGTGTGTGTGTGGGTGCGCTACAACAACTGCATCTGGCAGTCCGTACCAACTAGATTTAGCGGATTTTGGGCGGTTATTTGCTATTTTTAGCGGATTTTGCTATTTTTAGATGATTTGTAAATTAATCCCGGATTAAGGGATTAGGGTTTTGGTATCTACGGAATACCTAAAAACA
>JZKD02S0467356.1:387694-399294 GCA_000966675.3 Picea glauca
ATCACCCAAATGAACCTATCCAAAATCACCTTGAACATAATCTAAAAAATGTTTCCTATGGGGTGTGGCATGAAATGAAGCCCCTGAATCTACTACCCAAGACTCAGAAATATTAACTACAAAAATAATCAAAGCATTTTGTAACACATCACTTGTTACATTTGCTTCCTAATTTCTCTCCTGCTGTCCATCTCTTTGTTTGTTTGGAGCTCTGTAGTCTTTCTTCAGATGTCCTTTCTTCCCACAATTCCAGCACTCTATCTTTCTAAGTCTAGATTTGGATCTTCCCTTGCTAGAATTTATGTGGTTCCCTGAGCTCTTTCCTTTATCATTTTGTCTTCCCCTATTCTCCATGTTCAACGCATTACCTGATGTCTCACCTGTGCTTTTCCATCGCATTTCCTCAATAAGGATAACACCAACAACATCATCAAATTTTAAAGTATTTGAACCAGAGACATAGTTACTTACAGCCATGACCAAGATGTTCCATCTTTCTGACAATGAGCACAAGATTAGAAGAGCCCTGACCTCATCATCAAAGTCCACTTTTATAGAACTTAGTTGATTAGTAACCATATTAAATTCATTTAAATAATCTACAACAGACCCACCTTCTGACATCTTCATATTAAATAATCTCTTCATTAGAAATACCTTATTGGACACCGAAGGTTTTTCATACAATTTGGCCAATGAGTCCATAAAACCCTTCGTTGTCTTTTCTTTGGAAATATTGAAAGCCACCGACGCTGCCAGGCTCAGCCATATCGTTCCTAGAGCCTTTCTGTCAAGAATATCCCATTCTTCGTCCTTCATGGGTGTTATCTTCTTTGCTACTCCACCCAATGGTAGGAATGTATCCTTTCGATATAAATAATCTTCCATCTGCATCTTCCATAACTGGTAGTTTTGGCCGTTAAATTTCTCGACCCTAAAATTTCCATCTTCCGACATTCCTCCCACTCAAACAAAGAACCCTCTTTTCCTACGAGTTACCTTTCGTTCTAATACCAGTTGTTAGAAAAACAAGACCGTGGAGCAATAAAATAAAACAAATATGGAAACAAAACACAGAAGATACACAATATAATAGAGACACAGATTTACGTGGTTCACCTAGTGTGGGCTATGTCCACCAGATAAATTGCCAGGTCCTTCCTTTATTATTATCCAGCATATGAAGGGATACAACCTACAACAAACCCACTGTAACTTCTTCTTCTTTCTCTCACAGTCTCCTATCTCAAAATATAATATTCTCCATCAATCATAGCCGCAATACATTTCCCTCATAAAAGAGGGTTGCATTCTAGGGAAAAAAAACCTAACATAATCTCTACCGTTAGATCTACGACCTTATAATGAACGGTCCAGATTTACAATGAAATTACCATATACATTTACAAGGCTATTTTTCCTTCAGGGGCTTCGCCACCGAACCCCCGCTGGGGGCCCACTTGCCCCCAGACCCCACAGAGGAGGTACCCCCCCTCTACACTCCCTCACGTGGAAGAGTGTACATACTTCTGGGGTGTAAATACTTGATGGGGTATAAACATGACTGAAATTAAAAGAACTATGAATCAGGAAGATAATCAGGCTCCACAACCAACACATTCCTCACCCTGGTCCATTCCTCCTATACTAATCAAAGTGCACCCTAGAGAGAATGTATAAACCCTAAGGAATGTCTGTCCTTGATTGTTGAGCCTGGACCATTCCCCACCCTAGGTCATTCCTCCTACACCAATCAAAGTTCACCCTGGAGAGAATGTATAAACCCTAAGGAATGACTGTCTAGACCATTTCCTTTGTTAACCACAAGAGGAAAAGTTTGTCCTGTATCAAACTCCAAAGCAAACCATTCCTCATGTTAACCACAATCAGAAATCAATGTCTGCCGAGGTGGGCTAGTCTTCTTGAGTAACCCTCAAGAAGAGAGGTTTCCCTAGACCACTCTCCATGTTAACCACAATAGGAAGTCGTTGTCTATGATACATCAACAATCTGGACCATTTCCCATGTTAACCACAATGGGAAATTGTTTTCTGTCATAAATATCAATCCACTTTCCGAACAGGAAAGCATCTTTTCAAGATAGACTATTTTTCAATCTTGAAAATGAATGTCCTCAATAATAATTTTAGTGCTCCCTCCCAACCTGGGAGACATCTCTTCCTTTTTCAATAAGGAAGTCATCTCCACAAGCTCCATCTTGAGTACACAAGCTATTTCATCTTGGATAGAAGCTTTACCAAAATGTCTGCTTATCTACTCATCTGTGGAGATATGTATTGGAGAACCACTTTCTCCTTTCTGTATTTCATCACGGATAATGTAATGCTTGATTTCAAATGTACTTTAGTCTAGAACACTGTGAAGGATTTATGTAGCTATGAACAATAGAGTATATCATTGTTGGAAAAACTGGAACATATCCATGTGGCACTTATTTTGTCATCATGAGATCTTATCTTTTGAGTAATCATCTTGATGTTATAGGAAATCTTCACCACACTTCTGTCGTGCATTGGAGGTTCTCCACCAAGTTATCTTCTTCTATCTACATTCAAGGGTCTCTTTCTAGTTTGCCTCAAAGTCTTGAGATTGCTTTTCATACTCTCTTTATTCAATTTCTCTAGAGAACATTCTTTGCTTTCATTTGATGTAGAAATCTGACTCATGGATGTTGCGGATGATATAATGACTCATGCAGAGATAGTTCTGGTCTACTGGAACAAGTAGTCATCATAGTATTTTCCATCCATCCAGGAGAACCTATAGTTCTGGATCTTTCAATGCTTTCATTCATAAGTCTTCCATACACTGTTCTTCATCAAGACTTTTAGTTCCTCTGCTTGATTACTTTTATTGAGTTTATATCAGGCTCACAATATTGTTATTCTTGATACAATGACTGGTTGTTCTAGCTTCTCTTTCTTTCTTGGAATCTTCATGTGTTTATTTAGTTCTTGGGTCCATTGAGTTTCTTATAGATTCCATGCCCTAAAGATTCCATCATAGGATCATGGATGTGGATGGACAACTAGGGATACTTTAAGGCTTCTCTTTGAAGAATATGTACTATCTTTCATGGCTGATATCATGGATATATACTTCATCATCTTCAATGGATCATAGGATAATCTCCCTCCTAATCCTTGCTTCATGTATGAGTGCATATAATTGACTCCCTTCATCTAACGGATTCCACGCTTCCATCTGCATCCTTATTGTCTTCTACAATATATAATTGGCTCTCTTGTCTAACAAAGTCCACACTTCTGTCTTGTTGTCTTCTACAAAATGCCATAAGTATATTTCCAATTTCCTCTCAATTGTTGACTTCTTTCTGTCTTTGCTTCTTCTAAGTCTCTTCATGATTGATTTGGCTTATCTTGCAATAGCTTCCACATGATTTGTATTTTATCCTTTCATGTGTATTTATCTAATGATATCCATTCTTATCTTGTTTTTCTTCCATAGGTATAGTTCTTCTTGGAACACATTATCTTCCAAGAGATAGATATACAAGATATGTATAGAGATTATGTAAACAAGATATGTACCAGAAGTAAGAAGAGTTTTGTTACCTTTAGAAGAAGAAGTCTCTTCCATCCTGCTTAGTCTTCTTTGTAGGTTCCTTTTCTTCGGCAATTGATGCTTCATGTTTCTCCTTCCTTTTCTTTAGCTTGGGACAATGAATCTTGTAGTGACCATACTTTCGACAGTTGAAGCATTGTACTTATGAAATGTATTTTTCTTGATTTGGCTTCCTCCTTGAACCAAACTTCCTTTTGTTCCTAAAGTTCTCGAATCTTGTTGTGAAGGATTGATCATCGTACTTATTTTGGGGTTTTTCTTTTGCATTGATCCTTGATTCTTCTTGAACACAACAAGTCCAAAGTTCTTCAAATGTCAGATAATCCTTTCTTGTGTTCATGCTTGTGGAAAATGCATCCCACGTCTTAGGAAGACCATTGAGTACTATGCTTACCAACTCCTTCTTTGAGATGATCTCTTCAATATCTTGTAGTTGATCTCTTAACTGAGAGATTCTCACAAAGTATGATTTTATGTTGTCATCATCATTCATCTTCATGTCACAGACTCATTACTTGTCCAATGTTTCTGACTAAGAAGAGGTTTGTTAGGGCATCGTACATCTTCTTCGATGAGTCAAGATGGGAGATGTAGGGTATCAAGTGGTCTTTGATAGAATCCACTATGATACTCATGGCATTGATGTCACTGTCTTTGAACTTCTCCATAGCTGCAATGTTCTACGGTTCCTTCTCTTTTCCTTCTTCAAACTTTGGTTTCACGATATCCAACACTTTATTCTTGGCAAGGATGAGGTCAATCCTTGTCTTCCATGATTTGAAGTTAGATTCTCCATCTAACCTGTTCTCTGACTTCATAGAACAAGTCATGGATGCTTTGACTTGGTCAAACCCTAGATTTGACCATAAAATAAAACTTCACATCTTGGTTGCGCACTGATCTATCCGAAGATTAGGTAAATCCATTCACTTAAGGTGCCTCAAAAGAGGATTAGGGTTTATGCAACTACTCCTACTAGTAACCCTAGTGGCAGTGTCTTGGAAGCTGCTTCTGCTAGTAACCCTAGTGACAGTTCCTCAACAAGCTCAATATCCTAGTGGCTATGTTTCCTTCCAGCATTTAGACTGAATGAAGGACTTATGGGCCCATAACCTATTAGAATATGAAATATGTGTGCTCATTTTACCATTGACAATACCCTTTTCACCCAACCATAGGCCGAAGCCACCCTCTGAGCACCTTAACCTTGACAAAGAATCATTTCAGAACCAAACCCTAGGCTAGATAGCCATACAAAGGGTAGCACACCTTTCCACAAGGATAGCACATCAACAAGATCTAATCAGATAGTCCAAACCCTAGCCAAAATATAGTCCAAGCCAAAACATAAATGCTAGCTGCAACAACTACACCAGCTGCTCTCCTCCAAACCTACGCAGAAGACTGCAACTACACTGCGCAGAACCGACACTTTCTGCAATTATGAGAATGTGACAAATGAGAACTAGTGCCCTGTATTTATAGTAATATGATAGAATTATTGCGGCTGACTTCTCCTTCTGGGAACTGTCTGTTTAGTATATTATTATTTCTTATGGCCGACTTCTTCTCTTGGAGGCTAATAACCTAATATAAATTATATTCTTTAGTATACAAGTATCCTAGGGTTATTAGCCAACTCATTAGGGTTTTTTATTGCTTCCCGGAGTATTCTATTCTCGTCAGGTTCACACATGGAGGTAAATACCTCCCGCAGCTACAATAATATCAACACCAGTTGCATATCAACATAGCTTATCATCCCCAAACTGATGGTCAAACTTAAGTGGTCAACAAGTGTTTGGAAACATATTTGAAGTGTTTTGCATCAAAAAGGAAAAATCAATGGGCTCAATGGTTACCACTAGTTGAATGTTGGTACAACACTTCTTACCATACAACTACCCGCTAGAGGTTGCCCCCTCGAAGAGGCAAGTGAACATTACTCTCAATAATCAAAGTGTTATTTTTGGTGTTCTTCTGGTATCATTTTGGTATTATTGTGGTGTTTTTCTGATTATATTGTTGTTCATCTGCCATTTCTAGCTATTTATTTCTACTCTACATACTTTTTTATATCTAGAATAATACATTAAAAAATGTTCATTTCATTATATAAAAGGATCCTAAAGGATCCTATGAACTGCATAAAAGTTTTTGTCCTTAATAGATTTGTAGGTTACTTATAAAATAAAACTAAGCTAACTTTGTGGCCACCTCCTTATATAAAATAAGCAATCCTACGATTTTTATATACTCATGGTCACAATTCTTCTACTACATTTAACACTTAGAAAATTATTTATAGATAATTAGCTATGTATTTAGTATAATTTTAAAAAGTATCGAACTTAAGATAACCACCATTAGCACTCAATAGTTACACAAATCTCACTTACCAAAACCAATTCCTAGGATTTTCATTTTCTAGAACAACCTCAAACGCACCACACATTGACCATTCTGAACATACTCGTAAATTATAATAGCCCATGATACCGCATTTTGTTCAATAAATTTTTCAAACACTTGGTGTGCATCCTCCAATCCTGTTTCAAGACTTCAACTTGTTGCATCCCCCGCATAAGAGGTTTATAAATATTTGATTCTTATAGGGAAATAGTCTCCTCGATTTTATCAATGATCCAAATTCCTTAGCTCCAAATTCCTTTTGCATTTCCAACTCTCATGGTGCCAACTGATTTCCTCTCAGCCATATTCAGGAAAAACTTCTTTCCTTGAGACCTCTAAGTTGTCTGGGTCCATAACTAGTGTTAGATTGCAAAATGTACTCAACATGGATTTTACCATCGGTTGGTAAGTATCCAAAATTAGCGAAGCTAGCTTCTTCCATATCACAAGTATCATTCAATTAATATTCATGTATCATTCATTTAATATTTCCATCCTACAAATTTTTTGTACTCTCTTGGTACCCCTCACTAAACCATGAATTACACCATCAATTTATAGACTCCCTCAAGTTGGCCACCTCACCCCCACCCCCCATGCAAAAATTCCAATTTTTTCCTTTATTTTATTTATTTAATTCTTATTATTCATCCCCCATGTGTAATTCTGTCCTTTTCTCTTAATTATTCATTTTTTTCTTAAATAATTTATTTAAGATAAAATATCAATATTTTGAAGACCACCCTAAAAGTGGGTAATTACCTTAGGAATTAATTCAACCATAGGATCATTAAATTTTTCCTTAGCTTAGTTCAACATCTAAAAGGATATAGTTGTTGGGGAGTAAGGTCATCCCACCTTAGTGTGTTCCCCCCTAAAATTAATCATAAAACCATATATTATGCAATTAGAGACTCCACATCTCTATTGAAACTCCATGCCCCAGTTGAGAATCCACATCTATATTGAGAGTCCACGTCTCTATTGAGACACCATGCCTCAATTTAGAATTGACATCTCTATTGAGAATTTATTGGTTATGGCCCACATCCATATGTTGGAAAGTTGGAAAGGCTTTCCCTATATATTGCACATACAACCGCCACACATATAGCACATAGGTCAATATCATATATGCAACATAATACTTAATTGTACAATATTACCAGTTATGCTCCACATATATTGATTGTTTGACTCCCAATTTGGAGTTTTCCTCAATACTCATATCCATCTACATCCTCCTCAAGTAACCAATGACCTGCACCACACAAGTCGTGTCAAAAAATATAGATACAAAATTTAAGAAATATGATATTACTAAATTTCAAATGTTTCCATTAAACTTTCATGACATTTAAATTTGGCTTCCATAGCCTTCCTCTTCCTTTAATCAACTTCCACCTATAATTCACGTAGATCGTGTCTACCTGAAACAAACTAAACCTGCTCACAACATAATTTTTCAATACATAAACAAGCAATAGATATATCAATCATAGTGTATATGTTAATTTACTGACAATTTAATTTTTCACTACCTCATGTCAATTAAGTACATTTCCCCAAAAGACACTCATTAAAATATTCATTTTAGCTTTGGATTAAATTCCTAATCCTTTCTCAAAGGAGAGTTAGGAAAGGAGTGGCATTACATACTTCCATCCTTAGAACAAAACTTGTCCTCAAGTTTTTTATGAAGCTCCTAAAAGACTTGTGCTCTACAAATCAAAATTTGAGTTTAAAAAAATTTAATCCTATCATAGATTTGTTTTCAATCTAGATTGTTCAAACTCCTCCATCGACTTGTGTTATAGACAAAAATAGGTTTAACCTCAGTTGTAGGTTATGAAAGTATTATGAGATTTTAATTTTTGGCTTATCTCAATATTATCTCATACAATATAAAGAGATCAAGATGAAATCCCACATTAAAGAAAAGGCAAAAGATACCCCAAAATAAAGAAAGAATAGATTTTAAAAAAAGTTAATTTCAACATTATAAATGTACGCTCTCAACACTTTTCAAAAGTCGCTCCAAGGCATATCCCAACATGTATAACAATCTAACACTGAGGATATCCCTTTGGAGTTCCTCATACGTTTTGCAAAATGGACAGAATTTGTTGAACTATACATCGAATGTAAATGCATTCTATCACTCCATGGCATATCCCAACATTTATAACAATCTAACAATGAGGAGAGCCCTTTGGAGTGCCTCATACTTTTTGGAAAAGGGATAGAAGTTGTTGAACTATACATAGAATGGAATTGCATTCTATCACTCCATGGCATATCCCAACAATTATAACAATCTAACACTGAGGAGAGACCTTTGGAGTGCCTCGTACTTTTTGCAAAATGGATAGAAGTTGTTGAACTATACATCGATTTTAAATGCATTCTACCTTGGTGAATCACTAGTGGATTCAAATTTCAATTTTCATAGTTAACAATGGTTCATTGTTTCCCAAGGCAGAACCATACATGTTTTAATCCACATTCATTATGTTAGGATTTACCAACCACATTCCAATATGTTTGATTATCCAAGTGGGATGATATATAATGGTCTTTAAATATGCATACCATCTTTGTAATTTATAGGACACCTTTTATGCTTGGACTTGGTTGAATTATTTTTCATGTATGTTCTTCTTGTTGCCTCTCTCTTGAGGTTGGTAGTTATAACTTTGCTATGTATGAAATTATGCATGGGAATAAGTTGGATCCTTGGTAGTTCAAACCTTATAATGACTATACATATCTCTTTTAGTATAACAATAGTTTTTACTATATCGTCCAATCATTTTTACAAGGGTTTCATTTGACTGTATGTTGCATATTCAATAAGAAACATTATTTCCACTTCTTATGATAGTGAAAAATATATATTTAAATTTAAACTTGGATCAAGAAAAAGAACAGAAGTTGAACTACATCATAAAAGGTTTCTTATTCAATAATTTCTAACTTCTAAGTGAGATATTGTATATAATATATGATTCACACTAGTAAAAAGCACTTGAGACTAGATTTTGTCTAGTTAGAGGTGGATAACATGCTAGTGGAGATGAATTTTAAATTTGTTAGAAGAAATGGTTTGTTTATGGGGGAGGATAGTATTCAACAGATTAGACTTTTTATCCCCAATTTCTAGGGATAACTAAGGAGATAATGTATCGAGGCCCTCACGTTGTAGTAAACATGGAGTGTCGAGGGATAGATAGACTTGTGATGTCCACTTACACAAATGGATGCCCACTTCACCACCACATTTCACCAGTTCATCATGATCACATCCACCACATCATCCTGTTTCTGGAAGACAATAGGTCTTTCTCCATGAGGTGTAAGTTATGTATTGTGTTAAGTGTCACTTTAACACTTGAGGCATCTAAATATGTTTCATTTAAAACTATTTTTTTTATTATAGAACGTCAGCTTGGAAATTATGTTATTTTTCCTGTTTCACTTTGGTGGTTGACATTGTTCCCTAGTAAGTGGTCTCCCTTGGGGATTTTTTTTCTAATGGGTGGTCTCATTTATGAGTCATCATACCATTCCTAATCATACTTATCATTTTTCATACTTCATCCTTTTCGTCACCTTTTATTTTGGGATTTTTTGGTGTACTTACCCAAGAAGGGATTGTACCTTATTTCATGGGAAGAAGGGGCTGAAGGCCTAGGGGGAATGTAGATGGAAAAAAATAAAAGACAAAAGCATGACCTTCTAGATGATTTCTGAAATAGGTATTGAGAACAATAAAACATTTCCCTTAAAATAATTTAATACCTTCAAAAACAAAATTTCAAATCTATAAATGTCCCACTTGTTGAGGGATATACACAAGTGTAGTATACCCTTTTCTTTACCTATATGACACTTTGTTTACCTCTAGATTCAAGTGAAATTTTGGTACTTATTTCAATTCTTATGTTACCCAATTTTAGTACCCAATTCTTTTGGACTTTAATAAATTTATGGTTATAAATGGGCTTGGAAAAAGGATGCATTGAAAATGAAGGTGCAACACACACTCTACAAAGGAACCCATAAATGAGACAATGTGAACCCTTGTATGTCATGCACCCCATGCCCAAAGGTATTACCCCCATCCAATTTGTCTTGCTTACATGGCTTAGAGTGGGTCCACCTAGGAAACACCTCTTGACTTGAGGAATGAATCACCCAATAGGTCAACTTGACAAACCTCCCATACCTAAACTTGGAAAGTTGCATAGGGTCTTTGAGCATGTAATAGCCCTAGTAGAATACATACTTAGGGATTATTAAGTAAAATATTTATTAGGTAATTAATTTTGCCTACCATGTTAATAACTAAACAAAGATTGATCTAATCATATTAATTAAGTAGTTATTAATTAATTAAAGGTTATAATTTTAATTCATTAATTAATTAATTATCTACCTATTACATTTAATAACATGAGTATTAAATTTAAAAGATTAATAAGTTAAATTGTTTAAATTGAAAAGGTTACGTACACGGAAAGGGATAACATATTAAATACGAGAGGATAAAATAATAAAGGAAAGGATAAGGGGCATTAACTAGGGGTAGGTAAGGAAGTAAATGCATGAGGCGGTGAAGGAAGGATATGGAGGGGGAGGAGGTTTATGAAGGGATGATCATTCGATGGGAGATTTTGGAGGATGGATTTTTGGGGCTCTCTTGGATTTGCAGAGAGGAGTTGAGTTTGGGAGTGGGAAGGTTTAGTACAGGGGCACTGGTTTGCTGGAGGTTTTGGGCACGGGGGCTAGGATATCCATATGATATCCTGGAGCTAGGTAGTTGTCCTAGTTGGAAGGGAGGATAGTAGGTCTGGGCAGTGTTTACACAGTGTAGCAGTGGTCAACAAGGCAAGCGGACAAATGGAGGGTTATCATCAGACCTAGGTATGTTAATTTACATATTTGTTTCATTCTGTCATGAATTCATTATTCGTTGATATATTTAATTTACTGAAGTTACTATTATGAATATTATTATTCCGTTATGAAGTTACTGTCTCAGTTTATGAAATAAATTGATGTTTAAATCTATTTGGCTATTACATATGGTATCAGAGACCTGGTTCAAAATCTGGAACCAAGGGCCTACCTACCCACCCATAAATTTAAATAAACACTCCTATTTAGTTATAGTAAATCCCTAAATAAACGTATTAGGTTAAATATAAATTTGGGGCCTTAAGGGCCAAGTTCCCAGCTCCAACTCCAGCTCCGCCTAACCTGCAAACCAAACACATAAATTTTAATACAAATATAAATATAAATGAATTACATATTGAAAATGTAAAAGCAAATTTACCAAAGTATCAACAAAGCTACTAGGGTTGCATTAGCTATTTGAAAGCCAGGCCATGGATCAGACGGGCTATCACAATATGAAAACCAAACTAGAATATATGAGATACAATGCCAATCCATATAAATAGGGATTTGGAATGCACCACAGAGAAGATAAGATGCCCACGCAGCCCATAAAGTTCGTTCCAGAATCTTCCAGACTCCAAAGGCCAAACAAAGCAGACCTCAAAACATAAACTTGT
>JZKD02S0467356.1:409360-433127 GCA_000966675.3 Picea glauca
GATAAAATAATAAAGGAAAGGATAAGGGTCATTAACTAGGGGTAGGTAAGGAAGTAAATGCATGAGGTGGTGAAGGAAGGATATGGAGGGGGAGGAGGTTTATGAAGGGATGATCATTCTATGGGAGATTTTGGAGGATGGATTTTTGGGGTTCTCTTGGATTTGCAGAGAGGAGTTGAGTTCGGGAGTGGGAAGGTTTAGTACAGGGGCACTGGTTTGTTGGAGGTTTTGGGAACGGGGGCCAAGATATCCATATGATATCCTGGATCTAGGTAGTTGTCCTAGTTGGCAGGGATGATAGTAGGTTTGGGCAGTGTTTACACAGTGCAACAACAATCAACAAGGCAAGCGGACAAATGGAGGGTTAGCATCAGACCCAGGTATGTTAATTTACGTATTTGTTTCATTTTGTCATGAATTCATTATTCGTTGATATATTTAAGTTACTGAAGTTACTATTATGAAGATTATTATTCTGTTATGAAGTTACTGTCTTAGTTTATGAAATAAATTGATGTTTAAATCTATTTGGCTATTACAGAGCACTTATTTGATTTGATAAGGTATTTTTGATGCAAATGTTTAGGTGCATCTTGTACTAAATGTGACTTTACTTGCCATGATACATTTTACTTGAGACCCTTGTAGGGCACACTCATTTTTCTTTGCAAGACCTATCTTGGTGGATGATTTGGAGGAACAAGCCTAGCTTGGGCCTTCATTGGGGCTTGAAGCCCACAATTTGGATGCCATGACCCACACCTTGGGAGTATCCAGAAGATGGATGTTTCCTTTGAAGGCAAGAGAAGACACCTTCAAGGAGGATACCTAGCCCTCGTTTTGCCAATGTTTAACCTTGGAAAGTCAAAATGTCTCTCTCTTGGGCTTGACATCATGATTTTGGTCTAGGGTTTGATGATCGTGGTGATGATTTGATGAATTGTCATGCTTTATGGAGAGAATACCCTAGTGCATGAAGGGATGGACTTTGGAAGCCCAACGACTTCCTCTCCAAGCTCAATGTTTTGCTAAAAGTGCCAAGAAGTCACCTAATTAAGGCATGACATCATGTTTTTAGGGTTTCTTTTGTGAAAAAATCATTTTAATTGTGTAAAGCGTAAAAATAAAGGAGTTCAACCTTATTATTTTTTAGTTTAACCTAATGTTATATGGATAAACATTATATTGAGGTCTTGTATACATAAGAGACCAAATCATTTTCATTTTAATATATCTCTCTCATTAGAGAAGACTACTTGGCTCAAATTTGCACCCTATTTGGGCATTTGCTCTATCTCTCTCTCTTGTGCAACTCTTTTGGATGATTGTATTGGTATATTTTTTAGCTAAGGTGGTGTTCTCCTCTTGGAGGATTGTATTTTGGCATGTGGATGGAAATTTCTTGGTAAACTAGGGTTTTTATTTGTTATCTTTTGAAATTGGTAAGGAAATTTCTGCATTTTGCTGATATTTTCTTCTTGTTTCATGATATTATCATATATAACTCTTGGAGGAGTATAAGGGAATACACCCTCCACCAATATTCATGTTATTTTTTATTTGATAAGTCATTCTTACAAGGTTTCTAGGAGGAGTAAAAGGGCTTATACCCTCCTAGATTTACCTTTGTTGGTTTTTCATGCTCTAGGGAGTAAAAGGGTTTACATCCCTAGAGATATTGTGGATCCCAATATTATAAACAAGACTGCATTTACCCAATATATTTAAAGAACTAATCTGAAAATTGCACTAGAGAAATAAATATTTCCATTGAAAATGTGTTTTATTGAGATATGTCAATTGTCTAAAGTGGAATCAATTTTATATGCTTTTAGCTTGCTTGAGCCACTAGGGAATATATATTTTCCAAGTATTTCTTGTTGATGTAATAAAGTTTTTCTACAGCCATTACGGATGCAGAAAAACACTTTTAAACTCTTACTTTACTTAGTAATCTACCATTGGAATCTGCTTACAAGTTGTTATTGTTAATCTACTTGGTATTGGCTATTTGTTGGGCAAGTTGTTTGTTGATTTCTTTGAGTATAATTTTTTGTTGTAGAAATATTCTTCTACAGCCACTTAGCTGTAAAAATAATTCTCTGAAAACACTACCTAAAATTCCTCTATTGTCAATAAAGTCTTGCTGCATTATACTTGAGTTAAAAGTCTAGTAATTGCTAGCTTAGTCTCTTGCATCTCTAATAGGATTTTGGTGATACATTTTGCAGTTGTTGTTACCATTTTATTTCTCATATATGTTTTTTTTTACTGCTTCAATATAGGAAAACAAGATTCACTTGCTTTTCCATTTGATATTTTGTCTTGTATATCTCCATTTTGTCTTGTATCGGGTAGGAATAATATTTTTTTGTAGGTACACTTCACTTTTTCAACGTACCCTTATCCAAAAGACTCTTACACAAGCCACTTTCCACTTTCTAACTTGACCTATAGGGGTTTTCACTCTCATCTTCTCACTTTTCATTTCATTCCCCCTATGGTAACTAGGATTCTCCCCTTGTGGTGATTTTCATCATCACTATAGTGAGGAGAGTGTCCATATAAGGTGAAAGTGGGTAGATACTCTCACAGTTGTCCCAAATTTTTGGATTGGTTTAGGTTTTCCCAACCTGCAATCTGTGTGATAACATGTTTTCACTATTGTCGAGGAGGACTTTGAATCCTCTTCCCTGCCCTAATGACATTTTGGAAAGATTTGATCCCAAATCCTTTACCTCTAGCTTTCATGACAACTCCAATTGAGGGAAGTTCCCTTTCCCTTTCTTTCCTTGATGAGTTGAAGCTCATTTGGCGATTTCACCACCC
The DNA here is from genome assembly GCA_000966675.3 of Picea glauca. Lineage (NCBI taxonomy): Eukaryota > Viridiplantae > Streptophyta > Pinopsida > Pinales > Pinaceae > Picea > Picea glauca. The sequence continues at coordinate 412,190 of JZKD02S0467356.1, forward strand.
CAAAATATGTCTTCCCAAAAGACCCTTCCCCCTAGAATATTCAAACCTTCCAATTTTTACCGCATAAATCCTTTCTCATCTCCCTCGTTGTCAAAAATATATTCCACGACAATATTCACTTTGCATCAATGGCTCGTCCTTGGGAAAAATACATCTACAAACCATTGAACATGGATTCCATTTTTGGATACCCCAATACCATGCCTAAAGAAAACAACAAATGGTTTCCTGAGTTTCTGAGAAACAATGTGGTCATAGCTAAAAATCACCTATATGCAATCGGTCAAGACATGGAAATGAAGGAGTGGAACAAGAAGATGTGGCAATGAAGCTACTAGCCACATCCTTTACTGGAGATTCCCAAAGGTGGTTCAAGGAATTATCTAACGATAACCTGGAAACATATGAAGATTTCACTAAGTTGTTCAAAAGACGATGGGAAACAAAGAAGGATATTGGAATGCTAATGACTCAGTTCAATCATATTAAGAAGATGGAGAATGAGACAATCAGTGAATTTGATAACATATTTGAAAATTTGCATAGCCAAATCCCAAAGGATTTATGCCCATCATATGTGGTTGTGTGTCTCCTCTATGTGAATTCCTTTGAGGGATAATTTGGTTTCATCCTAAGGGATGAAAAACCCAACACTTTGGAATTTTCCAAAGAGTACAATGCAAAGATCGAGGAGAATCTTCTCCACTCCAAGATTGATCCTTTTCAGCATCCTCATGCTAAAATAGAAGAAAATATAGATATATAAAGAAATATTGCACGGGATCGAATAAATCTCATATCTCAAAAGCTTGATCAAATGAATTCTCAGTTCATCTAGAATCATTATAAATTTCTATCTCGATTAACAAATTTGGAGAGAAAATAGAATGCTTTGAGACGTCCATTCATTAGGCAACAGAAGGATGTTATAGGATGGGAGGAAATGCCTCAAAAGGAGGAAAAGGATCCTGATATTTTAAATCTTGTTGGGATAGTCAACATTCATGTATCACAGTGGTTCTCTCCTTGTCAAGAACATCATCCAAAAGTGGAATGCCCCAGGAGAGAGGAGGACTAACCTAATAGTATGAACTTCATAGATACACTATTCTCTTTCCAATATGATAATGATGATGATGAGTATGTGTAAATCAAGTAGGAAAAACTTGATGAAGTACAAAAAAGAGGAGCTAAAGAATACTAGCTCAAATCACTTAACGAGACAACTAAGAATCAAAGAAAATAATTGAAGAAGAGGGGAATCCTAACTTATGCTAGAAGGAATAACATTCTTATATAGACTTCATTTCATCCACAACCAAAGAATCAAGCTCCATCATAACCGAGAAAAGAATATCCTTCTCAACTATAAAAGAGAGTTGATCTGCCTCTACCACCTCTAGACCATGATTTTCTTCTAAAACCAACACAGTCAAATGAAGAAATTTAGTTGAACCTAGACGTCCCAGCCATGATTAGTAAGATGAATATGTCAGTTTCTATGGTAGAAATCTGCAAGATTCCTTCTGTCCGAAGAAAATTATTGAAAGAACTGAAGGTGTCAACCGAAGAAGAAGAACCCCCTATGATTTTGAACACCATGTACCATGGATGACAAAGGGATGCCACCCCTCCCTTTTACATATCTCTTGGTGTGAATGGTATCTTCTTAAATAATTTCATGCTAGATTCTAGGGCCTTGACAAATGTGATGTATTTGAAGGTCATGAAACAACTTAGTTTAAAGACAACTCACCCATATGGTAATTTCTATGGAATTGATTCCAAGAAGGTGAAGGCTTATGGTCTCATAGAAAATGTGGAAGTCTACTTGGAAGATTTTTTCCACATTGGCCTTATCATGAATCTAGTGGTGATTATTGTTCCAGATGCTTGGGGCATGCTCTTATCAAGGAGTTAGGAGGCCACCCTTGGTGGATTTCTTAGTGTGGACCTTACTCATGCACACATTCTTATGGGATATGGTACATTCAAGATTCTCTATAACCAAGAGGTGTCTAGGAAACATATGTTTGATCAAAATGACCTTGATTATAGTAGCGAGAATGATTTTGATGAGGTTCCAAATACCATTGAATATGATCCACCAGACCTAAATTTTATGTAGGATGACTACATAGATGCACTATTTCTAAAAATAGAAAAATACAAGGAAAATATTGCAAAATTCCAAGGGAAGGAGGGAGGGTCCATCAAGATATTAAAGAAAGAATAAAATAAAAGGGACAAAGAACATGAAAACGCTATTAAGGATGCATTTAACATAGAACTTCCTTGGTATCCCTAGTTTGGGAATATACCTTACATCAACTACAATGAAGGAAGCCTTGCACTCATGTGGGATAAGAAGAAGGGCAAGCCCAAGTATGATCAAAATAATAATGTCTTTTGGCTTGGCTCTTACATCATCAAGAAGAAATCTAAGAAAGAGAAGTACTACTTGTCAAACATCGATGGGAGAAATATGACATTACAAATGGATGGGTTTCTTCTCTGACCTTATATTAAAGGAACTTGACTTCTTCAGGGCCCAAGCCCTAGGTAAGTAGGTAGATCATCTTAATTTCTCATGATAGTTTAGTTGCATTTCATTTTTTATTTTCATTTTCTCTACTTGCATTATTGATTTACATATTTTTCTTTCATCATATTATATCGAAAAAGTAAAAAAAATATTTTCTAGGTTAGTTGTCAATTTTGAAGTGTTGATTTTGTTATATGAGCAAACGATGAGTGAGCCACCCTAGATTTTATAGTTTGTTGTTTCAATGTAGGAACATGTATAACCTGGAGATGTTGAGTTTCTCATGCACTCTGTGGCGAGTACATGTCTTCAAGTAGGAGCCAGATGTTATCCCCCATTTCTAGAGATAAGTAAGGAGATAATGTCTCGAATCCCTCAGGTTACATACATGGAGTGTTGAGGGATAGATCGACTCGTGATGTCCACTTACATAGATGGATACCTACTTCACCACCACAATTATTTGGTTCATCATGATGGAATTTACCACATCAACCTCTTTTTGGAAGACAATGGGTCTTGCTCCATGAGGTAGTAGACCAAGAAGGAAGGATGTCAACCTTCCTTGGGAAACACATAGAAAGTTCGAGTCATCTACAACAAGAAAAGAAAAGAATAAAATTAATTCTATGTTAGTTTATGATAGTGTTAGTCAATCATCTATTGTAATAAATCATCCACCAGTCTAAGTAATAACGACAATGTCTAATTTTATTTAGTAGTTAGTGTGTCAATAAAAAAGATGTGGGAAAGTTCTCTGGAAAATCAGATTGCGCAGAGAATCTCAGCAGAAATAAAAAAGAGGTATGTTACCGTTTCTAAGTTTGGCATTGTTTGTTTAAGAGGATACGCCAATATATAATACGATCAAGGAAGTTTTTGTTGAATCTTGTTGTGCATCTATTCTTCTTGTGTGTAATTGATATTTTTTTAGTTTTCACTGAGACGAGTTTTCTAAGCTTATTAACTAAGTTGTGTTGGGAGAGTGTGCACCAAAGGAATTGGTGTGCACCTCTGTGTTGGACATTTAGATAGGACGTGTGGTATATAAGTGTAGCATAGGATGAAGTGGGAAGGCTCTATGCCTCTTTCCCTCTACTCATAGGATTAACATTAAAGGCGTCTCTCTCAAAGGATGTTGTACCCTCCATATAAACACAACTCACATTGTTGAGCATGTATTTACACTCGGATCAATTGGTATCATAGCGTGTTCGGTCCTTGGGACCAAAAATTCATCCACCAAGCCAAAAATTTTTTGGGGGGGGATCTACAGCTGTAGCAACACGCCTCTCCAACACAGACACATGATGCACATTCTCTAGTTCTAATAGTGTGTGAGCAAGGTGCCTTCAATTATTCTGATGGATAACATGAAGAATAGACCAGGCGTCTATATACATCAAAGAAACACGTCCCTCTTTTTGTATGGTGCCATTCTTCCATTTCACTTAGTTTACTAAGTGTATCCCCCTCTCTCTCATTTTTAGTTTGTTCCTTCTGTCTGGATGAATCACCTTTTAGTAGGCGACACCCTCACTCACCTAGATACACTAGACCATCATTTCCTAGGAGATACGCCCATATCCATTTCTAATTCTGCTTTCAATCTTCCTTTCATGCTGTAATATCCCTCGGAAGTGCCCCAATTATATTACGAATTATAATCACATTTATGAATTGTAAACATGTTTTGTAGGCTAGTGAGCCAAGTATTGATAAGATGGTAGGCTTTTGTGTTTATTAGGACAGAGAGCCTAAGTTTTAAGGCCAGGAGCCTATTTTTGTATATGTAATATGAAGAGAATTAATAAAGATTAAACATCACTGTGTGCAAACCGACCACAAAGAAAGAGTGATGGGTTATTAAGCTTCCATAGATTGGGTAAGGGAAAGGGGGTTGAAAAGTTGGAAATAGGGGATAAGATTGGGGGCTTAAGTCCTTGGGAATAATAATTTAATTATTATTCCAAAAGGCTATGTAACAAATATGTTTTTATGCTAAGTCCTGGGAGAGGCAACACATGTAGCTCCAAGTGTGAAAAATGGAACGGATGCAACTCCAGGAAGACAAGTATTGACCTGGGTGCATGCGGTTAAAGGATGAAGCATTAGCTGAGTTTGGGGTTCGACCTCCATTCTTCCATCTTCTCTCTGAATCAAGGGATCTCTGTGTCTGATTTATGTAAGCCTCATGTAGCTCTAAAACTCAAAGCCTGTGATGTTTTATAGAGAAGTAGATACATATTTGTCTGAACCGTCGAGTCTGTGTCTGACCTCAGCATGGATTGCTTGTCACACATCCTGAAACCGGTTTTACCTGAACTGTGTTGCGTCTTAGTGGCTTGTTTTTGTTTTCTGATTCCACATCCCAATTTTTTTCCTGTTGCAGTTGTCACCTGTGAGTTATCCATAAGTTGTTTCTACTGCTATTATCCAGAACTTGTGGGAGTTGAGTTAAAAAATTGTTCAAGAACTGGGTTTTCAAGCCCGTGGTAGAAGAGGTCGGTTGTCAGGCCTGTGAGCAGCTCTCTCCAGGTGATAAATTTTGTTGGGAAGTGTTTTTCTCCCAGAGTGAGTCCAACACTAGCTAGGAAGCTCTAAGAATTCTTTATCCATCTTTTTGTCGAGGCCCAGAGTGGAGGTGAAGCACCGATGGAATTTTCTTATGGAGGTGTATACTCCCAGGCAGAACATGCATGTGGGGAATGATATTCTATGAGAAGTGGGCATAAGAAGGCTCCTGGAGAGAATCCTTCTGAGTGCTCTATGCAGTCTTCCTATAACCTCAGCCTATTCCAGGATTTCCTTGCCTTGGGTGGAGCTTAGTCCCAGCTCAGGGGTGACCCACTGATGAGCATGAAGATCAGTGTGGTCTAAGGCTAGGAGATTCATGGAAGGTCTGGGCCTGGTTGGTGGAGTTATTATAGTTTCAAAGATAAGTATATGTATGCGTTTAATTTCAATTGAAATGCATGTCTGTGATGCTTGCAATATTATCATGTAGTCCATTGCAATGATATTTACTGTTGATTCCATTATTTTTGTAAATTAGCAGTAATTATGTGTTTACTCTATGTTAAGTCATTTAACTTCATCTAAATGCATACTATATAAGTTTTATTCTGCGTAGTATTCCTGGCAGTGAGGTTGATGGTCGGGGTCATTACAATATGGTATCAGAGCCATGTTTTCAATGTTGAGCCTGAATGGGTCAGATAAGTGGTCTTTGGACCCAAGGTTTTGGGTGGAAATGGTGTTTGGAAGAACCAATTTCGAACCTTATATTGTTTCTGAGTCCCAAGGGGTTACATTGGCCATGTACGAAGCTCAGGATAAGTGACGGTAGAATAAAACTACAGCCAGTGTGGTATTTGACCATAGAGAGAGAGGGCGCTCAACACTTGGGGTGTTGGAGTCATAGGACCTATTCGAATTGAAGGGAAAAACCTTTACGACCATTATATCCAGAGAAGGTGTTGGGAGGATATCCGAGTATCCTTTCATGAGTTTGGCTATCGAGAAAAGAGGGGTGCACTGAGTAACAAACCCCTGAAACCCAAAACTTTGAAGTCCCAAGAAGATATACACTGTAGATCGGGGAAAAAATATCTCGATAGTTGGATCGAGCAGAAGAGAATAGAGTAATTTAAGGAGTTCAGATGTCAGGAGAAGTGGGATGTGCTGATGCACGAAATCCTGAAACCCAAAATTGTGAAATCTCGATGAGTCAAAGTAGTGGGTTAGGTTGATGTCACTTGGATGGATGTGGACCCATTGGATATGTGCCATGTGCTTGTGGGACCCAAAGGAAAATTAGATGTATTGGGACAGGAGGGCGTCATCTAAGGTAACGTGGAACTTCTTAAGCACATCACGTGTCACCACCCTCGTTGGTGAAAGTTGTGTTGTGGGCCTGGGGGTGAGAAAGTTTGGAAGTTCAGAAGTCAGGAGTTGGACAAGGAAGTGATTATGAGATCCTCTAGGATCGCAACCCCGAAACCCAAAACCCTGAATGTTTGTTTAGAGAACCTTGAGATATAGCGCTTGGTCATGAACCATGGTTGTGTGGGTTGGGAAACTAATAAAAAAGGGCGAAGGCCTGAGTGCACTATAGAGTCGAGAAGAGCTCGGAAAATTAATGGAAGCTGAACGTTTTCTTGAATGAAGTTGTTTATGAATGCTATGGGAATTGTTAAGGGATAATGACCTAAAAAATTCCAATTGTCTGGATGTTGGGATGCATAATTTCAACAAGCACCAGAACCAAATAGAATTCCCATTGAGTGCAAAAGAAATGGAAAGGGTACAAACTTCTTCCAGTTCCGAGGATGAAGCAAAAGGAATGAATTTTCATTTGGGAATTGAAGGATCGAACTACAATGGGCATGGATAAGAGATATATAAGGAAGGAAACAGGAGTAAGATCATTGAAGGATTGAAAAAATATGCCCGAACTCATCGAGAAGATAGCAGAAAACTCAGAAAAGAACAAGAAAAACAAGGTGAATTTAACATAAAGTTGTTAAAGAGTTTGGAGAGAATAGAAAATAAGTTGGATAAGGAGATTACTCGAGCATAATAGGGATTCACCAGAATTTTGAGGGAATAAGGTCAAGGAGTGTGGGTAGACACTATCATCACTCGCAAGGTTGCTCCAAGAGAAGGACACATAGTAACTCAATTCCATCTCCTACCAGAAAGAACAAGAGATTTTGAGAGGATGAATTGAAGGGAGAGATGAACAAGATTAAGCCTCCTATGTTTGATGGAGAACATCAGAAGGAGGAGGATGCCGAAACATGGTTTCTTGGTATGAGTAAATACTTCCAACTACAGGATTATTCCTCTCATGCAGAAGGAAAAATTTCAATGTATCAACTGAAAGGAAAAGCATCCATGTGGTGGGATCAACTTGTGCAGGGGAAACATATTATAGAGAAAGATATAACTTGGAAAGAATTCAAGAGGTATTTCGAGAAGAATTATTTGACTAAGAGATATTATGAAAAATATGAAAGAGTTATTTGAACTCAAGCCAGGAAACATGACCATTGATGAGTATGAACATAGCTTTTTGGAATTGTTGAAGTATGTTCCATTCATCAAAGAGGAGACTATCAATATTCAAAGGTATTTGAGTAGACTACCCCCTTCCATTGGGGACAATATTTAGTATGATGATCCTAAGACCATGGAAGAAATGATAAAAACATCGAAATGCTTATATGAACAATAAAGAGAAAATCCTACCTTTTGAAGGCTTGGTATGACCAGAGGAAGTTCAAGAAAGAACAAAGGCAGAAGGAAAACATACCTCCCTTTTTCAGAAACAATCCTCAAGGAGATCCATCATTTACAGAGTCGAGAATGGTTGTCATAGGGGAACAAAGGCCAAGACAGATGCCCATTCAGTGTTGGGGCTGTTAAGGAAACCATAAGTATAGATATTGTCCCCACAAAAATGGAAAAGTGAGAGTTGTCCATAATGTTCAACAAGATGAAACAGTGGAGGACATGGGCAGTAGAATTCCAAGGATCTATGTATCCCTAGACAACAAGCAAGGTGAGTTTCAATCACACATGATTGAATTAGAAGGTATGATTAACACCCAACCAATTACTATTTTAATTGATTCAATGGATAGCCATAGTTATGTAGATCCTAGAATGGTTGAAATTTTGCAATTGTTGAGAAGAAAACATGAAAAGTCTTGGTTAGTACAAATGGCGATAGGAACCAAGAGAAAATTCATTGAGTTGGTTAAGTCTTGTCCTACGGAAATGAATGGACTGAGCACAAAGGATGAAATGAATGTTTTTCCTTTAGGTTCTTATGACTGTCTAATTGGGATGGACTAGTTGGACCAACTCCATGCCATCTTGGACTGTCGTAACAAGGAATTCACTTTCCTGGATGAGGAAGGAAATTGAAAAAGATTCCAAGGAATTCCCATAGTTGTTGCTATGAGATAAATCTCAATGATGCAACTGAAGAAGTGCTACAGAAAAGGATATCAATTATTTGCAGCCCAGGTGGAGGAAACACCTAAGGATGAGATGTCAAGTAGTGGAGATCACATGGTACTAAAAGAGTTTGAAGATGTATTTCAAGAGGTACCCGGACTACCTCCGAAAATATATATTGACTTCTCTATAAATTTGATGCCTGGTGTAGCTCCAATGTCAAAAGCTCCTTACAGAATGAGTAGGCATGAGCTGAAAGAACTACAATTGCAACTTGAAGATCTTTTGAAGAAGGGGTATATGCACCCAAGTGTGTCACCTTGGGGAGCCCCAGTATTTTTCATGAAGAAGAAGGATAGAACATTGAGATTGTGTATCGATTTCAGACAATTGAACAAGGTAACTGTAAAGAACAAATATCCTCTGCCAAGGATTGACGACCTCTTCGATCAATTGAAGGATGTGAAGATATTTTTGAAGATAGATATTAGGTAAGGATATCACCAAGTAAGGATAAAGTATGAAGACATCAAAAATACCTCCTTCATAAAAATGTATGGTCATTATGAGTTCATAGTGGTTCCATTTGGGTTTTCAAATGCACCCAATATTTTTATGTGCCTGATGAATGGTGTATTCAAGGACTATCTAGACAAGTTTGTCATAGTCTTCCTGGATGACATCTTGGTGTATTCCAATTCGGAGTAAGAGAATGAAAAACATATGAGGATGGTGTTCCAAGTACTAAGAGAGCACTAGATGTATGCCAAGTTGAGAAAGTTCTTGTTTTATCAAAAGAAGATCCATTACTTGTGGCATATTATTTTGAAGGATGGAATAGCTGTAGATCCTGGGAATATTGAGGCCATCATAGAATGGTAAGTGCCAAAGAAAGTCACAGAAGTCAAATACTTTATGGTTATAGATATTTGTTACATAAGGTTTATTGCAGAGTTCTCAAGGATAGTTCATCTTATCACTTCCTTCAAAATGAAGGAGAATAAGTTTCAGTGGACAGAGGATTGTGAGAAAAGATTCCAGCAATTGAAGAAATTGTTAACCAGTGTTCCAATATTTAGGATTCCATATCCAAATGAATATTTTGTGGTATGCATCGATGCATGCAAGGAAGGACTGGGAGGAGTCCTCAATCATAAAGGATTCATAATTTGTTATGAATCCAGAAAGTTAAAAGAGCCTTAAAGGAACTACGCCACTCATGATTTGGAGTTGGTAGCCATAGTAAACACTGTAAGGAAGTGGAGTCATTACCTCATGGGAAGGATATTCAAACTGAGAACAGACCATAATGGTCTGAAGTATTTTTTCAATCAACCAACTGTGAATGCTAGGTAAAGTAGGTGGTTGGAGTTTCTCTATGAGTATGATTTTGATATTAATCATATCAAAGGGAAGGAGAATAAAGTGGTTGATGCAATCAGTAGGAGAGTACATGGATTACATGCTACAACCATTAGCATGAACCAAACTGATATAAAGGGAATAATTTTGGAAGTTGCAAATGCAGATTTGTAGTACATGGAGCTAGTAGCAAAGCTACAACAAGGTGAGATGTCACAGAAAGTGGAAAATTATAAATTAGAAACCGACAGAACACTTTTGTACAAAAACATAATTTATGTACCTAATTTCCAGGACTTGAAATGTATAATTTCTCATGAAATGCATAATGTTCCTTATGCAAGGCACCCTGGATATCAGAAAACCATATAAACAGTCAAGATATATTACTTTTGGCCAGGCATGAAGAAAGATATTGTTGAATACATCGATATATGTATGGAGTGCCAGAAGGTGAAAGATGAGCATAGGCACCCAACAAGGTTGCTGCAACCTTTACCCATTCTTGAGTGGAAGCGAGAAGTAGTGACAATGGACTTCATCACAGGATTTCCCAGAACAAGCAAGCAACATGATTCAATTATGGTGGTGGTGGAAAATATTATGAAAGTCATCCATTTCATTCCGTTAAAGACTACTCACAAGGCGACAGATGTTTCTGAGATATTTGTGAAGGAAATAACACAATTGCATGAAATCCATAAGACAATTGTGTCTAACAGAGACCCAAAATTTACCTCAAATTTTTGGAAGGGGTTGTTCAAAGGATTCAGAATGAATCTGAACTTTAGCACAACTTATCATCCCAATTCTGATGGACAGACAGAGAGGGTGAACAGAGTAATATAAGACACACTAAGGATGTATGTGATGGATAAACCATTGAAATGGGAGGACTACCTATACTTTCTAGAATTTACCTACAATAATGGGTATGAAGCATCATTGAAGATGAGCCCATTTGAAAAAATATCTTGCAGAAAGTGCAATACTCCAGTAAGATGGGATAATTCAACTGACAAGTCAATAGTTGGGCCAGAGTTTCTCAAGGAAATGGAAGAAAAAATACTAAAAATTAAGAAGAATTTAAAGGATGCCCAAGATAGGCAGAAAATTTATGCTGATAAGAACATAACCCACAAAGAGTATAAAGTGGGCGATCATTTTTTCCTAAAATTGAAAGCTAATAGAAGTTCCTTGAAGCTGGGAAACTGCGCCAAGTCGGCAGCCAAATTTTGTGGGCCATTTGAAATCCTTGAAAGGATTAGGCCAGTTGCACATATGCTTTCATTACCTACATCCATGGCTGTACATAATGTGTTTCATGTTTCATTTCTTAAGAAATATATATCTGATGCAAATCATGTAATCGATTGGAATGTGATTCAGGTGGAACAAGAAGGTGTCATGCAAGTGCATCTCATGCACATATTGGATTGGAAAAGAAAACAGCTCTGGAATCGATCCATAGGGATTGTAAAGGTCCAGTGGACATGGTACGGTCCCAAGGATGCGACATGGGAGCATGAAGATGCTATGAGGGCAGAATACCCACAATGTTTCGAAGATTTTGTAAATCTTGTTGATGTTATGTAAAAGTTGCACCGAGGACAGTGCAAAAATAAGGGGAGGGGATTGTAATATCCCTCGGCAGTGCCTCAGTTATATTATGAATTATAATCACATTTATGAACTGTAAACATGTTTTGTAGGCTAGTGAGCCAAGTATTGATAAGATGCTAGGCTTATGTGTTTATTAGGATGGAGAGCCTAAGTGTTAAGGCCATGAGCTTGTTTTTGTATATGTAATATGCAGAGCATTAATAAAGATTAAACATCACTACGTCCAGATTGACCATGAAGAAAGAGTGATGGGGGACTAAGATTCCATAAAGTGGGTAAGGGAAAGTGGGTTGAAAATTTGGAAAGAGGGGCTAATCTTGGGGGATTAAGTCCTTCGGAATAATAATTTAATTATTATTCCAAATATCTATGTGACAAATACGTTTTTATCCTAAGTCCTGGGAGAGGGAAAAAGGAAACACATGCAGCTCTAGGAAAGCAAGTGTCGACCTAGGCGCATGCGGTTAAAGGATGAAGCATAAAATGAGTTTGGGGTTCATCCTCCATTCTATTGTCCACTGTTTGAACCGAGGGATATCTACATATCAGTTATGTAACCCTCACACAACTCTAAAACCCAAATCCTATGATGTTTTCTTGAGAAGCAGATACACCTCTGTCTGAACTGTCGATTATGTGTCAGACCTCAACGTGGATTTCTTATCACACATCCTAAACCGTGTTGTGTCTTAGTGGCATGTTCTCATTTTTTGGTTCCACATCCCATTTTTTTTCCCTATTGTTGTTGTCACTCGTGAGTTAGCCAAAATTTGTTGTTGCTACTGTTATCCAGAACTTGCGGTAATTGAGTTGAAAACTAGTTGAAGAACTGGGTTATTAGGTCCATGGTAGAAGAGGCTGATTGTCAAGCATGTGAGCATCTCTCTCCAGGTGAGAAAGTTTGTTGGGAAGTGGTTTTCTCCCAGAGTGAGTCCAACACTAGCTACAAATATCTGAGAATTCCTAATCTAGCCTATTGTCGAGGCCCAGAGGGGAGGTGAAGCACCAATGGATTGTTCTTGTGAAGGTGTATACTCTCAAGCGGAACAAGCATGTGGGGAATGAGAGTCCATGAGTAGTGGGTGTAAGAAGGCTCCTGGAGAGAATCCTTTCGAGTGATCTGTGTAGTTTTCCTATAACCTCATCCTAGTCTAGGATTCCCTTGCCTTGGGTGGAGCTTAGTCCCAACTCGAGGGTGACCCACTACTAAGCGTGATGAGCAATGTGGTCTAAGGCTAGGAGGTTTATGGAAGGTCTGCACGTGGTTGGTGTAGTTATTACAATTTCAAAGACAAGAATATGCATGTGTTTAATTTCAATTAAAATGCATGTATGTGATGCTTGCAATATTATCATTTATTCCATTGCAATGATATTTACTATTGATTCCATTATTTATGTACCTTAGCAGTAATTATGTGTTTACTCTTTGTTAAGTCATTTAACTTCATCTAAATGCATACTATATAAGTGTTATTCCACGTAGTAGCGTTGGCCAACATTGAGGTTGATGGTTGGGGTCGTTACACATGCACCCTCCATATAGTCATTTCCCTAGTTGCTGAGAATTCGTCCAAAATTCACCCCTCACACTCAGATCAATCCACACATCTCTTCTCAGAATGTGCCTTTCACCCTTCTTAGGGTTTCTGTCACACCCTCCTCAGGGTCTCCTTCGGATTACCAACAATGTCATCTTGACGCGAAGCCTCTAGTGAGGACTTCAACGCACACACATCAAGCCTAGTGGAATATTTGGCGCTGGATCTTCAAGAATTGATTCATCTTCACCAATGAATACCTCCAGCAAGCATGCAACTGGACACTCATTTTAAATTACCCAAGTTCTACAGTCATATGAATGGAGAGACCATGGATTCCTTGATCCATAGTCTCTCCACGTATTTCAAAAACTCACATGAGATGGAGGATACTACCAAATTGAAAATAGCGAGTCTCCAACTCGAGGGAATCGCCTAGACTTGGTGGGACACACACTTGACCAACGCCAAATTTCTTGTTGATATCGACACTTTGTCCCCGACAATTGGCTTCATTACTTCATGGGAGATGTTCTGTGAAGCCTTGAGAGAATGCTTCTACCCTCTAGGCTACCTTCACAATTTTCTCACAAAGTGGTTACAAATTCAGAAGATTTCCAATCAGTGGGTGAAAGGCTACATCTATGTTTTCTCCAAGCTATGCATCCAACTTTAGATCAGAGAACCAGATGAGGTATTAATAATTATTTTCAATTCTAGTTTATTATTACCTCTCCGGCGGGAGATATATCAAACGAAAGGTGGCTCCTCACATTCTATATCCACCTAATAAAACCCAGGGTGATAACCCATCCCCTTCTCATTCTCAACCTTACCCTTCTTCCTCGTCGATGACCAAAAATGAAGTTTGGTGTAATTTTCACAAGACCAAATCCCATAATTTTGTTGACTGTCGATCCACTAAAAATAGCCACCCCCATCAGACCTTATTTGTAGAGACCACACCTATTGAGTTTCCCAAGCAACCAGAAGACATATCTCTCACCAACCCCACTGAAGCAGACCCATCCCTCATTCTCATGACTATGCCAGAACCTGATCGCCATAACATTCCCCTCTTCACTCACAACTACCATATTAAATATGCACTCTCCACTCTCATCCTGGACAATGACAGTCAAATAAATATGATATCACAAAATTTAGTCCAACATCTATAGCTCTCGAACACCTCACACCCTGATCCATATCAACTTGGTTTGGTATAGAAGAATGGCCCTCACATTACTATTTATAGATGTTGCACCATCACCTTCGCCATTGGTCCCTTTTGTGACACAATGATCTATGACGTGTCACCATTAGATTAGGTTGACCTCCTTCTTGGTCTTCCTTACCAACAAGACTAACAAGCATTGTATCACACCAACACTCATAATTTCCACCTTAAATAGGCTGGGCACACCTATGTACTTACTTCATCACCCATCACTTCACCATAGCCGTGAACCACTACCACCTCCACACACCATCTTATCAATATCCCCAATGTCTCTTTCTGTTTGATCTTCCATGTTCATCTCGAGAACCTCACTAACATAACACCTCCCACAATAATCTTGCTACTACCGAAATGTGCCAAAGTCTCACAGTCTCCCTCATGGCTCCGACCCTCTCAAGCCCAAACTCAATCCATCGATCTCAGGCATGATGCATTATTACCCAAAACTCCATCATTTCACCCGATTAATAAAGAAACTATCAAATTTCCTCTAGTTTCTGCATCCCATTCTCGCACCCAACCAACAATTAAAGATAAATATCCATTACCCAAGATAACCTCTAAGTTTTACCTCAGAGCGATGCGTAAACAGGGAGTTCACTCGGTGACTTACCACTCCGAGACCCCGTCCTCATCGAAATTTATTGACCGCCACTATGCCAAAGAGTTCCCCTCCTAATGTCATATTTACAGAAGTGGCACCCTTCCAAAAATGCAATGCATTCTTCCGCAAACTTCTTATCTATCAAGGTCTATCTTGTTTTTCAGGCCTGAGAGACCACCGATATGCCTCTCATTTTTCATATGTCGGGATCAGCACATCAACATCGCAAACAACAAGCTGACTAGAGTGGTGTTCATAATTTATCACTAAAACACACTCTAGTCGCAGATTCCTTACAAATAACACCGGATCGTTCCAAGAAACATCATGTTTACTACCTGGTCAGTCAACAATGCCAAAATCTAGAGACAGGACAAGTGGATGACAGTTAGGAAAGTGCAAAATTTTTTTCCTCCGTTGGTGGTGGAAGAAGGGATGCGTCTGTATCTAAACAGGGAGTAATTGGACCAAGAAGGAATGACACCAACCTTCCTTAGGAAACACATAGCAAGTTTGAGTCATTTGTAGCAAGACAAGAGAAGAGTAGAATTAATTGTATGTTAGTTTATGACAATGTTAGTCAATCCTCTATTGCAATAAAGCATTCACCAGTCTAAGTAATAATGGCGATGTCTAATTTTATTTAATAGTCAGTGTGTCAGTAAAAAATCTGTGGGAAAGTTCTCTGGCGAATCGAATTACGCAGAGAATCTCAGTAGAAATAAAAAAGTGGCATGTTACCATTTGTAGGTTTGACATTGTTTGTTTAAGAGGATATGCCAATATCTAATATGATCAAGGAAGTTTTTGTTGAATCTTGTTGAGCATCTATTCTTCTTGTGTGTAATTCATATTTTTTTAGTTTTCGCTGAGAGGAGTTTTCTAAGATGATTAACTAAGTCATGTTGGGAGAGTGTGCACCAAAGGAACTGGTGCGTACCTATATGTTGGATGTTTAGAGAGGATGTGTGGTATCTAAGTGTAGCGTAGGATGAAGTGAGAAGGCTCTGCACCTCTTTCCCTCTGCTCATAGGATGAACATTAAATGAGTCTCTCTCAAAGGATGTTGTTCCCTCCATCTAAACATGACTCAAATTATTGAGCATGTATTTACACTTAGATCAAGTACAAGTCAAGTATTGTGGTAAGTGTCACTTTAATACTTGAGGCATCTAAATACGTTGCATTTAAAGTTAATTTTGATTATATAACGTCTTCTTGGAAATTATGCTCTTTTCCATGTTTCACCTTGGTGGTTGACATTGTGCCCTAGTAAGTGGTCACCCTTGGGGAAACGGTTTTCTACTAGGTGGTCTCATTGATGAGTCACCATGCAATTTCCAATCGTACTTATCATTTTCCATTCTTCATCCTTTTTGTCTCCTTATATTTTGGGATTTTTGAGTGTGCTAACCCAAGAAGTGATTGTACCTCATTTCATGGGAAGAAGGGGTTGAAGGCTCAGGGGGAAAGTAGATCGAAAAAGACAAAAGATACAATTGTAACCTTCTAGGTTCTCACCCAAAGAGGTCTCGAGAACAATAAAATATTTCTCTTAAAATAATTGAAGAACTTCAAAAAACAATTTCACATATATAAATGTCCCACTTGTTGAGGGATATACAAAAGTGTGGTATACCATTTTCATTACCCATATGGTACTCTCTATAACTCTACCTTCAAGTGACATTGTGGTACTTCCAGGGATAATTTTAGGGGCTAAATTTCGTTTGTGGGCTAATTTTCCATGGTTTTTCCCAAAATAAGATTCGCTATTCTAAAAATGATTCAGCCAAATTCTAAAGGATAAAATTATTTTACTTTAAAAATCGCCAAAATTTTATACAAACTATATAAAATCCTTAGACATTTGAATAATTTTACAAAAATATCACCAACATTTTATAGTTGGCATATGAAGGATTAGTAATATTCGCCAAGATTTCTACATTTTAAAATAAATTTCCATCCTTAAAATCATCATTGGGTACTTCTTTCAAGTCTTCTATTACCCATATGTAGTACCCAATTGTTTTGGATTTTAATAAATTTATGCCAATAAATGGGCTTGGAAAATGGATGCATTGAAAACGAAGGTGTAGCACACCTTGTACAAAGGAATCGATAAATGAGACAATATAAACCATTGTATGTCATGAATGCCATGCCCAAAGGAATGAACCCCATCCATTCCATCTTCCTTACATGGCTTAGAGAGGGTCCACCTATTAATCACCCCTTGACTTGAGGAATGACTCACTCAATAGGTCACCTTGACAACCCTCCCATACCTAAATTTGGAAATTTGCATAGGCTCTTTGAGCACTTGTTTAATTTGATAAGGTAGTTTTGGTGCACATGTTTAGGTGGATCTTGTATTAAATGTGACTTTACTTGCCATGATACATTTGACTTGATAACCTTGGAGGGAACACTCATTTTTCTTTGCAAGACCTAGCTTGGCTCACAATTTGGAGGAACAATCCTAGCTTGGGCCTTCATTCGAGATTGAAGCCCACATGTTGGATGACATGAACCACACCTTGGGTGAAGGTAGAAGATGGGAGTTTCCTTTGGAGGAAAGAGAAGAAACCTTGAATTAGGATACTTGTCCCTTATTTTCCCAATGTTTGACCTTGGAAGGTCATAACGTCTCTCTCTTGGGATTGATGTCATGATTTAGGGCTAGGGTTTGATGATGGTGATGATGATTTTATGAATCAACATGATTGATGGAGAGAAGAACCTAGCACATGAATGGATTTTCTTTGGAGGTCCAACGATTTCCTCTCCAACATGAATGTTTTTCTAAAAGTGCAAGATGTCACCCAATTAGGGAATTACGTCATATTTTTATGGTTTATTTTGTGAAAAAAACATTTTTGTTTTGTAAATGGGTAAAATAAAGGAGGCCAAGCTCCTTATTTTGTGGTTTACCCTCATCTTATCTGGACACACATTATATTAAGGTATTTTATAAATAAGAGACCAAATCATTTTCATTTTAACATAGTGTTGAGGGGTCCTAAATCCCTTACCTCAACAGTAGGAACCAAACCTGTCACTGAGGCCCAATTAGACTCTGCAACTTTTAATAGTGGAATGGGTCTCTAGATATTAAAATCTGGCCAAATAATCGATGGGCTTTATGTTTTCTTGTGAAGGATTCCCCTTCTATTCAGACATTCACTTTTTGTATTTTCTCCTATAGGTGGGACCGCTACGAGATAAAATTCAGTATAAACCAACTAGGTGATAAAGTGGGAACAAACTTAACTATTGGAGAAGAGGTTGAGCTTGGGATAACCCTTTCACTCTAGCATGCAGACAATGACCATCTACCACATGCCTAGTACTAATACATTAACTGTGCAAGTATTCCAGTTACTCACTGAGATACAATTTATCAGAAGAAAACATGCATGTGATAAACGATGGAAATTAAAATAATTCACTTAACTCTAATCATCAATCACGTAATAACACAATGATTCATATTCATCATTAAAGAAAATAAATGTACTACATTGAATAAGATAACTTATCAACAAATTTAGTAGCTCTTACTCGTTACAACATCCATTCATGAGACGAAATAGGGAATGATTCTTCTCCACATCCAATCATATACTCTTTTGATGAAAATCACAAACTTGTCTCGGGTCCTAAACAAGACTTCTCAATTAAAGGAAGCTCTGAAATAGTTCTTTACAAAACCAAAAAATGAGGTTCTTCCCAACAACCATCGAACTTTTTCTAATAGGCCGATCCTTCTATTTATAACATACTATTACCTAAAAATAACCACTAAAGTGAAACTAAGTAAAAAAAAAACTCACCACATTGCACTTTCTTCTATCAATATTTATAAGACTCATCTTAGGATTTCAATTAAGTGGGTGAATCTTCTCGTACTCCAACCACTTGATTAAGATATCCTCGCATGTGTTGTCATACAGGAATATATTTTTTTCCATTGGGGCTGAGTGAATATCTCTTATCTCTATTGCTTGTGCTCCATACTTGATTATTCTGGCACTTAACTATTGCAACATGGCCCGAGATTTGATCAGGTTCTCCATGAACTATCGCACCTAACCTGGTGCCATGTCTGTCACCCTTGCTATTTCCTTGACCCATGATGAGTCTTGTTCAATATGTGATTTGACTATGTCATGCAAGTCAACAAAGTCCTCGGGTGTGCCAAATTTGGGGAGATCGATGGCTCTCATTACCCAATTGATCTTGATCCAGTTTTTCTCACACTTGGCCCATTTCTCTTGGATTTCTCGATGGGGTTCCCAAGCCATTTTTTCCCAATATTCAGCCAATTTATTTATGTGATCAAGGCTGCTTTCTTTTAACACCCGAATGTCGTGCTCTTCTGTATCTTATCCCTGTTGAACCGTTGTGATATAGTCGACCCTTTCCATGGCTTGTTATGCCTTCTTGTACAACCTACCCATATCCTTGAACGTAGCCAACGCCATGAGCATGTCTTCTTATATCTCGGCTATCCTTTCATTGAATAGGTGTCATTCATCTGTAAATTTTCTATAGGCCTCCTTGAATTCGCTCTTTAGGAACACTGCAGCCTATTTGGTGTCCTGGTAATATTTAGCCAATTGGCACAAATGTTCCAATTATTTTAGATAAGTAGCTAGCTCCTCTTCATCCATTTTTTCTCTACCTAGGGAGGCATCAGTGATTTCCATCGCTGTGTCGATAAGTTCATATGTTTTGGCGTGCTCTTTATTTATCAGATTTTCCTCCATGGTGATGAGGATGGAGTGATCCAGAGTGATCCTCCTCTTCTTGATGGTCCTCTACATAATAGATTTCCTTTTCTAGTCATAAGAAATGGCATGTGTGTTGGAAAATTCATCCATGGGCTCGGGGATTTGTTGATCTCCCTAGGTGATTGTATTTTTCCTGGCTTTCGATGGTATATATTTATTCAAGACTGGGTTCTTGAACTTCTTCCCTTTGTTCCAAAATCTTGACTTTTGTTTGTCTCTCATCGGGAATTTGAGTACTAATTGAAATTGAGGCATCAGGGGTAGTCTCAGTGCTTACTTGATTATCATTCGTTTATATGTTGATTTCTTTCCATGGAGATTCTACCATTTGTTCGACCATCTCTGGTTCATCCTTCGGACTATCTACTTGGGACTCTGGTTCATCCTTTGGGCTTATTGTTCATTCTATGGAAGCCCCTGAACTCAAGCATCGGGAGCTGGAGAAGATTTCTTTTCCGACTCCTTTTCCACTGTGATATGTAAAAGGGGTCACAAGGGATACCTATGGGATCTCTTCATCATCATAGATGTTTATTAATTTGTGGAGGGGGTCTAGTGAATTTTCTCCCACTGATACCCAAATTGTCTCTCGTTGGGCTGAAACACCCACTGGTGATCTGGCCTGTGACATTTTTATTTCAGGGTCATCTAACCCAACGATTTCATTGATATCTATCAGTTCAAGGCCACTTGGGCCTATTTGTCTCTTATATGGGTTGTCGGAAGGGGACCCTATCATTCCTGTGAGATCCAAGTCATCTTCCAGCTGATCAATTACTCATTGTGCCTATTCTATCATGAGTAACCCACTCTCAATCACGTCCTGAGTCATAGGGAACCCTCTATCTTGCATCGGGCCTACCACGGGGGCCTCTCCCGCTTTGGTCACTATCATTTCTTCTCTGGTTCTAAGGGCCTCTTGAACTGATTGTTCTATGGTTGTCATTTGTTCATCTAGACTCATGGCTCTGAACCTAGTCATTTTAGGGTCATCGATCCTTGCCACCACCTCATCCTAGTCCTGGGCATTTTTTGTGAATATTTCATCTTAAATTTTTTTGTGGGCATATGGCCACTAGGACGACAATTGCGAGGCATGTTTCAATACCAGACCCTTTGGGTTGTGGTTTTGCAATTGACCGGTATCTCTCTCTCACTCTCACTCCCTATTTCTCTCCTTATCCCACTCTCTCCATTTTTCACCCTCCTTGCCTCTCCCCACCCCTCTCTCTCTCCCTCTCCCTCTCCCTCCCC
>JZKD02S0467356.1:433242-451225 GCA_000966675.3 Picea glauca
TCTCTCTCCTCTACTCTCTCCCTCTCTCTCTCTCTCTCGACTCCCTCTCTTCCTCTCCCTCTCCTTCCATTCCCACTCTACCTATTTCTCTCCCTCTCCTTCCATATTCCCCCACCCAATATCTCCCATCTCACTCTTTGTCTCTCTTCCCACCCTCTCTCTCCCCTTTTCCTCTATCTTGCCTATCTCTCAATCCCCCCACAATCTCTCTCTCATTTCACCATCTCTCTCTCTCTCTCATTTCACCATAATATCAACATTCCCTCCTAGCTAGGGAGGTATAACTGATAATGGTCTTGAGCACAAACAAACCATTCACTGGTAGTATCATGAGCACAGTCATTATTATCCAACTAGATAATCTC
Organism: Picea glauca; assembly: GCA_000966675.3. Lineage (NCBI taxonomy): Eukaryota > Viridiplantae > Streptophyta > Pinopsida > Pinales > Pinaceae > Picea > Picea glauca. The sequence goes on from JZKD02S0467356.1 coordinate 433,608, forward strand.
CATGACAACTGGTATACTATCAATTAATAGAACACAACTGTGTTTATCCATGGTAGTATGAAACTACTCAAACCATGACACATAGTGACAAACAATGAAACATATCCACCACAGTAGCATATCTCTATTGTCTGGAGATAAGCAGTCTCCATAACAATCATCTGATATCAACCTACACAGAAAATATTGTTAAAATAAACTGAATCATCTGGGCCAATGTTTCACTCACATCTATGATATCTTGAAAGGATATCTTCCCTCAGAGTAGAACATCAAGGATGGGATATCTTCCTTATTATTCTCAAACAAGGAAGAATAATTGTTCTGATTTCTTGGACCATTCCTCACCCTGGGCCATTCCTTCGACACTAAACAAAGTGTAATCTGGAGAGAATGAATCTTCCCTAAGGAATGTATGTTCCTGATTGTTGATCCTGGACCATTCCCCAACCTGGGCCATTCCTCCGGCACTAAGAAAAGTTCAACCTAGAGAGAATGAATACACGCTAAGGAATGAATGTCCAGACCATTTCCTCTGTTAACCACAATAGGAAAAGACTGTAATGCCCCATATCTTGAACTTTAGGGAGTTGGAAGATTGACTGTTTACTCATATTAGTAATTCAATTCTTAACATTTGTTTGGGCTCAATTAGATTGAGATATGTACATATTTTTATATGTTGCATGATATTATTTTCATTGTTATATACGCCTGATGATGATAGCTCTTTGATTTGTTTAAACTTGCAAGTTAAAATGTGGAATTTAGGTACGTGGATACTAGTTCAAGTTATGATATGAATGCATAACAGATGCCAGACATGATAAAAATAAACATCCATTTCTTAAATTGAACGTCAATACAGATATGGATCCTTATATGAAATTATTATGTATATGCATAGATATGAGTTATTGGTGGACTAAATTACAGGTTAATGATCTATGTGATAGCCAAATGACTATAGTATTGAGGTGAATTGGATGTCATAGACATCAAGAAGATAGGGTATGCTATATGTTGTACTTATTATTTAATTTATGATTCGAAATATTGCTATGATTTGTGGTGAGTGTGGTTTTGACAGGACGCACAACTTGCCCAGAGTGATTGTTTGATGACGTGACTCTAAGAACATTAGTTGCATAGTATGAATCGATATAGGGTGTTGACCCTAGTTCTATAAGGAGGGGTGGAGGTATTTCCCACTGTTTATCCTCCGAAACCTAGAGTTGTGGGAGGTCTATGTGAAGTCACGCTCCCCTAGATGTGTGATGGTGACTGCTAGTTTCCTATTGGGGAAGCTTGGTTGAGATGTATGACACTTTCACTTACAGGTTCTATTTGTATTTAGGTCAATATAGTTAATGCTCCAACTTAGTCCAACAGAGGAAAGGATAGGATGGAATATGGAAGTAGGTTAGGAAGGAAGGATGCTTCGATGATAGTTCAGAATATTGATTGAGGATTAGAGATGCCACTATTGTTTACTCACTTGGTTCCTACCATGTTTAAAATCCTCATTGATTTCCTATTGATATTTTAAGTCTGACAATGAGTTATTGATGAATTGGTGTAATTTAGTTCATTAAGATTATTAAATGATGCATTACTTGATCTGTTGTCCTACATGTTTTAGTGATCATATAGGAACTATGCACTAGGGGCAATGATTATTTATCGTTAGTACATACATGAGATATGTGTCCGTTAGCTATGCACACATACCCTACCCATGTACACTAGTAGAAGTAATTAATGTATTAATTATTAAAGTAAATTATTAATTATTTAATTGAATATTTATTGAATGTTAAATTATATTTCATACAAAATATCTAGAAGCATTAAATACCTTCCTGACTTTGATAGATGGTGGGTGTGATGAATTGAATGAGCATGGTGGGGTGTTATATTCATTTTGGGGAAAATTATCAAATTACATTTATTAGCTAGCATGAGAAGAAATACTTTTCTTTTATTTTATTGTTCTTTAATGCAAGTCATTTATATTTTAGTTTGATTTTAATATTTTCCCAAAAATCTAGATAAGGGACGTTGATGGATAATCATGAGGGTGGTTGAGGAGACTTGGGGAAGGGTGTATGAAGACTTGATAAATAGGGAGTAAAAGTGTTGAGGAAGGGGGGATTGGAGAGGTTTGTGCATGATGAGAGTTTGTGAAATTCTTAGAAGATATAATTCTCGTGATAGTTTTCTTTGAGCATTTATGCATTTTTTTTCTTGGAGTCACGGGCACAATAGGCCAATAAACTGAAAGGTTTCTTGAAGCTAGGAGGTCGGCTAGGCTCCTAGTTGGCAGGGAGGATTTCATTGTTTCACTTTGGGAATGTGGGAAAATAATGCTTGGAAGTGCCCAGGACTACATTACAACCGATGAGCTTTGACAAGATAAGGAGGAGGTATTTTTAGGTGGTATTTGGTTATTGATATTTTGTATACATTTTTGTTTTAAGTTCTAAATCATAGAGTTAACATATTACTTATTTCATCATGTTATCTATATTTATCATTGAGAAAATGTAGAAGAATTGTGTAATTGAAAATCAATGAAATTGTGCTAAAACAAAGTTGTTATTGTGTATGTATAAAATGAAAGATTAATTGTTTAACATCTTGGATGGGTGTTACAAATACTGTCCTGTACCAACCTCCAAAACACACCATTCCTCATGTTAACCACAATGAGAAATCGTTGTCCGGCGAGACATGCCAGTCTTCTTAAGTAAACCTCAAGAAGAGAGACTTCCCTAGAACACTCCCCATGTTAACCATAATGGGAAGTCACTATCTATGGTACATCAACAATATGGACCATTTTTCAAACTAGAAAATGTCTGTCCATCAAAAATCTCAATCCACTTTCCAAACAGGAAAGAATCTTCCCAAGATGGACTATTTTTCAATATTGAAAATGAATGTTCTCAATAATATGTCAATTCTCCCTCCCAACCTAGAGAGTCATTATTCCTTTTCAACTAAGGGAGTTATTTCCACGATCCCCATATTTTCTCGAAAATATGCAAACTTTATTTTGGAGAGAGACTTTGTCAGGATATTTGTTGTCTGCTCATCTATGGGGATGTACTAGAGCTTTACTTCTCCTTCCTGGACGTTATCTCTAATAAAGTAGTATTTGATCTCAATGTTTTTTGACCATTCATGAAACATTCGATGTTCTGATAATATTATACAACTCTAATTATCACAATGTATTATGGTCGTATCTGGAATCTGATCAAATAAATCAGAGATTAGTTTCCTTAGCCATATTGTTTCTGTGCATGCTTCACATGTCGTGATATATTATTTCTCTTTTGTGTTGAGTGCGATAGACTTATGTTTCCTATTGCACCAATATATCATAGCGGAGACCAAGATGAAACACATTCCTAAAGTACTCTTTCTGTCTTATGCACTTCCTTCCCAATCTGAATCTGTAAATCCATGAAGTTGTATATCACTGGATGTGGTATATCTTAAGCCATAGTTTATTAGTCCCGCAAATATATATTAGGACATGCTTTGCAGCTATCCAATGTTCATGTCTAGGTTCCACCTGGAACTGGCTTAATGTATTCATGACAAAGCAAATGTCTGGTCGAGTATTTACCAAATACATCAATGACCCAATCAACTATCAATATAGTGATGGATCTGCTCGATCAGAATCTTGATCTTTTACTTTTCTTATATCTGTAGTCATAGGAGTATCCATGGATTTGAAAACCATCATTCTAAACTTCTGAAGGATCTTTATTATGTACTTTCCTTCACAAAGGAATACTTCACCACTCTTCTGCCATACTTCTAGTCCCAAGTAATAATGCATGAGACCTAGATCTTTCATATCAAATTCAAAAGCTAGTTCCTTTTTGCATTGGATGATAAGAGACTCTTCACCTGTTATGAATAGATCGTCAATATATAATTATAGAATCATAGGTGCATTGTCCACGAATTTGTATTAAAGGTTTGGATCTACATGAATCTTGGATAAACCAAGTCTCATTAGATAGCGATCCATTCTGGCATACCAAGCCCTTGGAGCTTGCTTGAGTCCATATAAATATTTCTTTAATCTACACACATGAGTGTCTCTCGAATGTACCTCAAACCCTTGAGGTTGTTCAATATATACTTCTTCTTCGATTGCTCCATTGAGGAAAGTTGTCTTTACATCCATCTGATGTATCTTCCATCCCATGGAAGCGACAAGAGATATGATAGCTCTAATGGAAGTATATCTAGCTACTGGAGAATTTTTTTTGTCATAGTCTTCTCCCTCCTTTTGGAAGAACCCTCTAGCTACGAATCTTCCTTTGTATTTATCCACGCTTCTGTATGTTTCATGTTTGATCTTATATACCCATTTTGAAATTACCACTGATTTTTCTTTAGGTCTAGGTACGATTTCCCATACATAATGTTTCATAATGGATTGGTGTTCTTTTTTAATAGCTTCTTTCCATTGTCCCTTTTTAACTGCTTCTTTGAATGTGGTAGTTTCTTCATCTAGAAGCTTCATCATATACGCTGTATAGCTAGAGTCTATTTTAGTCTTCTTACTTTTTCTGAATGTTACTTCGGGAACCTTAAGTCTTTCTGGATATTGTAAAGTGGCTTCAAGCCAAGCTAGTCATTTCTCGTTCTTAGGTATGTTGTCTAAATCAATGGTCTCACAAGGTTGCATAGGATGATCAGGTTGTTCCTTTTTGTCATCTTGGTTTTCTATCCTTTCTTCACTAGGTTCTTCATTCTCTTCTTCTTCTATCGTTTCTTCTATAGATTTCTTGAAAGCCATATTTTAATTGATTGTCACGTCTCTTCTAACTTTGATCTTATGTTGTTCCAGAATATAGATTCTATAAGCCTTGGATGAATCACTATATCCCATGAATATCCCCTTCTTTCCTGAGGGTTCTAGTTTATTCCTTTTATCCTTAGAAATGTGAGAGTAGACAGGACATCCAAATATTCATAGGTTTTTCACATTTGGTTTCTTACATGAGAAAGCTTCTTATGGAGTCATTTCATTCAATATACGGTGAGGGTTTATGTTCTACACATATATTGATGTCATGGTTTCTTCTCCCCACAAGAACATGGATAGACCTTGATCATTTAGTAGTGTTTTTACATTTTCTTCGATACATATGTTCTTTCTTTTTTCTACACCATTTTGTTGAGGATTATGAGGAACAATTAGCTCCCTCCTAATCCCTGCCAATTTGCAGAATGCAACGAATTCCTTTGATTTTTACTCTCCTCCATTATCTAGTCTTAATGTCTTGATCTTCTTGTTCATGAGGTTTTCTATCTCTGCTTTGAAATCTTGAAACTTGTTGAATGCTTCATCTTTTGTCTTCAATAGATATAACCAAGTCTTTCTTGAATAATCATCTATGAAGATTACGTAGAAAATAGATCCTCCTAGAGATCTTACTGGCATCAGACTGCAAACATCTGAGTGTATTAGATCTAGAATCTCCTTAAATCTATTGTTGTTTCTTGGAAATGGTTTCTTGGTAATTATTGTGAGCGTACCTTCTATGCCAAAGTTCATTGGGATTGACTTCGTTGTGTATGAGAGCTTCTTCATTTTGTTCCAATAGTCTATACAGATTTCCTTCACGACTTATAATAACCCTAGCATTCTCTATGCTGGAGTCTTTATGCCATGATAACACTTTTCCATATATGAAAGATATTTTGTTTCCTTTGTCTTCTAGGAAAGATATGGATACACGATTATTTTCTAAACCAGGTACATATAAAACATTTCTTAAGTGAACATTGTTTCATGTTTTCAACTTGTCGGAGGCTTGTCCAAATCCTTCGACTGTGTAAGTTCTTTTATCTCCAATATCTACCTTGTACGATGTATTCTTCTCATTTAGATTTGAGAGTCTGGCTTGATCTCCCATCATGTGCCTAGAAGCTCCACTATTGATTGTCCACATGTCATCTTCAATCGTTCCAGTGAGTGCTGAGTAGTATAGAAGACTGATCTTTTCACTCATGTCTTTAGTTGACTGGTAGCTGGTCATTTCTAAGATTATCAATTACTACCATAATTGAATCATGTTGTTTTTGAGTTCTAGGCAAACATGTCATAAAATCTAGTGATATAGTCTCCCATTTCCATTCTGGTATAGGTAGAGGCTGCAATAGGTCGGCTGGATGTTGGTGTTCATCCTTCACCTATTGAAAATATTGGCACTTAGACAAGTATTCTACTGTCTCACCTTTCATATTAGGCCAAAAAAAAACTTCCTTAGTATTGTTGTCATTTTATGGTGTCGCGGATGACCATAATATGGTTTCTTGTGTACTTCGTCCAACACTGTTAACTTTAATTCAACAGAATCTGGTATGTATAATCTATTTTTGAATCTTAGTGGACCATTTTTGTCCAAACTTAGATCTGTTTTGTCTAGATTTTCTGCATTATTTTGTAAATCTACCACTGTTTTAATGTAATTTTCATCATTATTACTTGTAGCCATTATCCTGTTCTTAATGTTTCTTTCAGACCTGGTAATGCTCATCTCAAACAACCCATGAATTCTTATACTTAAAGCATCTACCACTTTGTTTTCCTTACCCTTGATGTGTCTTACCTCGAAGTCGAATTCGCTCAAGAAGGCAATCCATCTTGCTTGCCTTGCATTGAGGTCAGGTTGACTAAACAAAAAGTTAAAACCATTGTTATCAATCAACAAAAGAAATTTTATGCCCGTTATATAGTGTAGCCACATCTTCAATGCATGGATGACAACTGCTAACTCTAAGTCATGAGTGACATAGTTTCGTTCGTGCTCTTTTAGTTTTCAGGACTCGTAACAAATAATGTGTCCTTCTTGAGCTAGGGAGCCTCCCAAACCTTTTTTTCTCACATCCACATAGACTGTGAAGTCTTTATCCGAGTCTTCTATCCTTAAAATTGGTGTAGTTGTTAATAGTTCTTTTAACTTATTAAAACTGTCCTGACATTTTTATGACCAATTAAACTTGGTTTTGTTTTTTTGTAGGGATGTGATAGGGTATGCAATCTTCGAGAATCCTTCTATAAATATGTGGTAGTATCCAGTGATCCCCATGAATGCCCAGATGTATTCTACATCCTTAGGGATAGTCCATTCCATGATGGATCTTATTTTCGTCTGGGTCGACTGCAATACATTCTTCAGATATTACATGTCCTAGGTATTGTATTTTGTTTTGATAAAAGTCACATTTGTCGAATTTAGCATATAGTCTGTGTTTTCTTAAAGTTTGTAATACTATCCTTATATGTTCTTCATGTTCTTTTTCTATTTTAGAATACACTAGGATATCATCAATAAATACCAAAACAAACGTATCCAAGTACTGACTGAAAATGTTGTTCATTAAACACATAAATGTTGATGGTGCGTTAGTGAAACCAAATGGTATAACAATAAATTAGTAATTTCCATATCTCATTATGAATGTTGTTTTACTTATGTCGTCATCTTTTATTCTAACCTGGTGATATCCAGATCTTAAATCCAGCCTAGAAAAAATCTTTTCCCCACCTACTTGATCAAACAGACCGTTGATTCTAGGTAGGGGGTATTTGTTCTTAATAGGTCATTTTGTTTAACTGTTGGTGATCAATGCATAATCTTAGAGTTCCATCTTTATTTCTATGAGACACTTGGCTTTATGTATTCCTTATCCAATAGTTCTTGTGGTTGAATCTTTAATTCTATTAATTTGGGTAAGCTCATTCGGTAGGGCACCATAGATATAGGAGTTGAACCAGGCAGCAGATCGATAGAAAAGTCTATCTCTCTCCTTGGGATAGTTTAGGTATCTCATCAACAAACACATCTCTAAAATCATGTAAGATGAAAAAATATTCTAAGCAAGGTTTATTTTATTTTTCCAACATATTTTTCACTTGGATAACATAAATCTTACAACCTTTTCTCATGCACTTCTTAAATTGTATTGTTGAAACATGCCTAACTGAGACTAGTTTTTGTATGCCTTGTATTGTCCTAACAATGTTGTTTTCGTCTTTGTAAGTGAGTGTTTTTTCATAACTATCCAGAACTTCTTTATGACTCTCTAACCAATCCATTCTAATAATTATATCATAATACCTTAAGGGTAGAATATTCAGATTTATCTTTTTGTCTTGACCTCCTAAATTGATCTCACAGTGAGAAATGAAATCAATTACTTTTTTTTTTGTTCCTGTTGCTAGTTGGACTAGCCAAGATTTTGCATGTCTTAAATTCTTAAGTTTAATTGAATCCACTACACCAAGAGAGATATAACTCAAAGTATCCCCTCGATCAATTAAAACAAAAACACGATTAATGTTAACCTTACCTTCAACTTCCACTACAGTGGACTGGTGATTAGCTTGTCGACCATCCACGACCGCATTAATCCGATGTAAGATTCTACCCACATCTCCCACTGTAGAGGCTTCCTGTAGATTGTGAACTGTAGTCCTGGATGTAGAAGTTAAACGTGGAAAGTTCCTCCTTAAGTGAGTTTCTCCACATTCCCAGCATTTTAACAGTTCTCTGGGGTTGTCTCCAAACTACTTTGTTCCCAGATTACCTGGTTTACCACCTCCTTAGGTGTTCTGGTTATTGGAGTGAAAATATTTCCTTGGAAAACCCTTTTCTCCATTCTGAAAAGGGGTTGGTTGATATCCCTTCTTTCGTTGGTTCATTTGGTCTTATTTCTTGTCTTCCCAAGCCTTGGGAAATTTTGAACACTATTTATATTGGTCGTAACACATTCGGGCCTTCCTGAAAACTTCACTTAAGGAATTGGGGTTGTCGAATCGATTAGGTCCTTATAGGACCGTGGTAAATAGCTTAGGAACCACTAGATCTTTACTTTGTCCTCCCAGATATAAGGCACGAACCTTAATAATTCCAGGAATTTGTTTATCAGGTCATCCATAGTCATTTGACTGAGTTGTAGCTCATAAAACTCTTTGGTTTTTCTTTCATAGTAAATTTCAGATAAATATTGTTTCTTAAAGTATTTCTTAAAATATGACCACTCCATTTGTTTTTCCTTTAGTCCCTTGGCCAACTTCAGGTCTTTCCACTATATGCTTTCTTTTCCTTTTAGGTCATAGATGGCCATTCTGACCTTCATATTGCTAGAATAGTTTTATATCTGGAAATACTTTTTTATGTCTAGTAACCATGCTTCCACCTCCTCCCCTATCATGGATTCCCCATCAAAGTTGGATGATTTGATTTTCTTAAACTCTCCTTCCAGGTGGTCTACCTGTTTCCTCTTTCTTATTATGTTTTTTTTATCTTATGCTGATGGTGTGCCTTCAGAAGAGCTATCCCCCTTTTCTTCTTCAGGGAAAGAATTTTCGAAGGCTCTCTTGCTGACCTCTTCTTCCTCATTGTTATCTTTTAAGATCTTATTTTTTACTATACTATGCAATAGTACTACATTTATTTCTTGTTGTTCTTGTTGTGCCTTTTTCAGTTTCTCATTGTCTGCTTTGAAAATTTGCAGTTCCACAATACTTGATTTTTCATAGTTTCCACAACCTAGGTGGAAGAACTTCCTTCACTATTCTGTCCAGGTTCTCTAATAGGTACCTACTTAGGATTCTCCTCGAGTTTGATCTCTTCTTCATTATTTGTTACCATGATCACAACAGAAATAAAGTTTTTATGTTTGTAATAGTAAATTTTTTGTTAGTTTTTTCATTAAACACAATTTCATGTGTTAAGCAAACATTTTTGGACCTGTTTAAGGTCCAAGCATTCTAACCTTTTCTCTGATACCATATGTAATGTTAACCAAATTTACCAAAAAAAAAAAAAAAATTCCTCAAGGACATTAAAAATCTTTATGTTCAAACAACTCATCTCAAAACTCCTACTATTATTATATGTAGGTAGTTTTCAAAACTATTAATTTTTTCAAGATTCCTGTTTCCAGTTACTGACACAATTAACTACCATTATAACATATTTTATCTTTGAGTTATTTCCTACTGCATAGTAATCATATGCATAAAGTTCAAGGGTAACTTCACTATTTCCCACCCTTCAGTTTACTAACTTATCAAATATAAGAATAAAGATTAGTAAAGCCCCACTAACATTAAGATCCTTTCCATGTATCTATATGTATATGTATATGTATTAACGTTAGATTATAGAGGAATAACCCCACTCGAATTACATAAAACTTTATGCATAGACAATATCGATATCATACAGGTCTAAATGAATTTGAGATTAAAGGGTAGATTTCATACTTAAGATAAGGTTCAATTCATCTATCATAGACTTAAAAATAAAGGGTAACCTTATACTAGTTTCTTAAGTAATACACAAGCCCTTTCTGCAAAGGCACAGGTTATAAGGCACTAGTGAGCCCCCTCCTGAACATTGTTCAAAACAACGCATGACGAGCGCTAGGTCTTCTATGACTACACCCTTCCCTTACGTGACCATGATTGTGACCACTCACCTAGCCAAAAGGCGTTTCACAATTTCGTGTATCGACACTTTGTGTGTGAGTCTCCCTGAATCTTATGACCTTCGAAATCTTGACAGGGGCCTAGAATTTGCCAGATCCATTCCTTAACTTCCATCAATATGACCTCCAACCAAACCCTGGGGTTTACCTCCGAGCGCGTTGAGATTTTGTGTATCGAGAACTCTCGATTTCAACTATCTCAGATCAACGGTCCTGATTTCCCTGTGATCCGACCGCCCAGATCCCTCTCTTATGAATCAAAATTTTGTGTATCGGGACTTTGGAAAATCTCCCTCCTTCGTACTTTCGATTCTTGATTTCCTGATATTTCAGAGTGCCAAATCAATGGCTCACACTCCTTCAGATCTCATTGATATGATATCTCGTAAGCTTTCGAATGTCGAAATAATCTTGAACTTAACCTTCTAGAAAATCCACTGGATCTAACGACCCAAACCTCTCCTTGATGCAACGACTCAAATCAAAATCATGAACTCAGGTTTCGCGAGTTCCTAGAAATCTTACCTCTGTTTTCCTGAATTGTGAACTCCTGATAAAGCTAGATCTATGGTCCATGATCTTCCTCTGATCGATGACTCAGATAAAATTGTGATCTCAGGTTTCGTGAGTTTCCATAACTCATACCTTTGGTTTTTGGAGTTGCGAACTCTCGATAAGACTATATTTATGACCCACAATATTCCTTTGATCGACGGCTCAAATCAAATCACAAACTCGGGTTTCACAAGTTTCCATAACTCTTATCTTTGGTTGTCTAAGTTGTGAACTCTCGATAAGACTATATCTATGGCCCATGATCTTCCTTCGGTCGACAAATCTAATCAAATCACGAACTCAGGTTTCACGAGTTTCCAGAACTCTTGTATTTGGTTTTACAAGTTGCAAACTCCTTATAAGACTAAATCTATGGCCCACGATCTTCCTATGATCGATGACTATGATCAGGTTGGAAACTTGGATCTAGTGATAGATCCAGTCAAATCCAATTGACATTGAAGTTATAGTTTTTATTAAGGGACAAGGTCCATTCGGAAAATTATTCTATCTTCAAGTTTTAACTTTTTTTTAACTCCATCTTATCACAGATTAAATTTCTCAGTTTCTTAGGAGGACTTTAACCTTCACAATCTCTGGATCCAGGATAGTGTCTTGCATGAAAAGGTACTCAGGTTCCAACTTGTAGTGTTAATAAACATAAACCCATATTTTGTTGAAAATGATATGGATCTACCCTAGAACACTATTATCGTGGTATTTTTTATACCAGGCTCCTATAAGAAGATGGTTAAATTTATCTTCAACCCTTAAAGAAAAGGATAGAGGGGAAACCCCTACTGGAGATGATTTCCCTAACTAATAGTTATGATCACAAGTGTTATGTAGAGTTTGAATACTCGTTTAAATATTGTACCGAATCTACAATAGGTAACAGGTTTAAGTAGTTAAATCCCTGTACATTTTCTCTTGAGTTTATCAAAAGAAGAGAACTGTAGCCTTTTACTATATTTAATGTAGTTGGCTTAAAAGGAAATAGTTGAGAAATATCTTTCTGTGTAATATATGTTCAGGTAGTTTGGAAAATTTGTATAGGTAATAACACATATACATACACACATATATATATATCAATTATGATATTCACTCAAAATTGCATTTGGAAATTGTACAATTTATACATCCTCAATATCAACTACAAATCGATCTGATAATTGTTCTCTATTGTAGTCCATAGATTATAACACAGGAATAGGAAAAATTTCACACTTTCATCTACAACAATACACGCAACAGTTTTATTATCTCTACTAAGGAAAACTTCCATATATTTATCAACAGTTAGCACATACAACATTTTTTCTTGGCTCTACTCAATGTATAAATACAACTGTAAAGGCTTATTCAATAATTTGTTTCCTTCTACCGAACAAGTAGATGTATTCTATCGGTCATTCATCAATAAAAAATGTCACCAGAACTAAGTAAATTCATTCTACCAGTTATTAAACATCAGAACATTCAACCAGGGAAGATTAGAATAACATATCAGAACAAATTGTTGGGACCACAAATGGAATAGCCAAGTTCCACCCAACCATAGAACAGAACAACCAAACTACTTGTTCCGTTCACCCCCTATCGTGACCATGAATCCATGAGTGTGAACCTAGAAAATCCTCTTTTTCCCAATAGTCATAATAATAAATTACAATTAACTAAATTCCAAAATTCAGAATTGCCATAAATGACAATAATTTTTCAATTTCGAATTTACCAAAAACGGAAATAAATTCCTAAGTATTTTCAGACTTCAATAATAATTTATTTTTGGGGATATTACATTGCATACATGGATTGTTGAGGGATATATTGACTCGTGATGTCCACTTACATAGATGGAGACATACTTCACCATCACACTTCCTTGGTTCATCATGATGGAATTCACCACATCAGCTTATTTTCAGAAGACAATGTGTCTTTATCCATGAGATACAAGTTAAGTATTGTGGTAAGTGTCACTTTAATACTTGAGGCATCTAAATACATTGCATTTAAAGTTACTTTTGATTATAGAGCGTCTTCTTGGAAATTATTCTCTTTTCTTCGTTTCACCTTGGTGGTTGACATTGTGCCCTAGTAAGTGGTCACCCTTGGGGAAATGGTTTTCTACTGGGTGGTCTCATTGATGGGTCATCATACCATTTCCAATCATACTTATCATTTTCGATTCTTCATCCTTTTTGTCTCCTTATATTTTGGGATTTTTGAGTGTACTAACCCAATAAGGGATTGTACCTCATTTCATGGGAAGAAGGGGTTGAAAGCTCAGGGGGAAAGTAGTTGGAAAAAGATAAAAGATAAAATTATAATATTCTATTTTCTCACCCAAAGAGGTCTCGAGAACAATGAAATGTTTCTATTAAAAGAATTGAAGACCTATAAAAAACAAATTTCACATATATAAGTGTCCCACTTGTTGAGGGACATACACAAGTGTTGTATACCCTTTTCTTTACCCATATGGTAATCTATGTAACTCTACATTCAAGTGACATTGTGGTACTTCTTTCAAGTCTTTTGTTACCCAATTTTTTTGGATTTAAATAAATTTATGCCAATAAGTGGGCTTGGAAAATGGATGCATTGAAAATGAAGGTGTAGCACACCCTCTACAAAGGAATCGATAAATGAGATAATACAAACCATTGTATGTCATGAATGTCATTCCCAAAGGTATGATCTCCATCCATTCCATATTCCTTACATGGCTTGGAGAGGGTCCACCTAGGAAACACCCCTTTTATTGAGGAATGACACACTCAATAGGTCACCTTGACAACCCTCCCATACCTAAAATTGGAAAGTTGCATAGGATCTTTGAGCACTTGTTCAATTTGATAAGGTAGTTTTGGTGCACATGTCTAGGTGGGTATTATATTAAATGTGACTTTACATGCCATGATACATTTGACTTGATACCCTTGGAGGGAACACTCATTTTTCTTTGCAAGACCTAGCTTGGTGGATGATTTGGAGGAAAAATCCTAGATTGGGCCTTCATTGGGGATTGCATCCCATAGGTTGTATGACATGACCCACACCTTGGGTGAAGGAAGAATATGGGAGTTTCATTTGGAGGAAAGAGAAGAAATCTTGAAGTAGGATAGCTATTCCTTATTTTCCCAATGTTTTACCTTGGAATGTCATAGCATCTCTCTCTTGGGCTTGATGTCATGATTTAGGGATAGGGTTTGATGATGGTGGTGATGATTTGATGAATCAACATGCTTGTTGGAGAGAATACACTAGCACATCAAGGGATGGTATTTGAAGGCCCAATGACTTCCTCTCCAAGATGAACGTTTTTGTAAAAGTGAATGATGTCACTCAATTAGGAAATTACGTCATATTTTTATGGTTTATTTTGTGCAAAAATCATTTTTATTTTGTAAAGGGGTAAAAAGAAGGAGGCCAACCTCCTTATTTTGTGGTTTAACCTCATATTATATAGACAAACATTATATTAAGGTATTTTATAAATAAGAGACCAAACCATTTTCATTTTAACATAGTGTTGAGGGGTTCTAAATCCCTTTAACTCAACAGCAGGAACCAAACCCGCCACTGAAGCCCAATTAGACTCTACAACGTTAAATAGTGGAATGGTTCTCCATATATTATGATCCAGCCAAATAATCGATGGGATTTAAATTTTCTTGCGAAGGATACTCCTTTTGTTGAGACATTCTCTTTTTGTATTTTCTCTTATAGGTGGAACTGCTACGAGATAAAAGTATGTATAGACAAACTTAACTACTGGAGAAGAGGCTGAGGTTGGGATAACCCTTTCACTCTAGCATGCAAACAATGATTGTCTACCACATGCCTAATACTAGTACATTAACCGTGCAGGTATTCCAATTATTGACTGAGATACAATTTATCAGATGAAAAAATGCATGTGATAAACAATGGAAAGTAAAATAATTCACTTAAATCTAATCGTCAATCACATAATAACACAATGATTCATATTCATCATTAAAGAAAAGAACTGTAAAACGTTGAATCGAATAACTTATCAATAGATTTAGTATCTCTTACTCGTTACATCATCCATTTATGAAACGAAATAAGGAATAATTCTTCTCCACATCTAATCATACACGTTTTTGATGAAAAACATAAAATTCTCTCAGGTCCTAAACATGAATTCTCAATTAAAGGCAGCCCCGAAATAGTTCTTTACAAAACCAAAAAATGAGGGTCTTTGCAACAACCATTGACCCTTTGCTAATAGGTCAATCCTCTTATTTATAACATACTATTACCTAAAAATAACACTAAAGTGAAGCTAAGTAAAAAAAAACTTGCCACATGGCACTTTCTTCTATCTGTCTTTCTAAGAGTCATCTTAGGATTTCACTTAAGTGGGTGACTCTTCTCGTAATCCGACCACTTGATAAAGAGATCCTCACATGTGTTGGAATACGTGAATCTATGTTGTTCCATTGGGGCCGAGTGAGTCTCTCTTATCTCTAATGCTTGTGCCTGATACTTGACTATTATGGATATTAAAGGTTGCAACATGGCCCAAGATTTGATTGGGTTGTCCATGAAGTGTCACACCTGACCTGGGGCCATGTTTATCACCTTTTCTATTTCCTCGGCCCATGAGGAGTCTTGTTTAGTATGCGATTTGACTATGTCATGAAAGTCAACAAAGTCCTTGGGTGTGCCAAATTCGGAGAGGTCGATGTCTCTCATTACCCAATTGATCTTGATTGAGTTTTTCTTAGACTTGGCCCATTTCTCTTGGATTTACTGATGGGGTTACCGATCCAGTTCACCCAATATTCTCCTGATTTATTTATGTGATCAAAGCTACTTTATTTTAACACACGAATGTCATGCTCTTCTGTATCTCGGCCTTGTTGAACCACGTTGGTATAGTCGACCCTTTCCATGGCTTGTTGTGCCTTATCGTACCACCTCTCCATATCCTTGCATGTGGCCAGCGCCATGAGCATGTCTTCTTGCAACTCGGTTATCTTTGTAGTGAATAAGTGTCGTTCATCTGTAAATTTTATGTAGGCCTCCTTGAATTCACTCCTTAGAAACACAATGACTTGTGTGGTTTCTTGGTAATATTTTGCCAAGTGGCACAAATGTTCCAATTCTTTTAGAGAAGCAACCAACTCCTCTTCATCCCTTTTTTCTCTGTCCAGGGTGACATCGGTGATTTCCATCCCTGCACCGATAAGTTCAGATGTTTTGGCGTGCTCTGTATTTATCATATTTTCCTTCGTGGTGATGAGGATGGAGTGATCCAGAGTGATCCTCCTCTTTATGGTGGTCCTCAGCACAATGGATTTCCTTTTCTGGTCATAATAAATGGCATGTATGTGACAAACTTCATCCACATGATCGGGGATTTGTTGATATCCCTAAGTGATTGTATTTCCCAGGCTTCCGATGGTATATATTTTTTCAATACTGGGTTCTTGAACTTCTTCTCTATGTTATGAAATGCTGAATTTTGTTTGTTTCTCATCGGGAATTTGAGTACCGATTGAAATTGAGGCATCGGGGGAAGGATCAATACTTACTTGATTATCGGTTGTTGAGACACTGATTTCTTGTCGTGGAGAGTCTCCCTTTTGTTTGACCATCTTCGGCTCATCCTTCAGACTATCTACTTCGGTCTATGGTGCATTTGGCAGATCAATGTCTAAGAGACTCTTGACATCTTGTTCATTCTGTGGAAGCCCCTGAATTCAAGTGTCAGGAGCTGGGGAAGATGTCTTTTTTGGCTCCTTTTCCTCTAAGATATGTACAGGGATCACAAGCGATACCTTCGAGCTCTCTTCATCATCATAACTGTTTATTAATTCACCAAGGGGGTCTCTGGTTGGGCTGAAACACCTGACTGTCTATGGCTAGGAAAAATCACCCACAGGTGATTTGGCCTGGGATGTTGTGATTTCAGGGTCATCTAACCTGGTGATTTCATCGATGTCTATTAGTTCAGGGCCACTTGGGCCTATCTGGTTCTCATGTCGGCTGTCAATAGGGGACCCTATCATTTTTGTGAGGTCTAGGTCATCTTGCAGTTGATCAATTATTCGATGTGCATGCTCTATCATGAGTAAGCCCCTCTCACACACATCATGAGTCATGGAGAAACCTTTATCTTACATCGAGGCTACCAAGGGTCCCTCTTCTGCTTCAACCACTATTATTTATTCTCTTTCTCTGAGGGCCTCTTGAGCCAATTTTTCTATGGTTGTCATTTATTTATCCAGAACCATGGCTCTAAACCTAATCCTTTTAGGGTTATCCATCCTTGCCACCACCTCATCCCAGTCCTGGGCATCTTATGTGTAGATTTGATCTTCAAATTTGTCATGGGCATATGGACAATAGGATGATAATTGTGAGGAATGTTTCAATACCAGACCCTTTGGATCGTGCTTGTGGAATCGGTCAGTCTCTATCTCTCTCTCTCACTCCCTCTTTCTCTCCTTATCCCACGCTCTCCCTTTTTCTCCCTCCCTCCC
>JZKD02S0467356.1:469573-498334 GCA_000966675.3 Picea glauca
GGTCGGATCTAAATGCCACAGTAGGAATATGTGACATAACGATATGAGCTTAGCCTTCATATACCTAACCCTATCATAGGTGGTCCTGTCATGACTCCTCATGATTAGTGATGACTCCAAACCTTTAACTAATAGAATTTGATTAACAACGTGCGGTACTAACTTCAAAGTTAACGAAAGGATCCTCCAACGAGTCTCCTCTTGGACAATAAGTTAACTAAATCAATCCGGTTAGAGTATGTGAGTTCCCACTCACCGAAATATAGAGGGATTCATTTACTTCGCAGTGTGTTGATGTGAAAAGAGTAGTCCACTGTCAAGAGGAATTTAAGGCTCTGTATCTTCCAATAAATGGTAGATCTGTGTGCGTGAAAAATAATGCTTTTTCCTAGCCTTTCATTCATCCTTGATGCCCCAACTCAACTCTTGTCACATGGCTAACCGTCCTTCATACCTTCAACAATTAACTGAATAGTTAAGGTTCCTCTTAGGGTTTTAATATGTTTATTCTTTCATTGTGAAGTCCTTTTGAGAGGCTCTGCAACTTATTTCCTGTCGAAGCATACTATCGTTTTGGGGAGAAAATTACAAGGTGGAACAACATCATCATTCGCCTCCTGGTAAGCTTTCTTTAGCGTTGTGTTCTAGTTATTAGACGAGTTCTTGGTTCCTTTAGCATAGTGGGAGAAATATTGGGCTGCAACTCTGGTTATTATTGTTGGCGTCGGAAGTCACTCCTGGATTGCTTGCAGGAGCAGAGCCCGACACCCGTCAGTTTTATGTCACGATAGTTTTTAATGGATGATCAGATGGATAGAGACTCGGGGAGATATCACTCTAACTTAGGGACTGGGTCTCGCATGTAAAGGACAAGGGAGGTCTTGATCTAACTTCAGCCAGTGGGTTGATTAAAAGATGATCAGGAGGAAGACTTGATAAAAAAGGTGAACAAACAACTTCGGGCAACAGGCTTTTAGTGGTTTGCAGAGGAAAGACTCTGAGTGCAAGATCCTCTTGGTTCAGGGTCTCAAGAAGATGAAAAGGGGACTTGAATGGATCCTCCAATTCCAAGTCATTCAACGCTGGGAAAATCACAAGAATCTGATTAGAAACATCGTAACTTCTACAGTGATCCAATCCAACATCATCCTATAACAACTACAACTCGACTGGACCCTCCAATTCCGAGCTATTCTAACAAAGTATAACAAAGACGTAAAAGAAATTGGCATTCATAAGGCAAGAAGTCTCAAAATTCTATACATAACTAGAGTGTCAGTGCTTTATTAAAGATTTACAACCGGTAGCTCTCCCAAACCATCGATAGATACAAAAATGGCGAAAACTCCTACATATACTCAAAACAACAACAACAACAACAACAAAATCGAGACGTTGCATTAAACACATTGCGTCTGCATGGCTCCTGACAATCTACATCTTCCATCTCTGAATGACCGTGCAACTTATGGCAGACGGAATCAAACTCTTGACAGTTTTGTGGGCGAATCGACGTGCCTTTAATTCGTCGCCAGACTTTCCCATTATGGCGGAGGCGATGCCTAAGCAACACCAACTACTTCAATAACTGCTTCATTGGAATTGAGGATGGCCTGACCAACTTGGCACTTCTGTGACGTGGAAGACCCTTCGCGCTGCCACCTGGATCGGCTGAATGGCCTGATGGATAGGCGTGACAAGGTGTGAGAGAGGCGATAGGGGAAGACACATGGCGGAAGGTAATAAGCGGAGGGGGAAGGAGATGAGATATAATGGGCACGTTTTTAGTGGGAGGCTGACGTAGAAAGGAGCAGGACACATGGCAGGCGGTGAGTGGATGATGACATGGGAAAGGGACCACACAGACCGGAAGAGGGGAGATGGAAAGATGTTGGAGGATGAGGAAGGGGCTAAAGGGAGTGGACCTCATCGCACGGTTAGGTGGAGAATAGATGGCAAGATGACACGACAAGAAAGGGGGCCCCACGTTGATTTAAACGCAGAAACATAGATGGTGTCTAGATTGCCTGTGTGTCGTTGATCCGAGCACTCAAATCATAGCCATCAGAGAGATGCGTCCCTGATTCCATAACCCCCCCCTCCGCTTAAAGGTAGAAAGGCGGGGGGGGGTCCGGAATCACCTTGCGCATCATTGATCTAGGCGTGCGAATCTCTGTCATCCAAATTTGCTGACCTCTTAATCACAAGCGCACTTGCGCCCCAAGCTTATAGTAAATGGGTTTTTCACCCATTCCTTCACATTCTAACCCCCCTTACCAAAAATGTTGCTAACATTAGGCTTAATGGGGGATAGAGTCGTCCCTATGATGATCTAAGAACACTTTTGCAGATTCAGTGCCTTGTTGTTGGGCTATAGAGTCATTTATTAAGCTTAAAACAAAAACAATATTTACAAAAACAAAAGAGCCGATTGCAGCTTACAAAAAACATTTTTTCAAGAAATGCCCATTTACTGGGCCACTAAAAACTTATTTGCCTTCCAAATCCTACAACCTGAAAGTGTTATTCGAGAATACTTCAAGGATCTTGAAAGGCCCAAACCAGAGGGCATCAAACTTACTGTGCTTGCCCTTTTCCTGCCTAGGTGCATCCCATTTGAGCACCAGATCACCGTGCTCGAATTCTTTCTTTTTTATCTTCCTTTCAAAAGCCTGCTTGATCTTCTGTTGATGATTGTAAGCCCTATTTATGACCTACTCTCTAATCTGTTGCACTTCCACCATCTGATGAATCCTTCTGACCATATTTTCAGGCTCTCCTTCAAGGTCCTGGAGGAATTTTGCCACAGATAAGGCAAGCTGAGTAGGGAAAACGACCTCTGTTCCGTAAACAAGTTGGAAAGGTGATATTCCCAGGGACTTCTTAGTTGTCACCCGATCAGCCCATAGAGCAAATTTGAGCTTCGAATCCTAGGCCTTTTTATTGTCTTCCAATAATTTCTTAATGAGCTTGATCAGGCTTTTATTTGAAGACTTTGCCAGTCCATTTCCTTGAGGATAATAGGTAGTAGAGTGAATTAGTGAAATCTCAAACTGTTCACAGAACTTGACCAGAGGTTTAGACCTGAAGGGGGCGGCATTATCAGTGAAAATTATGCTAGGGCAGCCAAATTTGGCTACGATATCCTCCAGGAAGCTGATAATTACTTTGTGAGAAGTGCTCCTGGTGGGGACAACTTCCATCCATTTGGTGAAATAGTATGTCGTAGTCAGGATCCATCTGTGTTGGCCACTTGAGGGAGGATGAATTTATCTAATGAAGTCGAGTCCCCACTGCTGAAAGGGTGTTGAAACTATTACAGGCTTTAATGGAAGAGATTTGAGCTGTTGCTTTCCTGAGAACTTCTGGCATTTGATGCAAGCTCTGATTTCTCTGCAGACATCAGGGAATAAAGTGGGCCAGTAATACCTAGTTCGGAGGATCTTATGGGCTGTGGTCTTCAAGAAATGATGACCCCCACAAAGGCCACTGTGGAAATCAAATGTAACCTGCTGGGCTTCTTGTGGGTCCATGCACCTTAAAAATACCCCTAACGGGTGTTTCCAGTACAAGGTTTGGTCAATGAGGCAATATCT
Source organism: Picea glauca (assembly GCA_000966675.3). Lineage (NCBI taxonomy): Eukaryota > Viridiplantae > Streptophyta > Pinopsida > Pinales > Pinaceae > Picea > Picea glauca. The sequence continues at coordinate 473,170 of JZKD02S0467356.1, forward strand.
GACCGCCTTGATCTTTAAATCTCTCACCTTTCTCTTTTCCATTCCATTAGGAGGCCTCAATTCTTGCAGAAAATACAAGATATCCTTGTACCAGGCGCATGTTGCTAGTGATAAGGCACTCAGAAACGCTCATTGGATGGCTCAGCTTGCTCGTTGATGAAGTTAATTCCCAAGGATTTGCAATTGGATTCAGCTAGCAACTTGGCTAAACCCTTCCCCTTTATCAATTTGGTGGGCTTAACCTCCAGATCAAACTCCAGGATCTTGGCAATCCATTTACCTCTTCTCCCATCTATGTTAGGCTGTACGAGGATGTCCTTCACAGAGGCAGAAGGAACGTATGTGGTGATCTTTGAGTGACAGACATAGACTCTGAAAGCTTTGAGGGATTTCACCAAGGCATAAGCCTGCTTCTCCATGATCTCGTACTGGAGTTCTGCATCTCTCAATGCCTTGTTAAAGAAGGCAATAGGTTGCTCTCGCCCTTGCTCATTTTTCTGGAACAAGACCGCTGCTACTGTATCACAAGAAGCAAAAGAAAAAATCAAGAAATCTTTAGAATAATCAGGACTGATTAGCACAGGTGCCTCAGTCAACGCCCTTTTTATTTGGACAAAAGATTCCCTGGGTTCAGCGATCCATTTGAATTCATTTCCCTTCCTGAGCATGGTTGTGATGCATTTCACTAATTCATCAAAATTTGAGACGAATCTCCTTAGAAAATTAATCTTCCCCAAAAAGGCTTGAACTTCCTTCTTAGATCTGGGAAGTGACAGGGTCTAAAGTGCTTCTACCCTGCTAGGGTCAATCCTTACTCCCTCAGCTGACACTATATGGCCTAATAACTTCCCTTCCTTCATAGCGAACAAAGATTTCTTGGGGTTTAAAGATAGGCCAAACCTTCGACACTTCAGGGAAACCCTCTTCAAGTGGCATTAGTGCTCCTTGCCTGTCCTGGAGAAGATCGTGATGTCATCTAGATAGATTACCATGAACTGGTCTTTCTCCCCGATGAAGGCTATGTCCATGGCTCGCTGAAATGTTGCTCCTGCATTTATCAGTCTGAAAGGCATTTTGGCATACATGAAAGTGCCCCAACGAGTGTTGAAGGCCATTTTTTCCCTGTCCTCAGGCATGACTGATATCTGATTGTAACTAGAGAAGCCATCAATCATGGATATTCTAGATGCACCAGTGACCTTTTGCAATATGTGCTCCATGTTGGGCAGCGGATAATTGTCTTTCCTTGAGCTCCTGTTCAGGTTCCTGAAATCAACACAGAGTCTGATTTCCCCACTTTTCTTCCTTACTAGGACCAAATTGGCCACCCAATCGGAATATCTCAAGGGGACAATGATTTGGGCATCTAGCAGTTTCTTCACTTCTTTTTCCATGATAGGTAGCAACAGGGGATTTATCTATCTTAGATTTTGCTTGAATGGATTAGCCTCTTCTTTCAGTGGGATCTTGTGCTCAATGACAGATGTGTCATATGTCTTGAGGTCTTCGTAGGTCCATGCAAACACATCAACAAACTCTCTCAGCAACTCAGTATATTCAACCCTCTGCTCCTTGGTCAAACTTCTTGACAAATTGACAAACTTAGGCTCCTCTGGTCTGCCAGTGTTGCACTCAGTTGTGTCAGCATCATCACCTGAAACTCTACCCTTTACTGTCACGTCATTCCCATCGAACAATCTCTCTAATGGAACTAGTTCCCTCGGAATGTGATTGCTAGGAAGTTGAATAATGTCATGCTTCACTATTCTACTCAGCAGCTTACCCCCATCAAATCCTTCTTTAGAGATGAAATCTTGGTCGATATGCATCTCTGAAAATTCTTCAATAGTATCCAAGAGCTTTTTGATCTCGAGATCATCCTCAAACACCTTCCAATGTTTGACGTTGTCAGGTATGGAGGGCCTGTATTTTACTTCTACATCATACCTCAGTTTGGGTGACAAGGGTACATTGAAATTGCTTGCTGATGTAGCCAAGGAATATGCCATTGTGTTCTCCTCTCTTGGGATGAAAGAAATGTTAAACGTTGAGAAGAAACTGTCAATTAGGTCCCATACCTTATTTCTGTAACTCCTGAGTCGAGGATGCTTGGCCTGATAAGCGCTTCTAATCTCCTGGACTACAAACTCAGCATCTCCGAACACTGCTACCTCCTGAATTCCCATTTACCTTGCGGCTCTTAATCCCAGGACAAGAGCTTCATACTCTGCCACATTGTTGGTATCTTCAAATTCTAATTTGTATGAGAGAGATGTGTTTTCCTGAGCAGGTGACACAAAAACCACCCCAGCTCCAGTGCCTTCTCAGGAACAGGCTCCATAAAAAAAAAATTCCAGATTGGGGTGATGGAGGGAGGAAATTTAGGAGAAGCGGTGGGCTGCTTTCTGAGTTTCAGAGGAGGCTCGGGGGCATGGGTGATTTGTAGTAAACTGGAGCCTAAATCAGTGTCCAAGGAAAATATGGGATGATTGGTAGGGTTGGCTTCATCACTAATTATGTAGGCCATTTGGGCTTCCCTGTATAGTCTTCTATGCTCTCCTCCGAACAATGGGATAGTAGCATACATGAGGTCCATCTGCAAAGTTCCCCCCAGTCTTTTTATCCAATATCTTGATAACAACATACCGAAATTGGGGGGAACATTGGCCACTACAATATCCATGACCACACTTTTCATGGGCAGTTGAAACAAGGTCACAACCAGGTCTTTAATAACCCCAAGACACTAAACTCTCCTGGAGTCAAAAGAATAGAGGTCATGATAGGCTCGGGTGACTTCTAGCCCCAATTATTCCATGACGGTTTTGGGTATGCGGTTGTGAGAAGCCCCTGAATCCATCAAGCAGTTGTGAAGCACTTTATCATGTATGTTCAGGGATGTGTATAAGGGAGGGGATGAATCATCTCTATCTTCTACCATGGGACCTAGGACAACTGTTGGCTTTTCATCTTGGAGTTTTATGGAGTCTGTGGGAAGGCATGAGGCTTCAGAATGTAAAATCTCAGAGAAGCATTTTTTAAATTCTTCATGTTTAATTAGCTCGGTGAGGGGCACAGGGATTCTGATCTTTTGAATTTCATGCTCAAAATTAAAATAAGATGTAATCTTAGGGATTTTTCTTATTTTAGGAACATGATTCTGAATAATAGGAGAGAGGGGTTGGGCCTTCTTACCTCTGTGAGCGTCTGCTACTTCATTAGCAGGTTTCTCTGTTCTAGTGGACTGCTCAGGAATATCAAGTGCTGCTGTCTTTTTGTCATACCTCAAGTTATACCTACCTCGACCACCACTAACCTTGTCTTCCTTGCTCAGCTCATTTAGCTAACTGTTCATGAGAGACTCCTCGTATGCTGGTTGAGTCAAATGAGGAAAAGGTGGAGTCGCTCTGAAGCAGTGGATCTTAGGCTCAAGCTCGTCTGTTTCCCCTTCTTCATCTTCGGCCACAAAATTGTTCTGTAAGGGGGCCTGAATTCTTTGGTCTTCTCTATCTCTTCCCCTTTCTCTGTGCATAGTCAGGGGAGAGATATTGTTTGGCCTCCTAAAACCTCCTTTGTTTTCGGCGCTATGAGGTCCCTTATATTCTTTCCTCCTTTCCACCTTCAATCTCTCCATCTCTTCAGACAGAAACTTCATCATCTTGGTCAGTTCATCCACTTGAGGGTGGGGTACCGATGAGCCAGAAGTTGAGGCTTCAGATTTTCCCTTTCTTCTGTTTGTGTCGGCCTTGTCCCTCAGTCTGTTAGCTTCTAATACATTATATTCCACTTCTATATCCACATATTGCATTTGAGCTAAGGAGGTGGCTCTTCTTTCCCTCAATAAGAGGCAGAAATCAGGGTCAAATGCACCAGCATAGGAAATTTGGGCAGAGGCTTCTGAGGGCTTTATCTCTGCAGGAATCTTATTATACATATTATTGAATCTTTTGGAGAAGTCAGAGACAGATTATCCTTCTTATTTCTTCAGAGACCCAAACTCTGTCATGTAATACATGAAATCCTTCCTATCTCCCCACTTCCTCAGGAAAACACTATCCAGGGCTTCAATTCCAGCAATAGATCTGGGGGCCAATCCTCTAAACCATTTCCTCACCTCGCCATCCAGGATCTGGATGAAGACTCTCATCTAGACGTCTTCATTTTCAATGTTTAGGTTGTCTGCATAACTGTAGAAAGCAACCAGGTTCTCTTCCGTAGTTGCGTCCCCTTCCCCGGTGAACTTGGGCATGTATTTCAAGTAATATTCAGAAGGGAGAGGATTCATAGGATGGTGTAGGATTAAGGGATCATATCTAGCAGCGACTATGGATTCCATTCTATTCACAGGGCGATTAGCACCAACCATAGGAATATTAAGTGGAGGAGAACTAGGAGAAGGGGTTCGCGAAGGGGCTACTGGGGATGAGTCTCGAAGTGGAGTGTGGAACAAGAGAGGATTTAAGGAGAATGATAACGAGTTCAAGTTAGCAGGTGCTCCTCTTTGTGCATGAGTGGGGAATATTCTGTAGTCCCGGGTCTACGCCAAGGAACAACTTCAGAGGAGAGGGGAGTGACAAGGATTTCTCCCTCCAATCCCAGATCAGGAGGGGAAAACTCAGCAGGAACACTCCCAAAATTCAAGAAACGGGAAACCTCTGAAGGAGGTCTATTAAGAAACTGAGAAGGAGAAAAATTAGTTCTCACAGAAGGAGATGGCAGATTACCTATTTCGACGATGGAAACTTCTTCTGCAGAGCTCTTTCCTCTTATGAGAACCACCTCTGGATCAGCTTCAGGTGTAGCTAGAGGTAGATGTGGATGAGACCGCGTGTGTCTACCTCTGAAAGCCACAATTAATAGAGCAGGTTGTCCCTAGCGGAGTCGTCACAATGGATTCTCCAGGTGCACAACAACAATCTTGATAATTCTGATATCTGATGCACCTTCAGAATCAGTTGATCGTTGTCATTCAATCCCAGGGAAAATATTCAACTTCGTCCCCGGCAATGGTGCCAGAAATGTTAGCATTGGAAGTCACTCCTGGATTGCTTGCAGGAGCAGAGCCTGACACCCATCAGTTTTATGTCACAATAGTTTTTAATGGAAAATCAGATGGATAGATACTCAGGGAGATATCACTCTAACTCAGGGAATGGGTCTCGCATGTAAAGGAAAAGGGAGGTCTTGATCTAACTTCAACCAGTGGGTTGATTAAAAGATGATCAGGTGGAAGACTTGATAAGAAAGGTGAGCAAACAACTTCGGGCAACAGGCTTTTAGTGGTTTGCAGAGGAAACACTCTGAATGCAAGATCCTCTTGGTTCAGGGTCTCAAGAATATGAAAAGGGGACTTGACTAGATCCTCTAATTCCAAGTCATTCAATGCTAGGAAAATCACAAGAATCTGATTAGAAACAACGTAACTGCTACAGTGATCCAATCCAACATCATCCTATAACAACTACAACTTGACTGGACCCTCCAATTCTGAGCTTTTCTAACACAGTATAACAAAGACATAAAAGAAACTGGCATTCATAAGGCAAGAAGTCTCAAAAGTCCATACATAACCAGAGTGTCAGTGCTTTATTAAATATTTACAACTGGGAGCTCTGCTCAACCATCGATAGATACAAAAATGGCGAAAATGCCTACATATACTCAAAACAACAACAACAACAATAAAAGTGAGACGTTTCATTAAACACATTGCGTCTGCATGGCTCCTGACAATCTGCAGCTTCCATCTTTGAATGATCGTGCAAATTATGGCAGATGCAATCGAACTCTTGACAGTTCTGTGGGCGAATCGACGTGCCTTTAATTCTTCGCTGGACCTTCCCATTATGGCGGAGGTGATGCCTAACCACCACCAACTACTTCAATAACTTCTTCATTGGGATTGAGGATGGCCCGACCAACTCATCACTTCTGCGACGTGGAAGACCCTTCACGCTGCCACCTTGATCGGCTGAATGGCCTAATGGATAGGCGTGACAAGGTGTGAGAGAGGCGATAGGGGAAGACACATGGCGGAAAGTGATAAGCGGAGGGGGAAGGAGATGAGATATAATGGACACATTTTTAGTGGGAGGATGACGTAGAAAGGAGCGGGACACATGGCAGGCAGTGAGTGGATGATGATATGGGAAAGGGACCACATGGACCGGAAGAGGGGAGATGGACAGATGTCGGAGGATGAGGAAGGGGCTAAAGGGAGTGAACCTCATCGCACGGTTAGGTGGAGAACAGATGGCAAGATGACACGACAAGAAAGGGGGCCCCATGTTGATTTAAACGTAGAAAGACAGATGGTGTCTGGATTTCCTGTGCACCGTTGATCCGGATGCTCAAATCACAGCCGTTGGAGAGATGCATCCCCGATTCTGGACCCCCCCCCCTCCGCTTAAAGGTAGAAAGGCAGGGGGGGTCCGGAATCACCCTGCACACCGTTGATCCGAGCGCGCGAATATCTATCGTCCAAATTTTCTAACCACTTAATCACAAGCGTACTTGCGCCCCAAGTTTATAGTAAATGGGTTTTTCACCCATTCCTTCACATTCTAACCCCCCTTACCAGAAATGTTGCTAACAATTATTTTTCTTTTCAATAGTCTATCATGTAGTTGTCATTCTTTCATAAACTCTCAGAGTTAAACTTACGTCGGGGAAAATAGATTTCGATGGGGTTGTCTTCAAGCCTTTCGACACCCTTTCGATACATCATTACCCAGTATCTACATCCCAAACAGTCCCCTTAAGACCATACTTAAACTTTCGCAGAGTTCCTCTATTTGTATCTAGGGCTTAACTTCAGCCAATAGAAAATTATTATTTAGTTTTGAATAGTAGTAAGTCTACGCGGGAGTATTAAACCCTGAATAACTATGATAGGATAAAACCCTACCGAGGATCCTTCCTCTGAGTGTTTTAATTCCATGAACCCTGATGGGCCACCCACTTGCCGAACGTGAAAAGGGGATTTCTATAACCTTCATATAGTAGAATGGTTACCCTGAATCACGAATGATTCATAAGGAAAAAAACACTCTGTATACATACTATATAAATCTAGGCAAATTCCAGTTACGATTCTATGATTATTCTTTTGGGATGGAAACCACCATTCGGTGAAAGTACTAATTCTGGGTGAATCTCATGAACAGTGATGGAATATATTTCATTCTGTACTTCTTGTTTAATTTAATTACTAGAAGATTCATTTTGATTTTCTTCCTGTAATGTTATTTGTTGATTTATTTTATGGTTCTATCACTAATGATGGGACCCTGTGATTTGCGAGGGTACCCATTAGGGAGTCTTCTCTCCTCCTCCACTTTTGGTATAGAAGGTTACTCATCTCAATGCAACAACGAAGGATATCGGATCCCTCCAATTAAAGTTAAGTATTACTTCGGCAATTCCTTTCCTACTATTACTCATTTTATTTTACTCGTCTTATTTTCTATTGAACAAAGTATTAATGGTATTTCTTGCAACTCTGTGCAGGGGTTTCAACCACACAAAGATTCTCATGGAGATTAACTTCTGTCACCCGCATAAGAGGTACTCGGGTTCCATCTTGCCTCTTCCAAGAAGGCCGAGACGAGTAATGGTAGAAAAATTCGACTAAGGAGTTATCTCTGTAGTAGAGATTGGTCTATTTTATACTAGTCTTTATCTCTATTACCTACCTTCATAGTCGAATCAAAGAGTCAATTTTAAAGTTTGTATAATTGGTCAAATGATTAAGTTGGATTCTTACTATGTCCTATCTCAAGTATTATTGAAATGGAAAAAATACGATTTGCTTTCCTTGGTATACTGGGATTGTTCTTCGACATTTCTGAAATGAATAATATTGTGAATAATATCTATTTTTTACATTCCTGTAGATTTACTTTCAATTTTTTAACACTGTAGATCCTAGGCACACATAAAAAGAGTGTTGGAAGTGTAAATCCTTATGTTTACTGTTGTGACATTTTATCCTAGACTTGTAATAGTTAGACAAACCTTTTTGTTTTCATTCCTAGTGCACTCAAATTTTTCTGGATCTAATTATCTTGTTTATGAGCATGCGAATGTCTGAAACTATTTGTTCCATGTCGTAGTCGGTGCTGACGGGATCTAAGCATTAGGTAATAAGACAGGTCTGATACTATCAGTGTAACATAGATTAAAGACGTGACTCCTTATAAATACATCTGGAACATTTTTCTTTATATATATAAGTACAAATTATCTATACATATATAACCATCCTTTTGATTGTGCAGTGGTTCTGTATAAATGTTAGAAGATTTCATATTAATTACTTACTATAGGCACAAGACTTTATAATTGTATACTTCCATTTCTATGTCGTCCACTGTAACGATTCTCGAATCCACAATTGCATGTATCTATTCATAATTGCATTCATATATTTTCTTAATATTTCGTGAATCCCTTATTGTAGTAGTTGTTCGTTCCAATTTTGGGCCTTTTAGTCTGTACTGTTTGAAAGAAAACCTTGAGTACTCTATCAAAATATGATCTTATGACAAGTAGAAACTTCTAGAATTTGTATTTTTGTATGCCTGGTTGATTTATTGCTTTATATACTATAATTATGTTTATGTCACGTCTAATACATGGTGTCTTGCAATGTTAGTTGAAATTTACATTCTATTCCTACCACAAATGAAAATCCTCAATCATTTTATCAGTCCATTCATTGTAATAATAGTGTTGTTCCTATTACAAATACATGCTGTGATCCTATAGTTTATCTTATTATAATAGTGGTATAATATACAACATGAAGTCTTCTAAAACTTCGATGCAGAATTAACATATGCATTCTATCATATATCTAACTATTTAACATTCATCCAGAGAAGGGTTAGAATAACATATTTGAACCAGTATGCTAAATACAAAGGTAACAACCACACTCCTCCCAACCTTAGAATAGGGAAACCAAATCACTTGTCCTGTTCACCCCCCTAGCCTGACCATGAATCCATGAGGGATAACTCATAACTCCTCCTCAACAAATTCCTTTCAGCTTCAACAGTCTTCTCCTTGCCTCACATTCAACAAGTAGTGTTCATATAAACAATAAAACAATAAATTTTCCCCAGCATACTGGGCAACGTCCTGCCTCCTCACATATGTTATATATCCAAAACCAAAAATGCCTAAGTCTTTTTCCCCTTGCGAATTTTCCCACCTTTTCAAAACCATGATTTTTAGGGGCTACCAATGGCCAAATTCCTGATTTTCCACTTGTAACAATCAGCCTTGAGGTATTTCCAACATGTTCCCCACTCATGTAGTCATGGTCAGTTGATTTCAACATGGTTGTTCCATTTGTCCTCCTGCAATTAATTATAAATTTTTTTTTTCATGCAAGTGTCATAGTCAAGTAGTTATTTGGATCAAATCAGATCTCTGTCCAACAGTCGAAATCATTAATTAAAATTAACCAAATTCGAAATTTAGAATTGCCATAAATGGCAAAAATTTTCAAATTTCCTCAGTGTTCGTTCTTTTCTTGGAACAGGATTGGATGCGATTTCCGCAAATCTCCCTCCAACTCCCAAGTGGCCTCCTCCAGGCTAAAGTGATTCCATTGCACCTTTACCTGAGCGACAACTCTATTCCAAAGTGTTATTTCTCTTTGGTCCAGAATACACAGGGGTTTCACCTAGAACTCTCCTTCTGGTTCCACTTGCACCAAGTTCTAATCGATCATATGAGTAGGGTCATGAACATAATTCTTTAACAAAGAAACATGAAATACATTATGAATTTTTAGATTGGCTGGAAGTGCAAGTTCGTATGCTACAAGTCCAATTCGAGCTAGTATCTTGGAGGGCCAACAAAACTTGGGTGCCAACTTGGCACAGTTCCCTAGATTTAGTGAACTCTTCTGGGCTTTGACTTTTAAGTAAACATGGTCTCCCACTTGGAACTCCAAGTGTCTTCTCTTATGGTCTGCATAACTTTTCTATCTGTCATGTGCCTCTTTTAAGTTCTGTTGTACCTTTCTTACCATACTCTCCATTTCTTGGACTATCTCTGGACCAACCATGAGTTTGTCAACTAGTTTATCCCAGCTAATTGGAGTCATACACTTTATTTCGTACAGTACCTCGAAGGGGATGAATTTAGAATAAGTTTGGTACCCATTGTTATATGTAAATTCTACCAAGTGCAGGTAGTCTTACCACTTGCTTGGTTTTGTTCTTATGTACATGCAGAGCATATCTTCTACGATTTGGTTTTTTCTTCCAGTTTGTTCATCCGTTTGTGGATGATAACTCATTATTATATTCAAATTATTATTTATCTCTGCAAACAATTCTTTCCAAAAAGAAGATTTGAATTTTACGTCTCTATCCGAAATCACCATTTTAGGAATACGATGCAATCTAAAAATTTATTTCATGAATATTTCAACAATGTTTATATATTTAAAAGTAGACTTTAAAGGATTAAAGTGTTCATACTTACTAAGTTTATAGATTACCACCATAATAGAATCATTATGTTTATGAGTTTTAGGCAAAACTGTAAGAAAGTCCAGCGATATAGTCTCCCACTTCCATTCTAGTACTGGTAAGGGTTGTAGTAGGCCAGCTAGATGTTGATGTTCAACTTTTATCTACTGACAATCTTGACACTTAGCTAAGTATTTTGTTGTTTCTCCCTTCATATTAGGCCAATGAAATAATTTTCTAAGTGTTGTTATCATTTTCTGGTATCCTGGATGACCAGAATATGGTTTCTTATGCACATCATCCAAAACATTTAACTTTAATTCTACCGAATCTGGTATGCATATTCTTTTTTTAAATCATAGTAGACCATTTTTGTCAATACTCAATTCTATTTTGTCTGAATTTTTTGTAGTGTTTTGTAATCCTGCCACTGTCTTAGTGTAATTTTCATCGTTATTACCTACAGTCTTAATCCTCTGTTCAAGATCGCTTTCTTCTCGACTAATGTTGATTTTGAACAACCCATGAATTCTTCTTCTCAAAGCATCAACTACTTTATTTTCCTTACCCTTGATATGTCTTACCTCAAAGTCAAATTCACTCAAGAAGGCTAGGCATCTTGCTTGCCTTGCATGAAGGTCCGACTAACTAAACAAGTATTTCACACCGCTATTATCTATCAATAATAGGCGCATATTACGGCTACCAATTCTAAGTCATGAGTGACGTAGTTTTTCTCATGTTCCTTTAATTTTCAGGACTCATAACATATAATGTGTCCTTCTTGAGTTAGGACACCACCTAGTCCTTCTTTACTTGCATCAACATAGAAGGTACAGTCTTTATCTGGGTCTTCTACCTTTAAAATGGGTGCGGTTGTTAACAATTCCTTTAACTTATTAAAACTGTCTTGACACTTCTATGACCAGTTAAATTTGGTCCCTTTCTTTTGTAATGATGTGATAGGGTAAGCAATTTTGGAAAACCACTCTATAAATCTGTGATAATATCCGATGATTCCCATGAATGACTGAATATATTCCACATCCTTTGGTACCAGCCATTCCATGATGGCTCTTACATTCTTAGGATCGACTACAATGCCTTCTGCAGATATTACATGTCCTAGGTACTAAATTTTCTTCTGATAAAAATCGCAGTTATCGAATTTAGCATACAATTCGTGTTTCCTTAAAGTTTGAAGAACTATACTTAGGTTCTCTTCGTGTTCTTATTCTCTTTTAGAATATACCAGAATATCGTCAATAAATACCCATACAAATTTGTCCAAATACTGACTAAAAATATTGTTCATTAAACACATGAATGTGGCTAGTGTGTTAGTGAGTCCGAAAGGTATAACTACAAATTTTTAATGTCCATATCTTCTTCAAAAAGTTGTTTTGCTTATGTCATCATCTTTTATCCTAACTTGATGATAACCAAATCGTAAATCCAAATTCGAAAAGATCTTTGCCCCACCTACTTGATCGAATAGATCATTTATCCTAGGTAGGGGCTACTTGTTCTTAGTATTCATCTTGTTTAATTGTATGTAATCGATGCATAATCTCAGATTCCCATCCTTCTTTTTCACAAAGAGGACTGGTGCTCCCCATGGTAAAACACTCGGCCTGATATACTCTTTGTTCAATAATTCTTGTAGTTGTATTTTTAGTTCTATCAATTCTGACAAACTCATTCGGTAAGGTGCTTTATAGATAGGGGCTGAACCAAGTACTAGGTTGAGAGAAAAGTCTATCTCCCTTCTAGGGGGTAATTAAGGTATTTCTGCAACAAAAACGTCTCTGAAATCATGTAGGATAGCAAAGTCCTCCAAGTTGGGTTTATCTTCTTTTTCTAACAGGTTTGTTACTTGGATGGTGTAAACTTGACAACCCTTTCTCATTCATTTCTTGAATTGGATTGATGAGACTTATCTAACTAATACTAGTTTTTGTATACCTTGGGTTGTTCTAGTGGTGTCATTTTTGTATTTATACTTAAGTGTCTTTGCATGACAATCTAGCACTGCTTTATGCCTTTCTAACCAAGAGATTATGATAATTACATCATAAGATCCTAGTGGTAGAATGTTCAGATTCGTTCTTATGTTTTGACCACTTAAATTGAACTCATATTCATAAATAAAGTCAACCACTTTCCTTTTAGTTCCTCTTGCTAGTTGAACCCCATGATTTTGCGTATCTCATTTTATTAAGTTTATTTGACTTTACTATGCCAGGGGTGATATAAATTAGTGTAGCTCCATGATCATTTAAATTAGAAATTTGAGTGTTATTGATTTTACCTTCCACTTCCACCATGGAGGACTAGTGGTTAGCTTGCCGACCATCCATGACTACATTTATCCGTTGCAAGATTCTGCCCACATCTCCCACCGTTGATGCTTCCTGCAAGTTGTGAACAAAAATTATGGTTATTGGATTTAAACATGGGCAGTTCCTCCTTAGACGATTTTCTCCACATTCCCAACACTTTGATGGTTCTCAGGGGATGTCCCCAAACTTCTTCATTCCCAGGTTCACCGGTTTACTATTGGCTTGCATGTTTGGATTGTTGGAATGAAATTCTTTTCTCAAAAATCTTTTTGTTGTGTTTCGATAAGGAGTTGGTTGGTATCCCTTCTTCCGCTGGTTCATTTGGTCTTGTTTCTTATCCTTCCAAGCTTTGGGAAACTCTATCTGTTGTTTGTATTGGTCATAACACATTCGTTCCTTCCTGAATACTTCACTCAAGGACTTGTGGTTATCAAACTCAATTATGTCCCTGTAATACTGTGGTAAACAACTTAGGAACTGCTGGATTTTTACGTTGTCCTACTGGATATAAGGTACGAACCTTAGTAATTCCTGGAATTTTTTTACAATATCCTCCATAGTCATCTGACCAAGTCGTAGCTCATAAAATTATTTGGTTTTCTTTTCATAGTAGCTTTCAGATAGGTAGTGTTTATTGAAATATTTCTTAAAGTCTGCCCATTCCATCTGTTTCTCTTTTAGGCCCTTGGCCAATTTCAGATCTTTCCACCAAATGATGGCTTTTTGTTTCAGGTTATAGATAGTTATTCTGACCTTCATATTGTTGGAATAGTTGTAGATATGGAAATACTTCTTGATTTCTAATAACCATGCCTCCTCTTCCTCCCCTATTATGGATTCTCCATCAAAGGTAGTGGGTTTGATTTTCTTAAATTCCCCCTCAAGGTTATCTACCTGTTTCCTTTTTCTGTCTAGTTTTGTTTTGTCTTCAGCCGAAGGTGTACCTTCAGATGAAATGTCCCCCTTTTTTTCTTTAGGACCAAAATTCTTGGAGGCCCTTTTACTGACCTCCTCTTCATGGTTCTTTTCCTTTGGGATTCTCTTTGTCACTATACTATGTAGCAGGACTTCATTTATTTCCTATTGTTCCTCTTGTTCCTTCTTTAGTTTCTCGTTGTCTGCATTGAAAACTTGCAACTCAACGATGAGATTTCTCATCATTTCCAAAACATCAGTGGGTCATCTCCCATCACTATTTTGTCTCGGATATTCACGAAGCATTTGTTCTGGATTCCCTTCAAGATGAATCTCTACGTCATCATGTGCTGCCATGATTGACACAAAATAGAAAAGGGTTTTCTGTTTGTAACAGTAATGGTTTGTTAGCTTTTATATAGACAGAAAATATGTGCTCAATAAAAAGAAACATGGTTCTGTTCAAGGTCTAGTCTTGTAACCTTTTCTCTCATACCATATGTAATGTACCTCAATTTTTGTCATAAAAAAAATAAAATTATTATGAGGCATGAATCTCCAATTACACTTTATATGTTTATTGTTAAATGGAAGAAACCTTCATTCTTGCTATATATTTTTCATGACGCAATTTATATGTGTCCTACTACATGATGCCATTTACATACCTGTCTATCTTTCTTGATATAGAACTTATAAGGTTAATTCTCCAAGGATTTTAGTAGTTCCCCTTTTACTTCCCAACCTCCTCATTTATATACATAATATCTATACCATAGACTCAGCTTAGGACTTACACTCCTAGTATCCCATTACATAAGAGATTACTATATGTTGCATGCAATAATATTTAATTTGTCCATTTAAACAAAATGAAAAAGGACCTACCATATATATATATATATATATATATATATATATATATATATATAGGCATGGGGTCAGATCTAAATGCCACAGTAGGAATATGTGACATAACAATATGTGCTTAGCCTCCATATACCTAACCCTACCATAGGTGGTCGTTTCATGACTCCTTGTGATTAGTGATGACTCAAAACCTTTACCTAACATAATTTGATTAACAAGGTCTGGTACTAACTTCGAACTTAACGAAAGGATGCTCCAACGAGTCTCCTCTTAGATGATAAGTTAACTAAATCAATTTGGTTAGAGTATGAGAGTTCCCACTCATTGAAATATGAATGGATTCATTTAATTCACAGTGTTTTGATGTGAAAAGATTGGTCCACTATCAGGAGGAAGTTAAGGCTATGTATCTTCCAATATATGGTAGATATGTGTGCGTGAAAAATGATGATTTTTCCTGGATTTTCATTCATCCTTGACATGCCAACTCGGATCTCGTCACATGGCTAACCGTCCATCATACCTTCAGTAATTAACTTAATAGTTAAGGTTCCTCTTAGGGTTTTAACGTGTTTATTGTTTCATTGTGAAGTCCTTTCGAGAGGCTCTGCATCTTGTTTCCTTCCAACGGATACTGTTGTTTTGGGGAGAGTGCTACTAGGTGGAACAACATCATCATTCACCTCTGGGTAAGATTTCTTTATCGCTGTGTTCTGGTTATTAGATGAGTTCTTGGTTCCTTTAGCACAGTGGAAGAAATATTGGGTTGCAACTCTAGTTATTATTTTTCTTTTCAATAGTCTATCTTGTAGCTGTCATTCTTTTGTAAACTCTCGAGGTTAAACTTACGTCGAAGAAAATACATTTCGCTAGGGTTGTCTTCAATCCTTTTGGTACCCTTTAGATAAATCATTACCCAGTATCTACATCCTGAACAATCCCCTTAATACCATACTTACTTAAACTTTCGCAGAGTTCCTCTATTTGTATCTAGAGATTAACTTCAGCCAATAGAAAATTATTATTTAGTTTTGAATCCCAGTAAGTCTACGTGGGAGTATTAAACCCTGAATAACTCTAATAGGGTAACCGTAAAACCATACTCAGGATCCTGCCTCTGAGTGTTTTAATTCAATGAACCCCGACAGGCTACTCACTGGCCAAACGTGAAAAAGGGCTTTCTGTAACCTTCATACAGTAGAACGGTTACCCTGAATCACGAATGATTCGTAAGGAAGAAAACACTTTGCATACGTACTATATAAATCTACACAACTTCCTGTTACAAATATGTGATTATTCTTTTCGGGTGGAAACCACCATCCGGTGAAAGTATTAATTCTAGGTGAATCTCATGAACAGTGATGGAATATATTTTTTTCTGTACTTCTTATTTAATTTAATTACTAGAATATTCGTTTTGATTTTCTTCCTGTAATGTTTTTCATTGATTTATTTACTAGTTCTATCACTATTGATGGGACCCTGTGATTAGTGAGGGTACCCATCAGGGAGTCTTGTCTCCTCCTCCCCTTTCAGTCTAGAAGGTTACTCAGCTCAATGCAACGACGAAGGATATCAGATCCCTCCAAATAAAGTTAAGTATTACTTCATCAATTTCTTTCCTACTATTACTCGTTTTATTTTACACGTCTTATTTTATGTTGAACAAAGTATTAATGATATTTCTTGCAACTCTATGTAGGGGTTTCGACCACATGAAGATACTCACAGAGATTAACTTATGTCACCCACATAAGAGGTACTCAGGTTCCATATTCCCTCTTCCAAGAAAGCCTAGATGACTAATGGGAGAAAGATTTGACTATGGAGCTATCTCTGTAGTAGAGATTGGTTTATTTTATGCTAGTCTTTATCTTTATTACCTACCTTCATAGTCCAATCAGAGAGTCACTTTTATAGTTTGTATAATTCGTCAAATGATTAAGTTGGAATCTTACTATGTCCCATCTCTAGTATCATTGAAATGGAAAAAATATAATTTTCTTTCCTTGGTTTACTGGGACCGTTCTTCGACATTTTTGAAATGAATAATATTGTGAATAATATATGTTTTTTCCATTCCTATATCTTTACTTTCAATTTTTTAACACCGTAGATCCTAGGAACACATAAAAAGAGTGTTGGAAGTGTAAATCCTCATGTTTACCATTGTGACGTTTTATCCTAGTCTTGTAATAGTTAGAAAGACCTTTATGTTTTCATTCCAAGTGCACTCAAAGTTTTATGGATCTAATTATCTTTCTTCCGAGCATGTGAATGTCTGAAACTATTCGTTCCCTATCATAGTCGGTGATGATGGCATCTAAGCTTTAGGTAATAAGACAGGTCTGTGCTTGTCAGTGTACCATATATTAAGGAACCGCCTCCTTTTAATTATTTCTGGAACGTTTTTCTTTATTTATATCAGTACAAATTATATAAATATATATATATATATAACCATCATTTTGATTGTGCAGTGGTTCAGTATAACTGTTAGAAGATTTTATATTAATTACTTTAGGCCCATGACTTTATAATTGTATACTTCCATTTCTATGGCGTCCACTATAACGATTGTCGAATGCACAATTGCATGTATCTATTCATAACTACATTCATATAGTTGCTTAATATTTTTTGAATCCCTTATTATAGTAGTTGTTCGTTCCAATTTTGGGCCTTTTAGTCTATACAGTTTGAAAGAAAACCCTGAGTGCTCTATCAGCATATGATCTTATGATAGGTAGAAACTTCTATAATTCGTATTTTTCTCTGCTTGATTGATTTATTACTTTATATACTATAATTTTGTTTTTGTCACGTCTAATACACAGTGGCTTGCAATGTTATTTGAAATTTACATTCTATTCCTACCACAGTTGAAAATCCTCAATCATTTTATGAGTCCATTCAATGTAATAATAGTGTTGTTCCTATAACAAATACATGATGTGATCCTGTAGTTTATCATATTATAACAATGGTCTAATCTACAGCATGAACTCTTCTAAAAATTTAACCAGATGTATCTTTCAGTTAATATACCAAATAACTACAATATCATTTGTTCTGTAATTAAAATCTACAGAAATGATTCGTTTAGACTTTGTTTAGCCCATTCTGTCAGATTTAAGCTCAACAATATTTGAACAGGTTTCATCCATAGAAATACTTCGACGAAGAATTAGTAGATGTATTCTATCAGATATATAACTATTTAACATTCATCCAGAGAAGGGGTAGAATAACATATCTGAACCAGTAAGTTGAAGACAAAGGGAACAACCACGTTTTTCCCAACTTTAGAATAGGGAAACCAAATCACTTGTCTTGTTCACCCCCTAGCCTGACCATGAATCCATGAGGGCTAACTTGGAACTCCTCCTCAACAAATTCCTTTCAGATTCATCAGTCTTCTCCTTACCTCACACTCAGAAACTAGTGTTCATAACAGTAATAAAACAATAAATTTTCCCCAGCATACTAGGCAACGTCCTGCCTCCTCACATATGATATATATCCAAAACCAAAAATGCCTAGGTTTTTCTTCCCCTTGGGAATTTTCGTAGATTTCCAAATCCCTAATTTTCAGGGGCTCGTAATGGCCAAATTCTTGATTTTCCACTTGTAACAATTAGCCCTGAGGTAGTTCCAACATGTTCCCCACTCATGGAGTCATGGTCAGCTGATTTCAACATGGTTGTTCCATTTGTCCTCCTGCAATTAATTATAAAATATTTTGTTTCACACAAGTGTCATAGTCAAGTAGTTAGTTGGATCAAATCAAATCTATGTCCAACAATCAAAATAATTAATTACAATTAACCAGATTCAAAATTCGGAATTGCCATAAATGGCAAAAATTTTCCAATTTCGAATTTACCAAAAACATAATAAGTTTCCTAAGAAATTTTAAATTCAAAACTAACTTATTTTTTTAGGGATGTTACACTACCTCCTGTCATAAACGTTGTTTATCCTATTCTTGTACATTAATGTAATGCTCATTAATCCTAATCATTAATCAAATAAACTATTAACCATGAAATGATCTATAAACATGCATGAATTCTTTTGTAAAATTACTAATAAATTCATAATTTATAATTGCATTTCTAGTTTTCTTTAATAAAAAAATATTAAGTATAGAAGTACTACATAATTCCCATTTCCCATTTCCAATGTATACCATTTTTTGAAAAAAAAAAAAACGATAATAATAATAATAACATTATGCATCATAATTTTGAAAGTTATCTAGAAATGACTTTCATTTTCATGGTTTGTTGTCATGTCGCGATAACTAATAATCATCATATACTTTCATGCCATGATAACTAATAACCACATAAACTTTAAGGGTCTTAAATAACTATCATTTAACAAACTTAAAAAGAAATATAAATTCCCATAGAATATTCTTCTTCCCCTCTTTATCAAGACTTGTTGGCAATCTTAATCAAGCATCATCTACAAATTCAAGGTTAGGTACCTAACCCCTCACCTAGGTAGAATAATATATCTCCATGTAATAATGGTCAATATTAATAAGGCCTAGCAATAAGGAATAATAAGTCCAATGTAAGAAGACCTAATATAAGCTTCCTCTTATAGAAAGATCTTCCTCCAGATTGTTCTTTTGATAGACATATTTAGTATAAATAGAAGTCAAGGGTATGAGAAGTTTTGTATTGGATATTATTGTAATAGAGCTCTTCTATGTGGAGGTTTCCCCCTCGAAGAGGCAAGTGAATGATTCTCTCAGTAATCAAAGTTCTCTTTCTGGTGTTCTTCTGGTATCATTTTGGTATTTTTGTGGCATTGCTCTGATTATAATTTTGTTCATTTTCCATTTCTAGCTATTTATTTATGTTATGCATACTTTTTTATATCTGGAATATTACAAGTGGTATCAAAGCACCTTCCTCGGTAGAAAATTGTGGGTTAAAGTTTTTCAGAGTAGAGACGTACTCTAGCATCTTTAAGCTACATAGATATCTCTTGGCGCGCATAAACCTACGGTCGGGGATTCATATGTGCAGGAAATACAAGTGGTACTTAAGTGCACATATGTTCTCCACCCTTGTAACCCCTGTTGGTACCCCTTCGAGTGGTAGCACATCAAAAAACACCTGTATACAGATCAACCTAGATCTCTTGAAGCCCTCAATAGATAAATCGATCGACCACCTAACTATTATAGTGCCATCGAGCACAACACTCGGGAATATACTCTCTAATACCTAGGTAGTCGAGTAGTATGGATAAGGGTACGATCTAGCCTCCTTAGTTGGTGCACTAAGATGTTGGGTCGAGTACTATTGTTGGACCCCGCACGTATATCAGAGAGCTATAGCACAGGGAAAACCCTTGTCTGTAGAACCCTTGAATACCCTAACACTTGGGAAGGAAACATAAATATAAACAATAATATCTATTGTTGTGCTATAGTATCTTTTTCATTCTCCCTGCAAAATTACTAAACATTTCTTCATGTTAAGCATTTGGGCATTTCGTCACTGCAATATTCTTTAGGCTGGAGCATAACTCTGTAGGATTAAAAAAAATGAGTATAGTGGTCCCGTCGTCACACTTATTTGGGACCTATTCTATTGGATTCCCCTTTCCTCCTTGATCGCAATCATACCCTTAATTTTTAATCCTTTTTGTTTCAGTGGACCCGACCCCTTCCCAATCTCCCTATTTTGTTACCTATCCAATTATATTTCCCTACAAGCATTGGTCTTTGTGGTACCTATCACTTCTAAGTCTTTTTCTTGTGGTCCCACCTATTAACGCTCTGTAAATTTCCTAGAGGTTATCATAAAAGAAGAAATCTATGGGAGGTAACTTTATCCAACCGCTTCGAAGCTGGGATCTAGCCCCACCAGCTTCAGAGAGGGATCTCTCTGTATGATTTAAATATGTTTCAAATTTAAAATATTAGGCTAGGTAAATAAAATATGCTTGTTTTGTTTGTTGTAGTTTTCGTTGGGTTGGCTGAGAGAGCTTTACACATCCATTGGGCTATGGGGTCTGTATCATAAAATGAAATCTAACCAAAAAACAAAGAATCCTTTCACAGGGTGAGATAATGTAATCGTTGGATTCTTTTTGCAGCATAAATGAGGAATAGCAGAAAAAGAAAGAATTGCAATTACAACAAAGAATCAATTAAGAATTTCTTTATCGTAAAATCAGAAGATGAAACACTGAAATATTTAAAGTCAGAAACAGGGTATACAAATATAACTCCTGTAACATTCATTACTTTCAAAGATTAGATTTAGAAAACAGTGTGATAACCAAGCGAGAATAACATTTAACTTAGAAAGGAAAACATCACCAATGAATACACACAAGAATCCTGTGAAAATGCCTCTTTGTATTAATGGAAGATCTCCTGAAAAATATTACAGTCTGATAACTCGCAGGGTGTAAAGATGAACCCTCAATACTTCAAAAATTGAAGTATTTATAACCCAAAATTACAAACGATCCTGTCATTAAAGATCAGGATGTGGTAAATCTATTTTTAGCTTAACTAACTTAACAAATTACAAAAATCTAGGAAACTGTTTGATGATGTGTCGAAACTTCATACTATTTTCTGGGTGAACCGTTGGTGAGGCCTCTGCACAACCTTGTCTGATTGGATAGCTAACTGGGTTGGGACAGCTCATCGACTACTCGATCAAGTCACAAAGCTCTTCCCATCAAAGATGATTGGGAACGCCAACTTTGAGTAATCTTCGGTGGGCTTGGTGATGAAGATGTATCGGATCTCATGTTGTATGTTGATGTCCAACTATAGTGCATCTAGGAATTCCTTTCCCGTGATACTGCCTCGAATTCCTGAAAATTTGGAACTATCCTTAGCCACATAGGCTAGTCTCTTTTTGTAATCGGGGAGCATCATCAATTTGTCATTTATCACCTTCAAACCAGGAAGACCTTTCTTCTGTAGAGCCTCAATCTTGCTAAAAAACCTTTGTACCCCTAGGTCCATAGCTTGAACCTTTTCTTCCAGCTGTAGCATCAGTCCTCTCTTGGTCAAGACTCTCTTGACCTCAAGGATGGTCTTTTTTTTATCCTCAATTCTCAGCTCTTCCATCTCCTCTCTGGTTTTAGAATTCAAAAATTTGATGATTTCATTAGCTTGTGTGGGCATCTCTCCCAGTTCTAATCTAATATTCTCGATGGCTTGTTTACTTCTCTCCACCAATTCACTTTTCTCAAACATAATCTTTATCATTGGCCATATTTCATTCATAGACTTGGTGATGTTTGTCCAGACACTTTCTTTGACTTTGGCTAGTGTTTTGCCTACCACTGTTTTCTTCCGAAGTTGTTGTAACTCTTGTTTGAGCTGGTCTAACACTTGTTTTTCCTTGGAGTAGTTGGTTTGGTAAGAAGATTTGAGTTATTGAAGGTTCTCAATCTCCTTTTTGAGCCTGCTAATCTCTGTCTCCTGCATATTCATCTCTTCCATAGATTTAGCCAATTCAACCGTCTTTTCCAGATACGTCAGTGGATTTGCTGATGGAACTTCTACTAGTGACGTTGTTCTCACCCACGAGAGTGGAACTGCACTCAATGGAATGACTTCCATGGGTTCTGATTGTTCTTTCTCTTTCACTAGCTTCTCCATTTCAGCTTCCATTTCCTTCAATTGTGTGTTCTGCTCCATGATCAACTTAAGCATCTCATTTTTTTCTTCTTTTGTCTCCGCTATTTCCTTTGCCTGTGAGACTAATGTTGGTGGTAGCTTCAATTGTTTCCTCAAATATGTTATGTTGGCATTTTTCTTCTTGATCATCTCCTCGACTTCTTTCACATTTGAGGGATCATACCCAATCTTGAGGACCAGTTCCTCCAACGTCTTGATCATGTTATCCTTGGCAAAGGATGGTATTTTCTCCAACTTCAACTGCATTTGGATTCTATTCAGAGACACGTGTAACCTGGAGGTAGTAGTGGAAGCATGTGCCAACATGGAGAAAACCATTTCTCCAGTTTGCCTGTGCAGATCCATTTGATCAGCTAGATGCACGTCATTAGTCTGGAATTCAAAATTTTCCCTTTTGTAATTAGTGATTAGCTTTGGTTCTGACACCTGTGCTTGGAGAAATTCCATGTGCATTCTTCCCTTATTAGTTTCGAATGCTGATAACAGCTTGTGTTGTGCATTTGAGTTCTTCTTCCAGAACTAGGCGTATGTGCTGCTAGTCAGAGTCTAATTCTTTTTCTTGATCAAATTGTATTCCTCAAAGATACTCAGCTTCGATCCTATCTTTCCTAGCTGGTTGACTAATGGAGTATCTGTAGGCTTCTTTGGTAATACTGAGGTTATGATTTTCTTGCTTCTTGTACTGAGGAGTGATCGATCAACCCCTGTCATTGTAGTCGATGGAAACACCTTTTCTCCAGCCGGGTCAATAGACAGACTGGTTTTTGGCCTCTTGGTATGCAATCGGAATTCTTCTAATGATACTTCAGCGACAGGAGGTGACAGATCCTGCCTAGGCCTTTTCTCCATTGGAGCCTGTGGTGTGGTTGTCTGTGATATAGTGACCGGGAGGTCTTGTTGTTCTGTCTCAACCAAAGTATTTGGCTCCCATTTTGTCTGGTTTGCAAATTTTTCTACCTCAGGCCTAGATATATGAACATATGGGATATTCTTATTTTTTATCCCCATCTCATAAATAATCCCACATGGATCATAGTGCCATGTGAAACTAACAAAGAATTCCATTTCCTTTAGCAGTCTATCTTCTTCCTCCCCGGTGCCTCAACTATTGTAGATGAAAGACCCAATATGACCTTTGATTTTGAGTTGTTGCTTCTTCTTCAAAGACACAAAATGTATATCATCCAAGTTTATCATCTTCCTTATGTATTCCAGGGAAAAAATTCTGACAGGTAAGTATTTGGGTAGTTTATATGGGGCCAACTCGCACCCATAGACTCTATTCTCAGTGTGATTTTGGTATAGGTACCAATCACCATTCTTTTTATGGTCTGAGAGATCTAGGATCCTCTGAACTTCATCATTAATTCTGGGTTCATGTCTATCGCTGAGCATACTCACCACTAGGTGGTAGAACTGATCGATGAACTACTTGAAACTGAATTCTATGGAGTTATGTCTGAGCAGGGAAGTCCACGCAGTTACTACCTGGGGTTTTCCATCTTCGTCCATCTTCTGCATAGAAAAAGAAAATTTGTCCACTTGGAAGAAAACAAATAGGTATGCCAGTATTGAAGAATATCGGAACATGCCTTCTGTGGAGAAATTGATGAATTTCTCGTGAATGTTGTCCACCAGGAATGTGCTGAAGTTGAACTATGTAGTGGGTTTCTCATCGGTGGAGAAAATAGACAAAAATCCCAGAATGGGTTCATCTACCCATTGATCTGAAAAATAACCAAGCATGGTGCATAGTGACGTGATAACTTGGTTTCCTTTTGTTGAGAACATGGAGGAAGGATAAGGGGGGTTTGTAGTGGGGAGTTGAGTGGATTGTGGAAGAAAAAGATCAAAAATCTGAGCTCTTTGAGGAAACAACAACTTCTGGTATAGATCTGTGATGATTTCGAGGTTAAAAGGTGAGGCGGAGTCAGATCGGGATATTTTCATCATTTGGTCGATGGTTTATGGCATGATGAGGAAAATAATTTCCATGGACGAGGATAGAATGGCTCTTTGCTTGGGGATATAGTGGGCTTGGCACTTGAGGGCGAACTCTGGGAAGTGGTGAATCTAGGGGAAAATATACAAGGGTAGGTTGAAATCCCAGAGTCCAATTTCATCACTCTGGTCCAAGAGGACTTCTTTAATCCATGACTATAGGTCTACGAAGTAGAAATCACATTTTGTTTCTACGATTAAGAGGTCGACAGGAAGAAGGAGAAATAGATTCTCCTCACCCTCTGTTCGTTTTGACTTTGGCACCATTATTGTAGCAATACCTGCAAATAAAACAAAGTTAGCAGGGACAACTGTAGATGTGGGCAACTGACTGTAATGAAGAGGAAAACGGGGTAAATTCTCTGGTGTGATGAGTGGGTAAATGGTGAAGGAATGAAGTGGTGAGGGTAGTTTTGAGTAAACGAGCATCTGTTGGGCACGAGAGATAGGTCAACTAGTTAACGAATAAGTTATCTAGTAATAAATGGCCAACAGGTCATTTAGAACGTGATATGGCAGGTGACAATGATTGAGGCATACGAATGAGTGACGTGGCGGTTATCGATTAGGGGAAAATACCATGGTGAAAGGACTTGCCACGGGTGAACGGGGGAAGAGGACTGACAGAGTTATGGGATGTGACTCTTATGGAATGGTGGATAATGACATCATGAGGTGACGAGGTATGTCACACAGTAATAGGCGGTGGGTTTCAGGACCAATAGCTTCATGCCATGTATAGATAGGGGGCCTGCAAGAGTAAAATTCCATTCCGGACCCCCCCCACCGTTAAAGGTAGATCAGTCGGGGGGGTCCAAAAAATACCTTGAGCCATTGATCTGTGCACTTTC